>OZ010573.1:111204567-111347067 GCA_963932145.1 Acanthosepion lycidas
TTGATTAATCCGACATATTTTATTACTTAAACGTGATTGTTAGTGAAAACCAATACTTGAGTCGTCGCTACGTTTACTTATTAAACAGTATATTTATTTCTCTCTACCGGACTGAATGTTCTAGAAATTTTTAAAGAAAATATACACACTGTATCTGGATTCCAACCTGAGTAACAATTACCAGGGAAAACCGACATTAGATTTACAATGACTCTGCCAAGGAATTCGTTGTCTATGCAGTTGAATAGTTCTTTATTGGCGCAAATTCTCTCGAAACATTCATATATGCTCAGTTTTGTATCCTAAATCAAGCAAAGTAATTACTAAATTTTTATTTATTAATCCGACATATTTTATTACTTACTTATTTTTTGCGGGTTGACTATATCTAAGTAGACATTTCGTTTATTTATTAAATAATATTTATTTTATAGCATAGTTATCGATGTTCGTCTAACGGCGTAAATAAATCTACTGCTTAATATAGAAACTGAGCGTCTTCTCAAGTCTGTCACTTTCCTTCCTCCGGTGAAATGTTGCAATCCTTTCGCTACTCTGTTGATAATTCTTCTACAAATTTTCGGAAGAGCGTCATTTTTTAATTGCAAAAATTCTAACCATTATTGTTAGGATACGACATGCTAGTTCTTCGGGGTCGAACCGACATCATTTCCTCGATGTTCCAAATGTAAAAGTGAACAACTATTCTGACAGCTTTTACATAAGAACAGCGACTTTCGAAACATGCTCCCGCGTGAGTGCTTTCCTGAACACTTTAATCTTGACCTCTTCTATCTCAGTAACAATCATTCTCTCTCCTCATTCTTCTAATCATATTTTGCAACGACTTTTTCTTTTCACATCTCACTGGTCGTTACCTATCCGACACTCACTCTCTAGCTTCGGTGGTTTCTGAAGAATTATTGGATCCTATTTTGTAAATAATTGTTCCAATAACGAATAAATTATATACAATCTACTTGCGGAGATCCATAGCGGCAGAACACAACGGAAGTGTTAATAACTGAAACAATATTATTTTTTACACATTTCACCCCATGCCATAAAAAAAAAAAACACTAAATATTAAAGGGTTTACTGGGAGCGAAATAAAAAATAGGGCTGACAGGTGAACAGTATATCAAAGGAGATTACCACGATCGAGAATTACTTACGGTTACAAGTAGAAATTCAAGCTGTTGCATTATGAATACTAGCTACCAATCTAGAACTGTAGTTGAATTCGTGACGTTGTGGTACCAAAAACCAAAGATCATCGGAACACTTATCATGGACATATTTATCGAGATGACACAAAATATCGGCATTACGCCGTTAACAAACTGACGATGCTAGTTAAGGAGCAATGATTTTCAGATCCTTCCTTGGATTATGTCAACTATCTCTAGATGCATTGCAGAAGCACCAGATCACATGTTTACATATATATATATATATATATATATATATATATATATATATATATATATATATATATATATATATATATATATACCAGTTTTCACAAAATACAAGGCCCAAGAGCTACTGAAAGTAAAGGGTTAGTGCGGTGATGTATGAGGCTTAAGAAAAAGAGGGTAATATTAATTATGCATTTGAAGCGGTCAATATTAGTGCTATTAACAAAATATCCTGTCTAGAATAATGTCCACAAAGCTGCAGCTCTTAAAATATACCATGCACGGTTATATTGAAGAACCATAAAGGTTCAAGATTACGGTAGAATTATAGTGCATAGTGCCATTTGATTCTCTAAGCGACTATGGTCATATACTTGTCTTTGTAGCTTTTGTTTTGTAATCAACTCACTCAAACACGTAAAATAATGTCGTTGCAGGTATAATATGTTTTTTAGCTAAAGGTAAATCCCTAAACAATATTCAAACATAGACACATTTTCCGACTTCATGGCAGTAACCAGGGATGTTATTGTTGGCCTCTCCTGTTACTCCAAGTAGACATAAAGCACACATTTGGAGAGTAAGAGAGAGAATGACTAATCATGAGAAAACTGGATATTGGGTTTGTTTAGTTTTGTTTTACAGCATATCAACCCCAGTGGGTTATTTAATGCCAACTATATTTTCATTGCTGGTAATATTTTGTTTTATGAGAAATCTATTTCTGGGATTTTTTTTCAAAAATGTGTTGCTGTAATAATTCTTTTTCAAAAAACATTGCTGGTAATATTTTTTCCGCAAAAATTTATAGCTGGTAATACTTTTTTCTTCAAATATGTATTTCTGGAAATATTTTTTACAAAATATTTCTGGTATTAAAACCAGTTTTTACACTTTCAAAGTGTTTTTAACCCAGTGTCGAGTTAACTATTTGCCCATAGCTCGGACCCTAACAGATGCTACCACCCCGGGTCACGGTGGACCTGGGAACACCAGCACTTAAGAGGTGGTTCCACGCTCCACAAGACCTCCTGATCAGAGGCCTTGCTGTTGGACGTGGTTTATCGTTTTATCCATTACGGTGATGTAGTTTATCGTCATACCCGAAAACTGGATAGAAGCACAAAATAAACTGAATAATTCGGTGTGACATAGATAGATACAATTTAGAACAAGATAATAATACAGAAATGTACATGTGTAATTGATATAAAATAATACCTGTCCCTAAAATGTAATATTGTATGAGATTTTTTTATGACAACGAAATTTATCCTGATTGTGAAAGCTTCAGTTTGGGATCCGTTAACACATGCGTCTATTTACAAGAACCGACGAGAAACGATGCGAGATTTGTGACTAATGTCCGAAGGGAGAAAAAAGAGGAAGAGACGAATCTTGCTTTTCCTATGTATACGCTCACGCGAGTGTTCTGACTGCTTTCTTTAGAATCAACTTGATATTTATTATTGGCAGAGTATATACGAAAAACGTGCTGATTTTAATTTTTGATAAACTCCACAATCTCTTTCTCTCTGCTGGTTTCTGTGTATTATGTGCCTGTGGAATTCTCTCGGCCATATGTCCGAGTTATCTACCAAGAAATATCATCTGCCTTATCCTGATTAGAAGCGTGTAGTTGGTCGACTCCTTAAAAATCTATCGTCTCTCACATAAACTCTTCAAAGTAATCTCAACCTTCCTAGATAGAATTATCGTTCCAAATTCATTTCCATTCAGGGCAATCTTGAAACATTCAAGTTTTAGTGTACGCCTGTGAGTTTTAGTTGGATACTAAGTAAGGGTATTGGTGATATGATGAGTTTTCTATCATTCAAACATCAAGAATTAAGTAGTTTATTTGCCTATGTAAATGCATTTAAAATTCTATACAAGACAATTACGTGAAGTCACATCTGTTACGACACACGAGCCTTCTGATGTTAAGGTGATTAGATATGTTAACATGCATGAATGTTATCCAGATGTAACGCGAGACACTATAATACATAACCCGTTTGCTTATAATTTGCCTCAAAAATTTAGAAATTCCTCCTAGCGTAGATGCAATTTGTATCTCTACTCATGACTGTGAGTAGTTGGGAAGAATGCTGGCCAGGTATCCAGAGGGTAGGTTTTATTAGTGATGAAGAAGGAAACAGACAAAACGACTTCGAGGTTACGCCTCGACACTTGGCAACATACAATCAGGAAATCGGAATTGAATTACATTTTTGTGGCTCCATCTACAATGTTATTCGCTGCTTTAAAACCTGTTCCTAAATCGCTGGCATTTGGAGGTGAAGCGAGTCACTGGTATTTGTTTATCTGACTGGGTATCATAATGTGTAATTTGTGCTTCGCATATGTATACTCCAGTTTCATTTTGTTGGCGCCCACATCCACTCAGAATTTACAACATTAATAATAATAATAATAATAATAATAATAATAATAATAATAATAATAATAATAATAGTAATCACTATTTTATTGGATTACACTGTCTTTACAGACAGGAAGATTGAAGCAAATAGCCCGGACATAATTGTCGAGAACCGAAACAAATCTTGCCTACTAATTGATATGGCTTGCTCAGCGCACTGTAACATAGCAACCAAAGAATTTGAAAAATTATCGAAATATAAAAACCTAGAAATCGAAATAGAAAAAAAATGTGGAAATTGAAAACAAGAATAGTACCACACATATTGGTGCGCTTGGAATGATAAAAAATGGAACACAAAAACACATTGAAAAAAAATCACTGAAAATTCCAGATAAAGAGAAATACAAAAAAAATTCTTTGTAAGTACTAACCACACCCTAGTAAAATCTTTTACCAAATAACACTAGTGATGCTATGGGAGTTAGAAAAATAAATCATGAAGTGTCGCCCTCTAGCTGCCTTAGGTCTTTCCGCACACTCGGAAGTTAGTGTGAACATAGCAGAAATCAAAATATAATGATAATAATATGCTAATAATATCAATAATAATTAAAATTTATAAAATGCAAGATTTCTAAGAGAAGGAAATGAAAGTGAATGACAAGAAAAGACAAAACATTACTTACAAGAAGACAAAATGTATAGCAGTTAGCAAAAGGAATAAGTCAAACATTTAAATGAAAAATTGGAGATACGAAAATCAAACAAGTACAAAATGTATGTGTAATGTAAAAGGGATGGGAAGTGCGATCCTGAATTCTGAAGGGGCACTGGGATTGCGAATGATGTCTCCCAATATATAAGCAATTTTTTAAGTAACTGAAATGTCTCATTGGAAACAAATAAAAGTGTACTAGACGCTTATGTAATATCAGTCTTCGCATATGGTTTTGAATGTTGTACAATATCATGGCAAATATGAAGCAACAGAATCCTGTAGACTGACAAATCTTTAGGGACAATGGAAACAAAAATGTTATTTTAACACCAGAAACAGTCAGCATTTCTAGGAAGCATAATGAGCAAAGATAGATTAAAAAAATTCATAGCCACAGGACTTATTGAAGGTTAGAGAAACAGGTAAATAATACATGACCTAAACAGCGAACTTGAGTAAATGGATGGCAGGACAGGGCATGGAAGTGATAATAAAAAACAAATTTAGTTTAGCGCTACAAATGACAGGGGATAGTGAAGAGGCATGATCCCCAACAATTTGAAGGGACACATAGAGGAAGAAGAAGAAATTATTTCGGCCATACGGCGTGTCACTGTCATAAATCTTGCAAAAACACTTCACTATATAATTAAATATATTATTATTAGATCTAGTAGTAACAATAATTTTATAATATGGATGAGCGTTAAAAAGTATGTAGAAAAGTGATTTCATTCGCTTGGTAAACTTAGTAAATACACTATATATCAATTTAGTCCATCCACCCATCCATATATATATATATATATATATATATATATATATATATATATATATATATATATATATATATATGTGTGTGTGTGTGTGTGTGTGTGTGTGAGTGTGTGTGCGCGCGCGTGTGTGTTTGTCTTAATTAAAGAGATAGCCAAAGCGCGAGCGAGAACATACACACACACGTATATATATATATATATATATATATATATATATATATATATATATATATATATATATATATATATATCTAGTGGGTGTTGAACAAACGAAAAAGAGCCCGAGCCATCCTCTATAATAGAGATTGGCTATTGGCCTTAACAGACGGGTATCCTCGAATACGAGTCGCCAGGTATGATATATATATATATATATATATATATATATATATATATATATATATATATATATACACACACACAGAAACACACGAGCGTGCGCGCGTATGTAGGTAAACAGCTCAGTTCCAAGGAACCCACAGCCATACACAAGCATCAGAAGGGATTATAATGGTGAAGGCTTTGTGCAGAACCAACCACCCTTTTTGAAGAAAGCTGGTGCACTAGGTTCCACGGGGTCTCATAACGACCCCCCGCATGTTTTGAATTCACAGTTCTACTTCTTCTAGACAAGCTGCCATCCAAGCTATGGAACTCAGTCTGTTCTGATATTTACCTATAGTTGGAGGGAAAAGCAGAGGGTTAAGAACTTTAGCAAGATATATATATATATATATATATATATATATATATATATATATATATATATATATATATATATATATATATATGTCTGTCTGTGAGTATGCGTTTCCAGCCTCTTTAATGAAGACTCACTAGCATCTATTATACAATAGATGCTAGTGAGTCTTCATTAAAGAGACTTGAAAACGCATTACAAGGAATATTTTGCATTAATGCAAATGTTTTTTTCCTACGGACATAATCGACATACGCATTCTTAATGCTTCTGCCGTAAACCGTACGAAATATTTGCTATTGTTTCACTTTATCCTAGAGCTATGAAGTCTACGACTGATTAGATTTAAGTGCGTGCTTCATGAGTTTGCAAAGTAAATTTTTTGTACTGTATATTTTATAACAACTTACCTCATAAGTGGTACAGAGATTTTAGCAATCTGCAATTCTTTATCTTTTCAAAGTAGTCTATAAACATTCTATTTTCTTTCGTTCATTTGAGTGCAGTGTCAACAGCACGCGTCTGAGATATTTGTCCATTTATGTAAATCTCTTGCATTATCAGCTTTCAGTTTTTTCATAAATTTTTGATGATTCTTTCTTGAAGGGAAATTATGAATGTATTTTCTTTTCTTCACCAGACTAATTTTTAGAACGTAATATATATTAAATGAAACTAAAACAAGTCAAAAGATAAATAACCATATTATTGTGGCTATCTGCAATGAAGTGATATGGGGAACGTAAGTAGAATTTTTTGCGAAATTAATCTGAAAAAATAATGACATTTGTTATCGCTGAATTTAGATAGGTTGTTCCCAAAAATTATTAAATTGTTAGATTTTGAAATTGTTTCTGTCACTTTCTCTCTCTTTTCTGTCTCTCTTGTCTCCTCTATCTTACTCTCCCCCTCACTCACTACCTCTTCCTTTCTCTAATGTATATAAGCAACCAAAGATATAAAATTAAACCAGTTCAACAAAATAACCTAAAAGTCTCAACCTTTCTTACTCCAACATTCTTTGTATTTGTAACAGTTTCTACAGTGTGGAATCGTTCTTCTTCGAAAATTCTACGGACATCATAGTTCTCTGCAAATCTAATCTTAACTCTTCAAATCCCTCCTCTGATTTCTTGATTCCTTTCTAGCTTCCTCTCTTGGTGAAGGAGTATAATGTCCAGATGCATGGCCTGGATGTTTATATCTGCAAACATATCCTGCTAGTTAAGAAACTCGCTCTTGAATCCCCAGGCCAACCTTGCATGTCTCGCCGTCTACCCGTACTAAACTCAGTCAGCTGTCACATTTTTTTCTCTGTCGTATAACGTCCTCGAATAGCAGATGCCTGCTAGATAGTGTTTCTGATAATATAGACAAAGCCTTCTCCCTACATCTGTTTGTAAATATATTTTTGTTCTGTGAATCTAATGTCTGGTAGTTTAAACAATCTGCTACTGACCTCGCTGATCTTTTCAATCACTCAATCTCTTACGCAAGTGGTGTAGTTTCCAACGCATTTCCCCAGTAACCCTGAGGGACATGAATATCTTCTATATCACTTTCTCAGCTCTAGCAATGACTCATATCGTACTATGTAGCCCTGCCTTCCTCACAACTCTAACCATGCAGTAGTGTCTGTTAACATACCTTTCCGCTCACCCACCAGTCAAGGATCTACTATCAATAGAATAACTTTCTATCATCAAAGAACGAATTGGGGCCTGTTTCGACATTTTTTTATGATGCCCCTTGGAATGAAGTTTTTATTTATCCTGTGCAAAAGTACGCATATGCCGTGTCCTCCTCGGTTAAAGCCAGCATCGATGCTTTCATTCCAGCAAAGAAAAACAAAGTTAAATCGCGTTCATCTCCTTGGTTCTCACCTGCTTTCTCGGCCGCTATATTCCACAGGAATCACCGCTTGCGCTGTACCAGAGCGACATGTCTGCTTGCAACAGACGTCTCTTTGACCCTGCTCGTAATGAGTGCAAGCAGGACATCAAATTAGAGAAGATAGAATGAAACAATATAAAGTCTCTCGAAAGTTTCGTTGCGGAGATTATTGATGGCTCTGCAAGTGTGTGCTGACCAAAAGAAAATCCTCAATCCCTCCTGTATTAAGTCAGTTGAAAGTCCTGACATCTACAGAACATCTGACATCTGCAGGCTGAATACTCGACTCATAGGCAGCTCCACCAGCTGATTTTCCCAATAGGACATAGCTTTTTTTTCTTTTGCTGAATGATATGGACATTACCCAGTCACTGGTCTCAGATATAATTTCTAAATTACACTCCCTTAAGTCAAGCGGAGGTGATGAGATCCCAACCATCGTCCTAAAGCAATGTGCTCCCGAGCTGGCCCTAGTTCTCTCCAGACTCTACATCTATTGTCTCGCTGCTTCCTGTCTTTCAGGTTTTGGGATTTCCCAGTATTTAATAACTCTGGAGAACATTAAGACCCTTCTAACTATCGCCATATTTGCATCAAAACGCTTTTCGGCAAAGTCTTTAATCAATGCTGTGAGTGTTTAAGCCTCTCACGCCTTTGACAAAAAATAGGACTTTCGTTTTACCAAGTCTACTGCCGATGTTCTAACGGCCATCACTGAATATGTATATCAAGCTCTTGATATACATCGCTCCAAATATCTCGAATGCTTTTAACAGTGTTTTGCACGTTAGACGTCTGTGTATCTCCTGGGCTACAGCATTACAAGACGATTTTGCGATTTAATCCAATATCTCATATTAATTCGTGAAATGAAGGTCGTTCTGAACGGGCTCGCTTCCAGATCCTTTCGCCCGAACTCGGGTGTTTCCAAGGCTCTATCCTTAGTTCAACCCTGTTACTCATCTTCACCCATAAAGTTTAGGATATCATCAATTCCCAAGTAGGCATTTATGCAGATGACACTAACCTGTGTCATTTGTTCCTGTCTTAACAGAAAATCCGTCAAAGTTGACAAAGCTAACTGGGTTTCTGCTCTTGAAAAGTACTTCTAATCAGTGTTTCCCTGAGATAAGCAATGGCTTATATATTTCAATACATCCCAATTGAGACTGGTCGCATTTAAACACAATAGAGTAAATTTCTTGTTCACCATCAACACGGCTGATCCTAAACTCCAAGAGAGACACACACTGCGCCTTCATGGTCTCACGTTTTCAAATGACATGAAGTGGAATGACTACATCGAATTGATAGCTGCATCTACTTGAGTCACTGTGTTGAGCCAGAAAGTTTTTCTCGTCAGTGACCATCTTGCACATTTACAAAACTCAGTTTCGGCCGTGAATACAATACTATTGCTGTATCCGGTTTGATGATCTTGTTATTCATGTCGAGGTTCTTGATAAAATTTGAAGAACTTTCTGCAGTATAATCGATCCTGACTTGCCATCAATTTTTCAGTCATTTTCTCACCAACGTGACGAGGCTTTCCTCTGTCTTTCTGCAAATATTTTCATGACAAATTTACTGATGTGCTTTTTTCCTGGTGCAACGAGTACATTAATTTAAACGTGTGACGAGATTGGCATTTAGATCCTGCCCTTTTACTGTTAAAATATTTTAGATGTAGCAGCTTCTTCCTACCAACACATTATTTTATTGCAGTCACTTTCCGCCCGTAGATATCCATTCCGTTTACTTGTTTCGCTAATAACTACAATATTCCAAAATTTAAACGTTACCTCAAACGCCATCTTCTAACTTATTGAATCCATTTCATCTTTTATCTCTTCCTCACCCCCCCACCTCTAACCACTCTTTTCTCTCACTTTTAAGCCAATTCGTTTAGAGTATTTTATATTTTTCTTTCCATCACTATTGTTATTTAATTAGGTATTCCCCACTGTGGTATTAGTAGATCTACTAGGAGAAGTGAAATGTTGCAGGAGCCAGTACGCAAATTTACTATAGCTGATATTGCGATGAAACCACTCACAAGATATTTATTTGTATTGAATTATTATCTTTTTTGATCAGAGTAGCAATTTCATGTCAAAATTTTGGTTAGTCTCTTTACGGTGGACGACCAACGCATTTGATATATTATTTTGTAAGAAGGTACCTTTTGTTTTCATATCAGCTTTTATTTCGATTCTTTGATTTTTCTCCTATGTATTTTTTTGACAATTATTACAGGTGATGGAGTAAACCCCACTATCAGGCTTAATCTTATTGTTTTATTTAGTACTAAGTTTTTGTCTGTTTTGAATGTAGCAGTAACAACATTTATGTCGAGTTTATATAGATTTTTTTTTCTTTATGAAAACGACTCCGATATAAACAAATGTTTCATTCAAGGCATAATTACTGCTACATTTGAAATCAACGACGAAAATACATTTCCACTGAGTCACTTAAATGCACTAGAGAAACTAGCGTGAAATAACGAAATCCACATTACTTCTTCTGACAAGAGAGGGGGGATTGTAATAATAAGCAAGAATACAAAGATAAAAAATTAACTCGATACTCAACGATACCGGCACATACGAAAAAGTAAACGAGCAAAAATAACACAAATCACAAGGTCATATGTAAAGTAAATTTGCATCTTGGCACTTAAAAAATTTCACCATTCCTGGCAGATCTAATAACACTGTGTAATACCTACTCTCAAATTTGATTGAAAGAAAATAAAAAAAGACTCTAAATGAATTCAGCTAGAAAAAAAAATCTAAAATTCCCAGCACATGACTGTCTTTTGCATGTGTGGATCTACAAGCATAACACATTGATTCCTATGAAATCATAAGGGACGGAATTGGTCACAAGAATTTTTTTTCCAAATTTTCATACAATTCCCCCAATATTTTTCTTGATATGTAAAATATATATATATATATATATATATATATATATATATATATATATATATATATATATATATATATATATATATCGATAAATCATATATATAGTGTGTAATTGGACAGCAATCTCTCTTTTATACACGTTTCATTGAAGACAATTGACGAGCACTTGATAATGGCGAAGAGAAATCGTCCGGATATATAGAGCATTTGCACAGCTGTACATACTTTATATTCAGTGAAGATAATAGAAGAAAGCAACTAAGACTTTATAAAAGGCTTAATCGCAGTACCTTGTCAGTCATCTTTAATGAAAATTGTATCTGTATGTACACATATAATCACACAAACAGATACACACGCACGTACACACACACAAAAAAAAACACACACACACATATATATACAGGGAGAGAGATTAGATTTTTTGCTTTGTGGATGTTATGGAGATAGTAGGCAGTATTACGTGTGTTATTAACCTGCTTTATTTTTGTTAATAAGTTTGTTAGCGTTTCTTTTTTACTGTTGTATATTCTGTATCCCCTCCTCTTAATAAGAATATTGGACATTAATCAGATACATAACAGTATGTATTAATTCGCAAAAAAAAAACATCCGATATAAAAATGAATCTATCCAAACTAATGACCATCAAAGTAAATTCAACCACACACACACACACACACACACACACACACACACATATATATATATATATATATATATATATATATATATATATATAGTATATATGTATGTATGTATGTATTTAAATATGTTTTTAACGGTACAAAAACGTATTATGGGATTAAAGGCAAGAATTGATTTTACTATAGGTCATGATAAATATTAAAACAAAAACACGAACTCAAGTCGACCGTTTTCCTCCCCTTTTGTCAGGACTGTAAACGGGGAAACAAATTATGAGAAGAAAGTCTGTTGCGAGTGACGTGAATGAATGGACAGATAAAAAATATAATAATATTTTTCTCGTCATCCGGGACAGATTTTCTTCTCAATTTGTTTCCCCGTTTACAGTCCTGACAAGAGGGGACGACACCGGTAAACTTGTGTTCGTGTCTTTTTTTTTTTTTTTAATCTGTCATGGCCTATAGTAAAATAAATTATTGCCTTTAATGCCATATATATATATATATATATATATATATATATATATATATATATATATATATATATATATATATATATATATATATATTCCATGCGACGATACGAGCCGATTTCAAATGGCAATATAGTCTATTTGTTTTGAAGAGGTATTCTCAAAGCTATCAGGATGGAGAACCAAACACAGTTTGTAGCATCTTTGGAAAGTAAATAAATAATAGACCAAGGATGGACGCAAGCGCTATGAGTAAAGTTGAGTCGAGAAAACATTTTGTCTTTTGTAGTGCTAGGATAGAGTCCCGTGTTCGAAGGTATTCGCGAAATGGCCCTGCCTAACAGCTCATCTTTTTCAATTCGAAAATATTGTTCGGCATTTGTTTTTGTTTTTTTTTTATTGTTTTTTGTTTTCCCAAAAAACAGTTTGAATTATTCTGCATAAAGTTATATTTAGTGACAGGAGATGCTCTCAGAAAAGGAAAATGCTGTTCTTTTTATTTACATTGTTCACATACGGACAATTGTCTTCAATTTTGGGCCCCTGTGACCTCCAGCCGTCATCGCATATATGTCGATCCGGGTAACCTACTAGGAATTCTGAGCTGAACCCCGGCGTAGAATCTTCTCGTTCCAATTCGCATGTCTAATGATATTTCGTTTCGTCCTTATTTCTAGAACTGCTGATTTATTGAAAGCATATAGTTCAATAATATTTTTTTATATCCGGGAGCCTTTTCTTCGCCATGAAACCAACGGAGTGGTTAAACAACACTGCCAGAAAACTCATACATATACCAGTACACTGCAGCCAATGAATTAAACAGATTAATTTATCATATATTCTGGGGGCAATATCTCACCTTTATGGCGCCTGGCATCCATCTTGCCATCAAAGCCACAGAATATTGAATTGGTTGGCTCTTGCACAATTTTCATCGGTTAAAAAAAATACTTGTTTGTAAAGATTTGTTTCTTTTTATTTTGTCAGCAGAACTGACACAACTCTCTGATTTAGAAAAACGACACAGCACTCTCTTCCGTGACGTTTTTCTGTCGAATTCAGAGGTTAATTGACGTCTAGTATCAGCTGTGGGATTAGAATGATACACATGACAATCTGATATTGGCACGGAGTCATTATATTTTCAGCATACTCACAGTTTTAGGTGATTTAAAGGAAACAATGTAACCATGAAGGTAGGATTAACATTTTAGATTTCTTTTGCAACAAAATAATCATTTATTGGTATTTTATTGAGAAAATCTGATGTAATAAACTCTTCAACGTGAGTACATAGTACTAACATCGTAAGCAATCCGACAGAAGAATAATGGATAATTCCCTCTATATCTCTGAGATGAGGTATTATGATTACTTGCATTATTTACATTATTCGCACTGTTATCCCCATCTTCATTGCCATATTCACAACGTTTCGGCCATTTTTCTCTCCGGCATTGAAATTTCGAAACGGACCTTTTATTTCCTCCACCGGGGTAGATTGTTCTAGTTCCATGTGCCATGAGTTTTTTTTTTCAGGAATGACACATGGCCCAGTGGTAAAGACGTTGGTTAGATTCTGTGACTAGACCCAAAGAGTTGTGAGTTCAATCCCAGGTCACAACGCTTGTGAACCAAAACGTGGAGAGTTTGGTTAAAGGGTGGACGAAATTAAGGGTTCGGTTCGAAATTCCAAGGCCGGAGCGAAAACCGGCCGAAATGTTGTAAATATGGCAATGAAGATGCGGATAGTCCGAATAATGCAAATAATGTATATTTGTTAATATTACAGTTCTGTCGGATTTCTCTAAATAAATGCATACCTTATTTTAGCATAAATATAATTTATACTATTTAATCTCTATGCTTAAACGCTTATGCTTCATGAATAATTTTACTCTAAATATGAATTTTTATGCAAAATTTCTCTGGTGTAGGATAAATAATATAATGATAAATAGGGAGAATGTATCGCAAAAAATCTGGAGAAATAATGATCCTTTCATTTTTGAAGATTCGTTCTCAAATATTTGTGATATCTGTATGAACACCAATCTTCTTTTACAGTTAAACAAAACATTGTTTCCTTTAGAGTTGCTAAATTTTAGGCTTTGGTATTTTTTTTCAGGTTTCCCCAGAATAAAATGTTATATATTCTCGTCTAATTATATAACGTTGTTATGATCAAGAGGTGTGTGTCCTAATGTGCTGTAGAGATAAATGTTTAATTAATGTATAATTAGTAGCGTATTGTTATAAACCGATAATTAATATCCAATTTTTTTAGAATCATCCAATTAGTACGGGCTTTTTATTTTAATATTCTAAAAGTAATGCAACATTTTGCAGTACTCAGCAATGTCATGATTTACATAATTCAGCCTTTTATAAAGATAATTGTAATTATTTAAGTATGTCCTGCAATGATAAGCATGCAAATATATAAATATAGATGTAATTCAATCTAAATAAGATCATATATATATATATATATATATATATATATATATATATGATCTTATTTAGATTGAATTATATATATATATATATATATATATATATATATATATATATATATATATATATATATATATATACCAATATCAAATTATTTTAGAATATATATATATATATATATATATATATATATATATATATATATATATATATATATATATATATATAGATAGAGAGAGAGAGAGAGAGAGAGAGAGAGAGAGAGAGATAATATTAGTGGTAAATATACATATATATGCAAAATCCACAGGTGCATATACACACATGTATATGTTTTGAATAAAAAATTCCGAGAGGATCGAATCCAGGTAGAACTCAATGTCCAGATGTATATGTATGTGTGTATGTATGTGTGAATATGTGGATATATGTGTATGTGTACATGGGTATATGTATGTGTGTATATAGGTACACAGCGATGTGTATGTATATACGTGTATAAGTTATTGTGTATGTGTGGATTTGCATGCGTTTTGAACATAAAAATATAGGTCCTCGTTAGATTAGATAATCGTCATATTTATTGTTTATATTTGATTCTTAACCTGCAGTCGATATTATTTTTGTCAAATTTTCTCAATTACACAGCGTCCCTTTCAATTTTAATTTCACCCGCCCCTTCTTTCTTCCCCACCACTTCTTTCCTTACCTCTCCCTCCTTCTTTAAGATTTGATCGGCCATGGTGTGTGTATGTCACCACAAAATGTATCTTTATTGTATTAGACATCCGACAACAATCATTTTTCCCCCTTCCACTCACACCTAGTTTTCAAATAACCCTCTCTGTTAAACCCCTCTCTTATGAACTAAGATTCGTCCCACACTTTCATAATTACACTCTCTGTAAATTCTATTTTTATTTCCGGAGTAGGTTTTTTTCTGTTTTCTTTTTGAATTTGTAGGTCTGATGAATTGGATCGTATTTACGATTCCAATGGAATAAATTATGACCATAGAATATTAGTGTTTAAGCCTTTTTATTATATATATATATATATACCAATATCACATTCTTTTTTAATATATATATATATATATATATATATATATATATATATATAAGAGAAAGAACAGTAAGATATATAATGTTCTTATAGATATTTTTTATTTTTACAAAATAGTGCTCAATGTAAATTTACAGAGCATTAATATTATAAATTAATTGATTTAAAATATGGTTATTTTCGCAACACAGTTCTAACCATGTTTCAAAAATGGAATCTAAAATCCCCGAATTTAATTTTGTAAGTAAATTAAAGACATTAGTTCCATTTCATACTCAAGCGAATTTTGGAGTAACTTTTAAAATTACTGAGTTTTAATGTCACAGGTAAAATCATAACTGACGTTTCCAAGGTTGCAGATAAATCCACTTCCACTAGACAAGGGGTGTCTGCGTGTTCATTATGTTTGTATTTTGGTGTATCAGCTATTAGTTACGTTTTGGTAGGGCTAAGGATGTATTTTTCAATGAAATCTAACATCTGGTAAATGCATGTCGTCTGGATTTTTTTAAAATTTATTGTTAACGGCAAAAATTCTTAAGGCATTTTTTTTTCCTATTTGTATATTTAAAGATTTTTCAGGGTGTTTAGGTTAGAATACTTTTTATTTAACTAAGATTTGAAATATTTTGACTTTTAATTTTTAATTTATAAGATACTATATTTCTTTTAAGAACAATTAAATGTAATTAGAATCCCTTACAGTATGTAGAATTATTTTCACATCAAGAATAATTATGTAAATTATTAGGTTACAAATTTATTTTTTTTTTATATTTAAATATTATTTAAGTAAAATTTATGACAATGACTGCAATAATAGCTACTTAATTTTACAGATTTAGTAAACTTTTTTTTAAATAAACCTAGTAATATATTGTTTCTCATGTAAGTACAAAGGACATGGGTCATTCAAAAGCTTACATCTTCTAGCATTACATATTAATTTCATTTTACTATAGGTGTTTTATTGGATTCTTTTAATTGCGTGTAGTGCTAAGAGGGAGGTTTTTGAAGAGAGGATATATGCATATATTGGGAAAACATTTAAAAAAAACATTTGGAAATTTGAAAGAAATAATGAAATCTTGTAAATAGAAATTTTCCATATTATTAAACGAAATATGTTTGAGAGAAGTCTTGCTGACGGAATACCCTATATGCCCGCATGCACACACACACACAGAGGCGAGCGCGTGTGTACTCGCACGCACGCACACACACACACATACACACACACACACACATATATATATATATATATATATATATATATATCGCACCGCTGATGAAGGACACATGCCAGCCCGAAAATTCCGAATTACCTTATTAATTTCAGTGCTTTAGTTTTGTGTTATGGTTAATAATTATTATTTAATAAATATTTTTGTATTGATCACATTGGTATCCTTTTGTATACCATTTTTTATTAACCAACCGATTTTACGCACACGCACACACACATACACACACATATACACACATACTTCATTAATTCTTCTTCAAGCAAAGCGCTTCATTCCTGGTAGGCATGGCGGATGAAATACTCATTCAGTTGATTTTTGCAAAGAGATATTGGCAAAACCCCGACAAATGAAAATGCTAGTGACGGGTTAGAGTTTTGAAAAGATGTTTGCTTTTAAATGTTCGCTGCAAGAGGAAATGGTACTGTTGTAAGCAAGTAAATGGTTAAGAACTTATAGGACAAGAGGTAGCAGATCAATCGTATATTGAACAGAAGTGTATTGCACGACTTGTGAGTGTGTGTTCTTTGACCAGCGTTCAATCTATACTAGTGTTCCCCGGCTTGCAAATTTTATAGTAAGTGGAAGGGTCAACAATTGACCCATTAAAGGGAGGACATCACAACAGGTACATACCACTACTTACAAGGGTTCACCTACTCTTGTATGTGTCAATATTTAGGTGAAATAAATACCTGTTTTGAAGAAATAATTATAATATATACTTTTTATATTATTTGTCTTCATTTTTTGTAAAGTCCACTAGGTAAACGTACGCAACTGTAATGAATTATATTATTTTCTATCATACTAAAAAAGAACATGTCTAGATTTTTCACAATCTGTCAAGCAGCCATGATTTTTCGGTAGTGCAGGATACAACATCCCTTTTAATAGGGAAAAATTCGCGAATAATCATTAGAATTTCACGTAATTTACAGATGAATGCAATCAGTTAATTCACACATAATTTATGTTTAATGACATAATTTATATTTAATGATATTTTATGGAATAACTATGACGAAGTGGAAAATGTTTTCTCGTGACACGTTTCGTCAATTAGGACATCATTCCACAAAAGTGATGTTTACGTCGATATGACTGCACATGCGCCAAAAGGAGATCGGACGCTGAAATTTTAAAAACTCTATTTTTAATATTCAACGCAAAACACAAACGTCGTACACGATTACAAATAAAAAAGTGGGTCTTGGTGTCAAATCATAAAAATAAAAATATATTTAACTTATTTTATATTGTATTTATTATATTGTTATCTTGATATATAATTTGAAAATTAATATTTAAAAAAATCTCTGCATTTTACAATTAATTCTTTTTTTTTGTTTAATAATTTAATTTGATTTATAGATATTTATTATATTTTTCTAACCACAGTCTACGTTATCTATTATTTTATATTATATGTGGGTACGCTTTAAGGATTTCACATTTAATTTGAGTTGATATATTTTTCTTTTATCTCTATATATGTCTTGTTAATGTTGTGTTTTTTGCGTGTCTGATTATTTTAAATGGCATTTTATGATTATTAAATTATCCTTTAAAATTTATTTCACTTGCTCCTGTGTTAAAGTTAATTTATGCTGTTGCTTTATACATTTTATTATTAAACATTTATTATTAATTATGTCGTTATTTTATTTCTGAATTAACAATTTTACTTGCTATTATGTGGATGTTTCTCATTGTAATTGTTATTAATATTGTTTAATATTTTTTTATTTTTTTTATTCAATATTTTTTTTATATTATTAAGACAACTACAATTGATTTTAATTGTATTTTTTTAATCATTTTTGAAACTTTATTATATCCAGGGAAGTTTGATTCGATTATTTAAAAAAATATTCCCTATTTTTGTCTTTATTATATTATTATGATGTGGATTAAAACAAATTATATATATATTTTTTTTATTTATTTTTGAAATTATTATTGTTAGTTAGATATTTTAATTTATTCGAATAAAAATTTATTTGCAATGGTTAATCGTATGTTTTTATTTTAATTAAATATTTGAGTTGTGACTGAAGCATTTGCGTTTATTTTATTAATAGATTTTGGTATATACTCAAATACATTATGTGAGTGATTGTAAACAGTGGAAATGAATAACTCATCGTCCCTGAAATTAAAAAATACCTATTTTCCCTCTTCCCATTTGAATATAGGAAGAACATTCACAGCATAAACTTTCATACGGAAATTGTTTTGTTAGTTTTATTTCTGAAAAATATATTTTTAATGTATAGAATTTTAACGAAGTATCTCTACTTCCAGAAAAATATAAATAATTGATAAGAGCATGAAGGCTAAATCTTTGCATCTAAAAAATATAATTTTAATAATATCATTTGATTTACACTCTACCAGATTTTAATGGTGAGCGAGAGAATTGTGCCATAGTTGAAGGTTGCTCAAAATTTTCAATCCGAAAATTTTTTCCCTAGAATCATTTTGATGTTTGGTTATTTACAACGATTTTACCACCTCTATTAGAATGAGAATTTTCAGAATTTGCATTATAGGACTTTTTTTTTGTAAATACTGTTAATAAGCTAATCGTGTTTCACATCGTATTTCAAGAGCCACATTAATGTACAAGGCACAATGTTGAGAACAGGCAAAGCTATCTTACAGAAACAATAAAAGAAGATGAGAATTAAATTATTTTCTGTTCGAAGATGTCAGGATTAAAAGAACATCCCAATTTGTGACCTGTGAATCAGAGATAATGAAATAAAATAATCTACATGTGTGGTAACAGAGAACAGAAAAATTGAAAACGAAATTCGTAGGTGTATTCGAATAGAGAAAGATGAATTCAATCAAAGCATCCAGAAAAAAAAGGAAATTAGGGTTACAAAAATCTTTTGGCAACACGCTTATTCATCTTCATATTTAATCAGTATCACACTATTTAATATTGTTGAAGATTTACAAACTCTACGTTTCGTTCAATTTCGCATGAAATTTGAAAAAGCTGATTTGTTTGGAAAAAACTTTGACAATAAACTTTCTTTGCGGTTTAACAATTACTTTAATTTAATTTAATTTAATTTTAGTGGTTTCATTGTAAACAATTTTTTTTCGAAATATTTATTTTATCCTTTCTTTTAACAGCGAAAAATAAAAGTTAATATTAACTTACTCTAGTGCATGAAACATGTATCTACCCTGTAAATATTTATTTTGTGAAGACAAATTCCAACTTTTTTAAGTTTTATCATTTTTTTTTATATAGTTCTCCAAACGCAGGACGAACTGGAAATTGGATTCTTACATATATAAAACTTAAGAAAAGATATGCAAAAAACAATGTTGCCTTTTTGTTAAATAAGTATTTGTAATTTTAATTATTAAACTGATTTTTTTTTAAATAGTTTGAGTATTTTGCCTGTTAACTAATAAAACATTTATGTTTTTCCAAAATAATTAATTAACATTTCTTGTTCTAATCTACACATAATTGTAAAACTAACTGTACACGCTTAGCTCTTTGCACTTCTCCAAATAAAGCCTGTCTTTGATTGGTCAATATATGGTTATTTTAAAGTGTGAGACGAACGGATTAAGGAATAACGGAAGTCACAGAATTTTATGTATATAGAGATAGATAAACAGAAAACTGTTCTGAACTAGTATGCGATATCGGTCATCCTGTATGGTAGATAATGCTTCTCAGTTATAACGTGCATCCTCACAGGTTGGTTTCTAAGAGTAGTTAATATTTCTCGCATAAACGTTCATCTTCATTTCCATCATCACAATGAACGGGTGTCTCCTCGGGGATGATCAATGCCTTGAGATTAGTTACTTACACTAATTCGTAGAAAAAAAGTCAGCAATCTTAATACAAAGCAAAGGTTTATCTCCAATATGTTTGTCATTATTAAGAAGATTAAAATATTTTTTTTTTTTATTATTACATTTAATTTTTTAATCCTTTCTAGCACGGTCTAAATTTCCGTTAAAAATATTGTTTTTTTTTCTTTTTTTACGTATGTTTTACTGACGTTTTTCCATTAAAAAACAAAATAATTTCGAAATTCTGACAAAGCACAAAAAATTGTCTGATTTTAATAAAATTTTCAGATCTTGTCCGCGAATTATATTTTAATTTTTTTTTACTTCGTAAAATATTTTTTCACATATGCTACCCCTTACCAACTTCCTTAATTTCATGAATTCAGGATTTCAAGCATCATATTTTTAAAAAATATTTTTATTTTTATTTTTTATGTGTATAAGCCTGCCCATTTAAATGTATAAGTGACTATATACGACATTTCCAGACGATGACTATAGTGAATTTAAAGTCAAAATTCCAAAAATGAGATTGCGGAGAACATTTTCCCAAATTTTTTTAATATAACTGAATACTTGAAAATTATATAAAATAGGCTTTCCCGTCATTTTCGTAAATTATTATTTTATATATAATGTCTCCGTAGAATGACAATAAAGATTTCATCAAAATTTTGTCTATTGTCAATCACGTAAAATGCCGGTTAAAAAACACATCTATTGCTTGTTTTAAAATGATTTCCTGTGTTATTTTAAACTTAAATTAAATAATCTTTTTTATTCAAATCAGAATTATTTTACTTTAAATAAGCTAATAGTCCTTAAACAAAGTTTCATAAATGTAGATTTTATATTTGGAAGACATTTTCATAAAGAGTATTACATTGCTATGAAAGAACTAAAATGGGCGCTAATTTGCTATTTTAGAAAACAAAAATTTAATTCGATTCCAATCAATATAATTTCTGTTTGAAGTACACCAAATTATTTTTCTTTGAAAATAGTAAATTTAATTTCAATTAGAGCTAAAGTATAAGCTTCACTAAAACGTTTTAATTTTTAAATATTCATTTTAAACCTTACGCATAACAGAATAGTGGAGGTACATACTTGAGAGAATATTTTGCCTTAAAAGCACATCTGACAAGAGATGGAAATCGTATATACGATCCATTGCTAAAACTGCAAGTAAAATTGTCCGCTCCCTGTACCGATCCAGTAAGTACCTCATACTATCCTCTAAATTTTCAAGAGCGATATCAGGCCGAAAATGGAATTCTGTTGTCATATTTGGGCGGAAGCTGCTCAGCCCTCACTTTCGTACCTCGATAGTGTTCAAAGTGATTCTGGGTCCCTTTTAAATGAAGTTTTTTACCCACCAACCCTTCTATCACGGGCGGGATGTTGCAAGCTTTTAGTGTTCTGTCACTACTTCCATAAAATGTTCTCAAAAGATCGATTCCACAGCTCCCCCAGTCGTAACCTTGACTCTAGGACCCCACATGCCGTTTATATTATAGCAAAACACCTATATTCCATACGTATTCCATCCTTGAGAATTAAGTGTCGAACGAACCATTACTCTGTTGAACCGACTACCAAAAAGACGTTTCCCCGATCACTACAATCGCAACCTGTTTATACCTAATATGCCTAGGCTTAACCGTCATATTACTCTCGTATCCGTACAAACTGCTTCTTAATATAAACCTCTACGTCGCGTCTCCTCCGAGCATTGTACACTTGGAAAATCTTACAGATGAAAAAGAGATTTTGGGCAACAGAAATGTAATTCTATAGAAGGATGTTGAAAATACCATGAAATTAAGACGTGAGTGATTGGAAGCTTTAAGGAAGCCAAAAGAATACTTAGAGACAGAAAGAGACAATTGAAATTCCTAACTCACATAATGAATTATGTGGGTTTGGAGAGTTTGACACTCACAAAACATAATGAATACAAGAGTAACAGTGAAAGCAGCAAATAACATACCTTGTTTGTTTGTTTGTTTGTTTGTTTGGGTTTTATGGCATATCAACCACTGTGGGTTATTTAATGCCAAATCCAGTTAATATGAATTTTAAATGCCTATTTTGTATGGAATAAAAAGCGTATAGCTGGCAACATTATTGTTTCAAAGACGCATAGCTGGCAGCATTATTGTTTCAAAAAACGCATAGCTGGCGACATTATTGTTTCAAAAAACACATAGCTGGCGACATTATTGTTTCAAAAAACGTAGAGCTGGCAACATTATTTTTCACAAAAAACGTATAGCCGACATTGTTTTTAACAAAAAACGTATAGCTGACATTATTTTTAACAAAAAACGTATAACTGACATTATTTTTAACAAAAAACGTATAGCTGGCAACATTATTGTTTCAAAAACGCATAGCTGGCAACATTAATGTTCCGAAAACATTATCTGAGGCCTAGCTGTTGGATGAAGTTTATCCCCGTACCCAAGACGCGGATGTAGTTTATCGTCATACCCAGGATGCGGATGTAGTTTATCGCCGTACCCAGGACGCGGATGTAGTTTACCGTCATACCCAGGACGTATAACATACCTTACTAGCTTATATAAATGGTTGGCGGATCAGGGTTAAAGAGAACCATTATCACCCACATCCTGAATGGAAACGGCATATAGAAGAATTAAATATTTGTATATTCAGATATGGTGTGAATTTTGTTGCATTCAACTCGATTTAGAAGGAATAGAGATACATCTATAAATGTATGGTGTTGCTGAAAATAGGTCTTGCCAAATTTATGAGGCCCTGTGGGAAAAGCCACATTAACGTTATTTGTGTATATCAGTATATTAATAGTCATATATCAATATTTATAATGGCATCCATTGGCATGAAATACATCATCAACACTAAATATGAAGGAGAAAAAGAATTTCCCAATCGTTTTAAGTGGAATGAGTTTTAATTCATTTTGAAAGTAAATCCAAAATACACAGACATTTTTGATTTTCTATCATCGACCCGAATCATAATCTCCACGTTAATTTGATTATTTTAAAGACAAGTCTTCTTTGCTGTCAGGATTTTAAAAACTGCAATATCTTCATCAATAAGAAACTTGTTGGCAACTATATGTGAAAGACACACTGTGACTGCTCGATTATTTCTTATTCTATATTCGGCAATTACTGGAGGTATTGCAATAACGTCTATTTCTGCAGTTCTTTTAGCCGGGACCTAGTGCCTTCGTCTCGCCCACTTTCCAAATGGCACTCCGTAGTTCCATGTACGTTTTCCATAAATAATGCCACAGTAATTGATCCGAAGAGCTCCTTTGTTATCTCGACACTTCGAATTTGAACGCAATAATATATTGGCTGATATGACTCATAATTAAACTATTGAAATTGCAAGAGTTAACCGTAAAGGGTATACCGATAATCCCTTTTCTCTAAATTTTGAGTTGGGGAACCGTCTTGCCTCTTTTTGTTTTTTCGCCAACTACTGTTTTCAACAATCGTCTTCTGTCTCCTTAGGGGATATTATCGCCTTGTTTGGAGTGATATGATAAAAAAAGCAAAAAGTATTATATGTAATTTAACATCTTTCATATACAAATACCTTTCATAACAGCACAAAGAGTTGAATATCAATTATTATTTGGGTTGTATACCAAATGATTATCAAGCATACTCCCTTGAAAAAGCCTTTTAAATACTGTTTCGCTCGCAATAATAATTACTCCTTCACTTTTCTCATTATCTCCTCGCATTATATCAAACCAAGCAAGGCGAAAATGCCACTAGTACACAGATTATTGCAATGAGTGAGAGAAATGCTTGAGTATAGTGAGTATTGAGGAAAGAACAAAAGGTGATGAGCTTCAAGAAGACAGGCGAGGGTCATTGACGTTGCATTTAAATTTGTGATCAATGAAGGAAGGAAACAGAAGAGAGTTTAACAGGTGGGAGGTCCGAGAAAAGAATCTGTTAGAGTAGAAGTGGCAGTTGCATTTGGCTACTTCAAAGTCAAAACGGTGGGATCTCGATGGCAATCTAGTATCACGTTTTAATTCATATATTCGCAGTACACGGGAAAACGCATATCAGAGCTGTTGCTATGAAAACCTTTGTAGAAAATTCAGAGGGAAGACACGTCGCGTCAATGGGAAATTTATTTGACATGAGATGCCTAGACAGATTCTATGATATTGCAGATCGGGATCTGGATTTTATCAAGAATGTAGAGACGTACAGCAGTTGCACCACACCAGACATGACAACATTATTGAATACAGATACGCATTTTCAAATTACACGTGGTTTTCGATCAATTGTGACATTTCTCCGACAAGTATACTAAATACTTTATTTTCTAGTATCTCTCTTATTGGACGGACTGACACTTCATTACTGAAGTCGGTTTCATGAATTACTTGGCGTTCCGTTTATTTATGGCAAAAGCACTCACCTTTCTTTAATCAGTTTCATCTAAATTTGAAGTTAAATCAGTCTTATTACTTTCCAATATCTCCGTATATCAGCATGCATCTTTGCGAGAGAGAGAGAGAGAGAGAGAGAGAGAGAGAGAGAGAGAGAGAGAGAGAGAGAGAGAGGCAATGATAGCTGGGCACGTGGACGAGTGGTTAGAACATTCGCATTCTGACCATGAGACCGGGGTTCGAATCTCACCATGGTCGATTTGTCAGTAAGGAGATTCCTGATGTTATCGGACTGACGTGACCGATCCCAGTATGCGTCACATTCGGAAAGTGCCTGAAAACCTCTTGAGTGAACACTTGGGGACCGTCGATAGCTGTGCTAGTCCATAAAGTCATCTTAACCGAGAGCTTGAGCGTTCTGGCCTTGCTCAAATTGTTGATCATGATAGATAACACATTCTTTTCCAGAAACTGTAACTAAAGTTTGCTCAGCATAGTTACAGAATACACCACAGGTGGATTCTGTGGGTGTTGAATAAAAACAAATGTATATGAGCAACCGTCTGCAATAGGGATTGGCTAGCCTCCCCAGTAGACAGGTATCCTCGAATACGCGTGGCCAGCTATACAAGGAGTATATTTATCTAATGATAATTCAGGATTTCCCGTTGTAATATTGTGTGGCATTGCAATAATTTCCGGTTTTCCTATAATTTTCCACATTACATCATGAGATTTACGCTTGCCTTTCCATTATAATATTTATATCATCTTTTCCAAAATGAACATTATATCACCCTACTTATTATGAGATTTAAATTACACTTCTCATTACGATATTCATCATCCTTCGCATTATTAGATTTGCATCACCTTCATATTATGAAATTTATATAACCCTTGCCATAGTGAAATTTACGAGGGTGAGCTGAAGAGTTTGTGGACTAGCAATGAAGAATGACGCATAAAACTGTGAAATCTTTCATACATTAATTTCAACTGTTTTTTTAAACTGCATTGTTTCTTTCCAGATTGTGCTTGACTGCCATTGACCTGGTTTATCACCCTCAATTTTCTCTATATTTGACCATTATCTGTATCTTATCATGAAAAGACACTTGTTTGATAACCAGTATCACAGTGATGATGACATATCTTACCTAATATTGGCGACATTTTTTCCAACATGATACTCAGGTGTTAGTTTACCTGGAGATAAACAATGAAATTATTAATAAGACATGATTAAATTAATATATGCAAAATTTCACAGATCTACCATCACATGGTTGTTACATTTGACACGGTTGTTACATTAGGGATGACACCACAGTTTTATCAACAGTGAAAAAGTAGGCAGGGATACATAAGAGAGGAAGGGAGATGTCTGACGATGTTCCAGCGTCTGAACGTCCTACAACTGCTACAGCCGTTGAATAAACATTGATTGTTTTCACCACGCGTTGATGAATGACAAGCGATTGAATATAAATCAAATAGCCAATGCTATTATCATGACCCGTGACTGATTTTAGAATATTCTGTACAATGAACTTGGCATGACGAAGGTTTCTGTTCTGTGTGTTTCACGTCTTCTGACACCTGATCAAATGTGATCACATAATGTTATCACGGCGATGCGGAAATCTGACATTGTTTGTGGAAGATCCAACTGCTTTCTACGAACATTTTCTAAACCAAGATGATTGTTCGTGTCATCCTTTTGAACCAAATACAGTGGCAACCCATGTACTAGCAATACCCTTCTTTACCTGCTTCTAAAAGTTGTAGGTCTTTTTATTTGCAGCCAAGGTCATGACCTAAGTTACTTAGGACGATTGAAGACTTGTATTTATTGACTATCTTCAAAAGGGCCACAGCAATAATAGACAATACTCTGTCAACATGCAGAGGCAGTTAGAAAATGCTATGAAGACAAAACGCCTAGTAAAAGTGGATTTTTTTTCACTAGGACATTTCTCCTTGGCTTCAATCACGATTGTGCGTGACTATGTAAAAGATCTGGTTTATCATCCTCACTTTTCTCCTTATTTGACCATTGTCTGTTCCTTATCATGAAAAGACACTTGTTTGATTACCAATATCGCAGTGATGATGACATATCTTATCTAATATTGATGTCCAACATGATAAATAGTCAGGTGTTAGTATACCTGGAGATAAACAATGCTTTTATTCATAAGAAGAGATTAAATTAATATATGCAAGATTTCACAGCTCTAGAATCACTCCTTTATAGTCAGCCTATGAACTTTCAACCCATCTTCTTATACCAAACTTTTTATTAAAACATTTATATCACCATTCCCATTATGTGATCACCTTTCCCATTTTCTTATTTACCCACCCTTTTCAGTTATGAGATTCAAGTCATCCTTCCGATTATGAGATTTGCATCACCTTTCCAAATATGACATTTATATCATTTGTACCATTATGAAACATGCATATCTCTTAACATTATGAAATTTATTCCACCATTTTCATAATGAGAATTAAATCATTCTACTTATTGTGAGATTTACATAAACCTTCCAATTATGAGATTTACATCACTTTTTCCATTATGAGATTTACATATCCTTCTCATTATGAGAAGGATGTGTAAATGATCATTTCCATTATGAGATTTACATTACCCTTCACATTACTAGACCTACGTCTCACGTCTCATTATGAAATTTAAACAGACGCTACTATTAATACATTTACATACAATCCACATTTAACATAGCGTTGTCATTTAACGCAATCCAGTAAATCTAAAAAAAAAAAAATTACATACATTTCGTTTTTCTGAATAAACATGTAATGTGTTGGAAATATATATTTTTTGATACCATATTTATTTTCATGTTTCCTGATGGCTGAACATAATATCAGCAACACTCTGTATGCAGTTAAGTGCATATTTAATTTTGTTTAATAATATTATATATAAACTAACTCTTTCCGTGGAATTTCAACGGGGATTTTATATCACTGACTTTTAACTTAAACTTTGAACGCAAGTCCTATTTACTCGCCATCAACATCAACATCCGAAATACATTATTGATGCATTTTTCTTTGCAATCTTAATTACTCATGCGAAAATACTTTTGACAGGGTGTATGTAAAGACCAGATGGACGGGATGAGGTGTCTGAAACATAGATTTACTCATACAAAATATTTACAACGTCAGCTTACTCTTCTAAATATTCATTTGCGATATATAATCCATGAAAATGCACACATTTTACTCTAAAGAGGTAAATGTTTTAACAAAGTCTGTTGGAATTGTTTATAAAATTTCAAATAGCCGTGAACAGAGATGTACATATAAGTTATTTATTCAATATAAGAATTTGTCAAATTCATGGAAAACATTCGCAAATACAACCGTGCATATCCCTTTGTATACTTTGGTGTAGAGATAAAAAATCACACATATTCCGGATTGCAAAGGCAAAGTTATTATAATATCACTCTTCATTCTGAAACAGGACAAATCCCATATGACATTCAATATTAAATTAACTTCAAATAAATTTAACAAGAAATCGACCAGGTTTTTTAACGAATCAACTATGGATTAAATAAAATAATAAATCATTTAAAACATGTATATAAAGTAAATAAAAATGAATTACAATTAAATTTAAATATCTAATCGGGTTAATCCTTTAAAACACAAGTCTTTTCACGTCAATTTTGGTTTTCATCAGAGCTGTAATTGATAAGGTTTAATTAAAGTTTAATTAAAATGGTTTTGTGTATTGCCTTTTTGAGAAATGGCTGCGTTCTGTTGTCCAGTGTGACCACATTTTAGCATTGTTCGATGTAGGAATTCTTTCTCCCTCTACTTAATGATAATTATTTGAAAAGCACATTTTCAGAGAGGATAAGGCTATATGCATTGAATATAAAAGAGATGTGAGAAGGGCAAGTCTTTGCTCATTTCAAAACTGGTAACATAATTTATATAGAGAAATAAATTTAAAAAAATAATTTGTTTATTTTAAAAACTGTATTGAAAAAAATTTCAAAAGGGATGCCTATAAAAGTGTGGCTTCATGTTTTCAATGCAGTCTAATCGGATGAAGATGAATTCAGCTTCTGAAAAGAAATTAATCAAAAGCTGATTATGACAAAAACAACACACTGGTATAATTAAATATTCAAGTTGTGGAGCCTTAATTTGGCACCTGTTTGAAAACAAAATTTTCTACGTTTTTGTCATATAGATATGCAAATACTCCACATATGCAGAAATATATATTATATAAACGACAAACAAAAACCTACACAAATATATATATATATATATATATATATATATATATATATATATATATATATATATATATATATATATACATATATATATATATATATGAAAATTTCTCCGAATTAATCAGTAGAGAGACAATATTTATGAATAAAAATGACAATAGGAAAACTGGTAATTGCTGACGCGTTTCGTCCAATGTGGACTTTATCAAAGCAAAATACGAAAATGAAATTAAATGAACAAAGTAACTAATAAAAACAAAAACAGAATGTACCTAGCAACTGGAACTCAGTTAAAAATATGAAAATAGCATTTCTCTACATTCCAGTTGCTGGAAGTTATCATTTATATATATATATATATATATATATATATATATATATATATATATATATATATATATATATATATATATATATCAGCAGCAAACTTTCTTTTATCCAACTTTCGTTAAATATGATGCAGAAGCAATTTTTTTAAAAAAATTTATTTACTTTTTCCATCGTTATTACATTTTTCCGATTGGTGGGTATGTGGGAGTAAAAAAAAAAACCGTTCATATCGTTCAATGTCCCACGCGGTTTTGCCCAGTGAGTTTATTAGTTTCTCTTAATCTAATTTTGTGTTGTTTTGATTGTAGGATCGTTTATTCTGAGCCCAGCCATTTTGAGCACGGCTTGGATTCAATCAGCGTCTTTGAATTTTTTAAACTTTCATCGCGCCACTCCTATTGTTAAACAAGGTGAGTTTGATATTTTGAGATAGATATTTTTATATACATTGCATCTCTTATAGCGAGATGTTTTCAGTAATTTGATTTATATAGAACTGTAGTGATTCGACAAGAATTTTAATTTAGGGCTCTTGTGGATTGCCAGTAGATATGTGTTTTTCTTTTCATTGCACTGTTAGTGACACGTGAGGCGTTTACTCAAGGAATCGGTAGTGTTTCCGATATAGGTAATTGGCCTATGATAAGGAACACTGTCTTGTACTGAGCAGGTGTTTTATATATTACTGTAGTAAATAAAAACAGAATGGCAGCCGTTGGAGGATTGACGCTGTTAGTTTTTTGTAAAGAATTGTATCCATATGCTATGTTGGCGTGTTTTTGTCTAAACTCGCGAAAAAAAAGGTTATTATGAGTCAAATATATCTTAAGAAATGGACAGTAAGTTTAAACCAAACCTCATCAATACTGGTGTGTAAAATTTTCAGTGGCCAATGTACAGTATTATTATTCGTTATTTTAGGTGACAATTACAGCTTTGTATTTTCGAACATACAATGATAAAAAAAGAAACAGTTTTCTTGTATCCTCATTTTGGAAAAGACAATAACTGAGAAACGATTTCCTTAATCAAGTTCAAAAAGCGATATAGTTTGTTTTCTATTTTCCTCACAAGAATGCATACTGATTATGCAAGTACAAATACAAATCTGCAAACCATCAGGGATTTTAGATATTCAGTTCTACTTTTAATGTATTCAGTCATGTGCCATATGCGATACACGCTTGGTTGATCATATATCTTTCGATATATGTGTGACGTGGCAGATTTTTTTCCCGTAGTAGGTTGCCATTTCTTTCTGCGGTAGACATTGCCATCCCGGTTTGTCCTTCTACTTGTATATAGTTTTAGAAAAAAAGAGGACTCATATCTTTCCCATCGGTATAAGAATTCGACTGGAATTCGAACTCAGCTCTCTGATACCTTTGTCCGAGCAGCTAACCATTTCTCCACCACGCCTCCCTTTAATGTATTACTGCGACATTTATTGTAATAATGTTACAATCACTTATCAATTATTTGCCTCCGCGTAATGTGCTTCGTCTGCTAAGATATTGCAACAACTGCAAGATAGCGAAAGTATTCCTTGAACATTTTTAAAAAACTCACAGACGGAAGATTTGTAATAGAATACATATTTGGCGGAAATCTCATGGAAAGGGGAAACAATTTTTTAATTATAAAGAGGGAAAAAAAAACAAATTCAACCTTGCACCAACGAAAAATGCATAAATTTCTTTTCAACGTAAATGAAAGAAAACCAAGGAAAAACAGTCAATTGATGCTATCCCCTGATGAATGGACTGAGAAAGTGTCCGTATACGAAACTATAAAGACGGGAAGATTTATGTAACATCAGTTATCTAAGTAACAAATTTTATATCTGCATTAATCCTATAAGGAAATTTGCAAAGTAATGGTTTTCCCAGAAAAAACATCTTGGACAGTTTTCAATAAATTCAATATACGCATTAAAAATTAATATACAGAACAGCCTAGGTTTTCAGCTATTTTAAACGATTCAAAATGTGTGGACATGATGTTTTCCGAAGTTAGCATTCGTAACCTTCACACATCCATTTCTTCTGTCAGATAAATCAATTTTTATTATAGGAAAATTTGTGACAGAAAATCTATCATTGAAACTATAATGTTCTTTAAAAGACTGCAGAAATATCAATAGTTATGGGACGTGTGTATCGGTCTCTATCCAATATATATTTACTAATGCATATTTTCGAAATGTATATTTTCCTGTTGAACTATGCTATTTACAGAGGAAACTGAAGACGTATGCTTACTTATCTTCGTTTGGGAATCAACCACTTACTTGCAACCTATGTATTCGGGGGAAAATATTAAAATTTAAGCTGAAAACGTGTTCTTTATATTGACTATCAAAAATTGAATGTGACAATATATTTTTAAAATAAATCTATATACAATGGATTACTGATAAGTCCTGTAATTAATAATCTGGCAACATGACATGAGTGTCTTCGACTAGAATAAAATATCCCAGAAATTCTACTGGTCGTAACAATTTCCTTGTTTAAATCTATTTAAAAAAATGTTTCAATCAATACTTGTCCGTGTGTGATGAATCAGAAACAAGAAATATTGAGAGAACGTTGCCTTCATTAATGTGGATTTTTGAGAATTGCCAGCAGTTTATTTGAGTCATGAGACCCCCCCCCCACAAATCGATGCTTTACTAGTTATCAATAAAAGAAATCGATATCGGCTTTGAGGTAAGAAATGAGTAGTAGGTAGGCGATTTGATCAATGGCTGGTTACGTGATCACTTCGATTTTCGAATAAGTCGTAGCAAGGATAAACGGAACGTGTTTGCCCAAGGGAAGGTCAGCAAACGCTAACTCTTATTTTGCATATAGAAGAATCATATTTAAACAGCTGAATGTTAATCTTTTTTTCTCAAATATAATAGTGATGAAAAGTAATAAGTAATGGTAAGTTTGCTATCATTGTCAATAAAGAAAGAAATACGTTTTACGATTGTTAACGCCCTGTTTCTTTCTTTATTTCATCGTCGCCATTCTCAAAATCAAATATCTTTAAGCCATATCCTCTTGACTTATTTCGTCATATACGTAAACATTAATTATAAACACTAGTTTTGGAAAGTGAACATTTCACAGAAATGTCAAAGTCCTCATTTAAAATCAAGAAAAGATTAACTTTAAGCATATGTGTGTGTGTCTATGTGTGTAAAATGCGCCATTTTAAACTGATGCCAGATACATACCTTACAAACGAGATAAGTTTGATAACCTTTCTTTTTTTAATTTTAAACCTTCAATAACGGAAGTACGAGGGTTACGGCAATGTAATCGGTCACAACCAATTTTTAAAAAAATGACCTTCTGATTTTTAGACATTGAATTTGTGATTTGTGGATCTTTTCAGCGATAACGCGAAAATATAATCAATACATTGTTCACTGGTGATTATTTAGACGAGTAAGATTTATTACTGATAATATAGTCACAATGTTTTATTTGATAGTAATGAACAATAATATAATAATAATAACAATTTTATTGTTAGAAAAGAGCAATTTGTTTATTAAATCATTATTACTAGCATTTTGGGGAAGCACTTATACGTCAACACTTGCAAATCCGATAACATTCATTTTCAGTCTCTCGCCAGAAATATTTATTTTTGGATACAGAATTTAACAAAAGAGAACTGAAGTTTATTAAAAGCTAGTGTACTTGAGCCTTAAAATATGAAAACTTATGTTTATATTTGTTTTTATCATAACCTCGTAATATATGATAGAAACTTTTATATTACATAGAGAAATATTTAAATTTAATTCTACATTTACAGAGCAAGATTGTGTTGAATCTTGGATTCCAATGCAACACTAAGATATAATTAAACAATATGAGAATTTTTAATTACACATTACATTATTCATACTAAATTTATCGTCGCTTCCTGACTGATGTAAGATTGCTTCTCTATGGCTTCTCTATAAATACTTACATAGCAGTTGTTCAGATGAGCTCTTTTTGTGGTACCTAAAGTTTTTAAATTTAAGGTTTCGAAATCTCATCAATTGATCGTTGAGCTGGCTAGATGTATCCGTAAATTCTATGCTAACAGTTTCTTCTCTCGCACTTCTCGCTTGCAGAACTCACTTCCGGTTCCATGCTTTCCAAACAACATTAATCTGCAAAAATTTAAATGCACGGTCAATAGCTATTTAGTGTCTTCCTGTTTACTCTTTTCTCTTCCCGTTAATTATTAATGTTTATGTTCCTAATTCTTCCACACACTGTAGCCCCTTGTGCTTTACTGGCTTTGCTGCCTTGCATGCGATGATAACGACTTAAAAAAAAAAAAAAAAACTCTCGCAATCGTTAATCGTTATTTAAAGTGTAAAATATGGAATATCATAATTTATATATTCAGATAAAATATTTAGTTACTGACGCATTTTCTGCGGAAACGTTAATATAAGAAACAAAGCCGTTATATATTGGTTTGCAAGTCACTGTTACATGTAAATAAATGCTTATTATTGCCACTTGTATTTCATTCAGTCTTATTAGGATCTCAGAAGGAACAAGAAATATATAAGTAAAATAAACATTGATAATTATTATATATACTACAATAAACATTGATAATTATTATATATGCTACAACCTAACACGTTTATCAAGCTAGAATATAAGCATCGTAACTGTTTTCCACCTCTACCGTTGACTAGTTCACGGATGTGCTTTTATTTTGGGAGAAGGAGAATGGTGGAGTAATGGATAGCGGCTCGATTTGACGGTTCGGAGAGCCGATTTCGAATTCCAGTCTAATCCATGACATTCACTGCGGTAGAACATTCATTGTTCTACCACAGAAAGAAATGACTACCTACTGCGGGGAAAATCTGCCTCGTCAGTCATGTATCTAAAGATACATGATCGACTAAACGTGTATCACTGACTGACTTTTATTTGGGAAGACTAGATTTTTGAGATTCCAAACATTCCACCATCATTCCGCTCGTAGCACTAAAGATACCCACGACAACGTGATAGTGTTTACGGAATGCTGGACGGTTCTTATCCTTGATCTATATGTATGCCTATGGGAAATCCCCATCAAATTGACCACGTGTCGTAGACTACTGCCATGCCATATCTGTATGTTAAGTTTATAGAATCTTGTGGAAGATAGAGACACAGCCTCACAGCGATTTGTGATGCTAGTATAGATTCTGTAGAAAATAAATTTTACGGGCTTTAGTTTCAGCACCAAAGTTTTCAATTCAGTGTTATCCTGCTAAGAGACAAACAAAGGATGTAGTCTACGGAGCTATTAATACGTGGATAAATAAATCTGCAGCGGTTATGTGTGTGAAAGTGAACGCAATTGAATCGGCTCGAATAGGAAGTCAACAAACAAAATGTAGTTTCTACGGCGGGGTAGCCGAGATGTTATACAATCCATTGCGACAACCTCGTCGAGGACCATAAATACCGGGGACTTTGATTAAATGTCAAGGTGTCGGCAGTGATGATATGAAATGCGCAAAAAGATCAGTGTGTACACGGGATTTCAAGTAAACAACCTTAAATATTCAACCAACTGTATGCATCTCACTCGCAGAATTGCTTCGTTATTCTTTTACAATGAAAATATAATGTTTGCTGAACAAATTTTAAATTAGGTATCAATTTTAGTTTTAAAAAAAGAGCACATCTAATTTAAAACATTAGGGGATTCTATCTTTATTTTATAATTTCTAAGCAATTCAGCGTCTACACTAGATTTTTGGTAGAGATCGTTGAGTGAGAGAAATTTTATATAATCATCAATACCTTCCTCAATAAAACTGTAAACTCAAGAAATACTTTTATTCTGGACAGTTTCTTGTTGCTGTTCTTCATTATTATTATTATTATTATTATTATTATTATTATTATTATTATTATTATTATCATTATTATTATTATTATTATTATTATTTTTATTATAATTATTATTATTATTATTAATAATAATAATAATAATAATAATAATAATAATAATAATAATAATAATCTATTTCCTTTGATTGCTAGAGTGTATTCATTTTTTTCATAGTCCCGTCCAGAGATCTGAGGTCAGAAACGGATACAGTTTACATAGATAAAGCCATTCGTAAAGTGTGGGCTGTACTTGTGAGAACAAGATTCTTGCGTTTCTTTAAGTCAGGGGTCCACCAGGAATCTTTTCTAATCAATCCGAGGGCTTCGACTACAACAGGGATTATTATTATTATTATTATTATTATTATTATTATTATTATTATTATTATTATTATTATTGTTGTTTTTGTTGTTGTTGTTGTTACTATTCATTAAGTTTCACCACCACCACCACCACTATGTGATAGATTTCCTTGCTGTCAGTGATAGCAAATCTCCCTACCTCTCCAGTTTGCACTTCTCACTATCGTATGGGTTCTGCTTTTTCAGTTCTTTCCCTGGGTGCAAATCCTTTTAAATATTTACAAATCTTTTCAAACCATTTACAAACGCTGCCATAATTATTAGCAAGATTTCATATATCTTTCAAAACCTTTCTTAAAACATGTATGTTAGTTATTTCTCTGTCGTTTATGTATTAGTAGCATTTGCATACTTCTTTATTTAGAGACGCAGTCCAATATGCAGGTTGAAACTACCAGATCTTTCAATTCTCTTATGTGTCGTGGCCTGTCAGGAATTCGGCACGACACCACTTCCTTATTTTTGTAGCTCTAAATAGTATTTGAATTCTTAACATACATTTTCATATCCCCACACGTCGCTACACCACTTTGAACAATTTCCCTAAATTCGTTAAGTAAATTATTGAATTTTCCTTCTGATTCTATTGAATTTATTATGTCTTGTGCGTGTTAAATTCTCCAAATCTACTTCTGTTATTATGTCCCAGAATGTCAAGCTTTCTCTTTCTTGAAAGTATATAACTTCTTTTCCCCAGTTTTCTTAAATCTTCCTCGCTGCTCACATGTTCAGTCCGTGGTATTTTCATCATCGTAGTCTAGAAATATATCCATCTCTGTTTAAGACGCTTCTTCATATATATGAAAAAAACTGTTTAGCATGCTTTACTATAGACACGTTGCGATGGTTAAATTTTCGTCTTGCGCAGAAATGAAAATGAAATTGACATCACATTTTAAAATATATATTTACCAAAACAGCACAGAAAATATCTGAAAATACTAAATTGAAAATTTATTCAAAAAAATCAGCATTGGATTCAACGACGACCTGCAGGCGACTTCGGAATCCCCTGCAACTCTTCACGACTGTCTCCTTGTTTAAACTGGTCAATGATTCCGGAATCCTTGTTATATATATATATATATATATATATATATATATATATATATATATATATATATATATATATATCGGTGCTCATATATCAATCCTTTTCTGATCTTGAACGAAAAACTGTTTCTCGTGCCTTAGTGCTAAGGCTTTTCGTCCAAGATTTTTTCTAAGTTCATATACCAATCCACTCCAATCCCGGATGAATGTCTGTGCCTACTGTCTTATGTTTTACGGCGAATCTGGATGCTTTTATCGGTGCTCATATATCAATCCTTTTCTGATCTTGAACGAAAAACTGTGTCTCCTGCCTTAGTGTATAAGGGTGTTCATCCAAGATTTCTTCTAAGTTCATATACCAATCCACTCCAATCCCGGATGAATGTCTGTGCCTACTGTCTTATGTTTTACGGCGAATGGTGTTATAATGAGTTTTTTTTCTCGCTCAACTGCGCCCCAGGCATAATAATCAAGTGTGGTGCATTGTGAAAAGTTAGCTCGCCAGATATAAGGGGTGATGTGGTCGCAATATTTGTCTGACAGCCATGATTTTGTTCTGCTTGTGTGGTATGGTGCAGAATCCTGTTGTCAGAGATATGGTCTTCCAACAGCCATCAACTTGACGCAGAGCAGCACTACCTTCTCAAGGAACTTGATGTAGGCCTCCCCGTTAACTCTGCAGCCCTCATCAAAAATACGGGAGTTCTTATCAGAACGGCCAGAGTGAGTTCTCCGATCTTCTCTAAATTCGTAATCAATATTAGACTCATCCTACTCATTCCGAATCTGCACTGCACTCAGGTTGACACCGAAACACGCTGAAATGTTCGTATATGAATTTCCGGCGCGAATGTCAAAAATTACAGCATGTCGTTTCGAAATTTAGAATTTGACATGGTACTCATTTTCTCACAGAAGGTGACCAACTGATTCTACTCCACTGCGTAGCAGACAAAACCAAATAATGCGCATGCGCAAAATTAAAAAAATATTTTGACAACAATTTTACCATTTAACTCTGTATGTGGACAGATGAAACATTTCCTAACTTTTACTATTTGGTTTAGCCTCTGGAAAATCTCGTTCCTTATTTCAATTTTTTTTAAAAAGAATCCTGTTTTAAATTTTCCGGAAGCTGTTACAACAACGAGATTTTTTTATATCTGGTTCATTCTGATAATTTCAGTTGTAGTTTGCAACTTACACCGTGTTCATGCTGACACTGTATTAGACTCTCCTATAATTTTGTTCTGGCTTTCCTTTACTAAAAGGATCCAAATTCTTTATTTTCCTTGGTGAATATATATATATATATATATATATATATATATATATATATATATATATATATATATATATATATATATATATATATATGTTTGTGTGTGTGTGTGCGTGTGTGCTTAATTTTGGTAATAAACTAGTGCTAAGACTGACTTGAAACGACTACACAAGTTCCTGATTGTATTATTTTGTCTAAGCTTCTTGAAAATATTCACGGACAGCCTTTCTACTTTGATTTACTACAATTTCATCATGTGTGTAAAATATACCTACTTTTTTCTAATAGCATGTATATATAGCATGTATATGTATATATTGCAAAACATTTCCAATTAGCAAATCTAATTAAAAGTAAGAATTAATTCCGTCATTGGAAACATAAAAATCGATATAACGAAATTGTACTGATAATAAAGGTTTAAAGCAATTGAAAATTTAATTAATATTTTCAACTATCAAGTTAAGTTATAATCAGAAATTGAATTATTAGTTTCGGTGAAAATGTTCTTACTGTACATGTTATTAAAGAGCATTTGAAGCATTTAGGTTTATATCATTAAAAAAAAGATCGCGCTTGATTGTTGGGATATCAGGAATATTAGCGTGTATTTAAAAGTGTAATATAGACGATGTTTTTTTTTTATTATTATAACATTGATGATAGAAAAGCATTAACGCACAATCGTGACAAAACGATTTTGTGGCTTATGTAATATGTACAAAAAATGTCTAATTTATCAAAACCAGTTGGCAATTTTTGTAAGAATTATTGCTGAATGTTTCATATTTGGACAAAGAAATTCATACTGACAGCAATCAAGTTTTGACAAAATTGACAAAATTTCTATAAATGGACAGACTTATGTGCATAAGTGGTACCCAAATTATAATTTGTCTTATCAATCTGTGTTTTGCTGATTTGTTCTACGTAGATTCAAATTTTCTTTGATACAATGCGCACACACACATATGAACCTGAGTAGATATTCTATTCATATGTTACATCTGTTCCTTTTTTGTTTGATTTCATATGAAGCTCAAAAGAGATATAGCAGGAACGGTAGAATGTATAAAAGGATCTTTTTATCTTTACAAATTATTTTAATATTAAAGATAATCTCATAATAGATGGTGTGTGTGTGTGTGGTAATACATCAAGACTTATTTTTGACAGACATTTTTAAAAACAATCTCAGATTATAAATTGAAAAGAAATTGAAAAAAGGACTTTCAAGAAAATCTTTACCAAATCTATGAGGATGAACTAAAAAGTTCTTGACCAAACCAAGAATAGATTAAAATTCCTGTATAATTTGGTCATATTTTGAGAAGTGGGTTGGGCACTCGTCATCTAAGCATATTTAGAAAGCTTCCAGATAGGTTTGAACTGATGATGAATAACTTGTAAGATAAATAAGATTTTAATCATTAATTGTACTGTATTATTGATTTAAATAATCAACTTTAAATTTCATCTTCCATATTTTAATTTAGACATGTGAATTTCCAGTATTATTTGAAATTAAAGATGGTAATTCTGAAAATACATGCTATTCTTAAAGCTTTTCCACCAGAATTAAGTTCTTTCAGGATATTCTTTGTAGAATGTTTAGTTACTTATCAGTATTTTCCATTAATTTCGTGTTTTGTACTCTTTCAAGTAATGTTATATTCATCTGGAAGAATAAATTGCTCCACATAAATTCTTAAAAGGTATGATGATTTTCTAGTCATAGCTTAGACGTGGCACAAAGCTGGATGTATAGGGAACTCATGAGGATTGAACTCACTATCTAGAGGTAGTTGATCTAGTGAAACAAGATTGCTAACTGTTACACCATGTTGAAGTACTTAATTTTATAATGTATGAGGAAAATCTGAATTCTGAAAGTGATTCTATCATAATACTTTTGTCAATAACACTTTGAAATAGAATCCTAAATAACGACATAATGAATTGAATTTACATAATCTCCATTTTGTCTCCCTTCAAGTTTATTGATTCTGGTAACAACAGATGGTTGCACATTTTTACCAGACATATTAACTTACTGGAAAATACTTCACTCTCCCAACAAACATTTCCAGATAAGAAGCATTGTAGTCCAAAGTAAACAGCAACTGTTTTCAGCATTTTTATAATTTTTTGCTAATTCACATCATCTTTATTGAATTATCAAAGTATTTTCACTCACCTATGTTACTTTTCACTACATTCTGTATTCTATCATAAAAGAATAATTTTCAGTTTTGATCCAATACGTTCTTTGAGGAAATTGTTAATATCTTCAACATGTTGGAACTGCTGTGAAACGTTGGATAAAGCAAATCAAGTTATAGTCTGAAGGTGATAGAGATTGTGCAGATGCTGCATGAGGAAGAACTTACGAAACCAACTGCATGATCATTTGTTGGTCTGAATTTCTAAAATAAGAAAGATTACTGTCATATGACAAAATAATCAAAGAAATGTTTGCTCTCACTCTGGCCAGTAGAAAATGGCCGCAAACTGCATGAAAACTGCCGTAGAAGCATGAAAAAATCGATTATTTCCACTATCGATGGGAGTTGAGAAATGCAAAGTCGGTCTGGGCTTTCCCGCTAACTTGGAGCATGTGCATGTAAATTTTGGTTCAAATCCGTCTAAAATTGCGGCCGTGCATTCGTTACACACACACACACACACACACACACACACACACACACGGTGCCTTTTATAGATAGAGATATTTATGACGAGAGCGATGTGTCAATTGTCGCCATTTTATTTTTTATTTCGCACATGCGCATCGTTTTTGATTTTGCTCACTGCACATTACTGTAGGTTCAATTGGGCACCGTCTGTGGGAAAAAATCACTATGACATAAATCGATCCCTCGAAATTTGTAATGACATGCTGTATTGCTTGACATTCACGCCGCAAGCGCCTGATATGAACATTTTAGAGAGTTTGGGTGTCAATCTGCGGACAGTGTGGAGGATTCGAAGAGTCCGATGGTATTTCCAGTCAAGGTGTTTGGAGTAACCACTTGCGATGTTGACGGTATGCCCCTCCCTTCTTCATTTATCTTCTAACAGGGCCTCAGAAAAGTTGTAGAAGATACCAAAGTCTTCTAGAGGTCGAGGTTGAATGCTAATGGCGATTTTATTGAAAAAATTTTCTCTTTAGTATCTTAAGTTATTTTTGTGTAGTTTTGATTAATATATTTGTTAAAATGAGATGTCAGTTTTTTTTTTATCATATTTGCATAATTTAGTATGATGTTGTAATATCGTTGGTACCCTAAACTTCTCCAGAAAGTATTTGGACCCTTCTGCTATATATATATATATATATATATATATATATATATATATATATATATTTAAATAATTTTTTGTGGTACAGAATTTAATAATAGAAAGGAACAGATAGTAAGAAAGCATTTTTAAATGCGTTTGATATCTGTTCCCTGTTTACATGTGTTCCGCTGTCTGAAACTATTGAGATGTGTTGCGATATATTGTATCGTACCTCTTTGTCTCTTCCAGATTTTCCTGAGGGTATATTTGTTGAGCTTATGATGTTCGTCACCGCGTCTGTCGAATTTAGCTTTAATAATATTATGTATCGACAGATCGACGGGGTAGCTATGGGTTCGCATTTGGGTCAAGCGTTGGCGAATATCTTTGTCGGTTTTCATGAGGCTTCCTTATTTACTCCTATTTTTCGTCCTCTTATGTATCATCGTTATGTTGATGATAACTTTTGCCTCTTTAATAATGAGGCGGAAGCTGACAAATTACTCACCAAATTAAACTCTGTCCATCATACCCTTAAGTTCACCGTAGAGAAGGAGTCTAATTTCTTGTCTTTCCTTTTTGGATGTTTTTGTCCATAAGATTGATGACAAGTTCGAGACTTCTGTATTTAGGAAGGCCACTTTCTCGGGACTTTACACGCGTTGGGACTCCATTTGTCCCAGACAGCGTAAGATTAATTTAATCAAGTCCATAATTTACAGGGCACTTAGGTTATGCTCAGAGGGTTTATCTGCGTTGAAATTGACTTTGTGAGAATGACATTATCAAAAAATGGATATCCGTTGGATGTTTTGGAATCCGTTATTCAAGATGTCATCAGTAAATTCCATAGGGTGAAGCCGCAATTAGCTGATAAATGTCCTGTTTATTTGCGTCTTCCCTATATTGGTACAGAGGGTAAGATTTTATCGAAACGTATTTTACGTTTAATTAATTGCTATTTTTCGGCAAAGGTTAGGGTAATATTCGGTACCCCTTCTGCTTTCTCTTCCATTCGTAAGGATGCCCTACCTCCCCATTATGTTAATTCAGTTATTTACCAATAAAAGTGTAGTTGTGGACATGACTACATAGGTAGGACGTCCCAGCGTTTGGATTTAAGAATTAAACAGAATTTACCGTCCAGGATTTTTAATCCGTTCTCTAGAAATAGCCAATTGACTAACAGGTCTGGTTCTGCCATTGCTGAACATTTGATAAATAGAAGGGAATGTGTGGAAAATTTTAGTGGTGACCGATTTATTGTTTTATCGAGGTCCCACTCCATTTTTCACCTCAAGGTCCTTGAGTCCTTGTATATCAGATCCCGTGAGCCTTCCCTTTGTAAACAGAGGGAATGCTTGCTGGGTCTGAATATTATTGGACTCTAGTCTCCTTGTAATTCATATTTTTTTTTCTTCTTCCCCCATTTAATTACATTCGATAATTAAATAATTTATACGCTTTTAAATTCCCAGAATAAATACTTGATAAGTCCTGGGACGAAACCCGTCGTATTGTTTTGGCTTTTTTAAAAATGCCTTCTTACTATCTGTTCCTTTCTAATATATATATATATATATATATATATATATATATATATATATATATATATATAGAGAGAGAGAGAGAGAGAGAGAGAGTATATTTTTCGCAACTCGTTCTCACTGAGACGTGTTTCATTGAATAATTTAGACTAGTTTTGTCTACTTATTTCCAATTGAATACTTTCATATGCATGAGCTATTATTGTGTTATTATTAAAGAAAGAGAGAAAATTACTGTCATGATACATATTATTTATTCTGAGTACTTTCGAGATAAGCACAATATAGTCATAATCGAGATTTTTATGAAACCAAATATTGTAGTGTTCATAATTTTCAAAGCCAAAATTGATGTGTCCATGTGAAAGATTTTATTTTTAAAAGTGAAGAACGCTGAGTTTAGTGCGCGGTGAGATTAGCTTGTGTAACGCTTTTTTCTTAATTGCATTTCCTATTAATATTTTCGGAAGTTCATTTTTAGATGATTCCGTGTATTTTTAATTTCTATTTCATTTATTTTCTTTTTTATTTATTCAATTCTTGTCTTTCTATTACTTATTTTGCTATTTTCTTTAATTTCTGTAAACATGTTTTCTTTCTTTCTAGATGTTTTCTTTCTCTTCTCGTGCAAAACACTATTTTTTATGTTTCCTTCCTTTTCCCGGAATTTATAGTAATTTTTATATCATTCTATGTGTTTTAGTTTCTTTAGAGCCATTCTTCCAAATAATTTAGATTTTATGTTTTTACGTTAACTCTGTTTCTTTCTCTCCGTTATAATATCCGTATAATTACAATTTCTTTTCTGTTGTTATACTATTTTGTTTCATAATTTACCATAATTTTCCATCTGTATCCTTCTATAAAATGATATTTTATTTCTTAGTTTGCCTGATTTAGATCCCCTCTTTTTATTCATTCATCGTAAACTTTTATAATTTTTATTTTGGTACATTTTCATTTTTGGCGTTTTTCCTTTCATCTTTCTTCTTTACTGAACTTATTTCATTGATTACTTCTTTCATTTTTCTTATACCTTATTTTGACTTTCTACCTGGTCTACCCTTGACTTTCGCTCTTATCAATTTATTTTCCTATTCTTCATTGATTTTTGGCACTTTTTCTTTTTTACTCACTTTTATTTTCATTTCTTTTCGACAAACCTCTTCTCCAATTGATGACAATATCTCCTATTTATTTATCTCTTCCTGTTGTTTCTTCCTCTCTATTGCGTAATATCTTTGCAATCGTTTACGTCTTTCTTGCATTGGACACTTTCTCTACAATTCAGCAATCATGTCTCTTTGTTGTCGTTTTAATCCTGATTGATTTTCTTTCTATTCCTTCTCTCATGACTCAAACTTCTTCGTCAAATTTGATTTACTATTCCTTTACATCTTCAATAATTCCTATCTTTTTGCTACTCTGCCAAACCTTTGTCGCTACAGGCAGAATTCCCTTATACTTTCTAACTTTCAAAACCTGAACCCGGGATTAGCACTCTGTCAGAATGTAAATCTTCATGACGTCGATGTCCAAGACCTTGGGGCTTCTGCCAGGAGATCAAATCGAGTTGCAGACTGACATTAGGTCACTATTTGCAAATAAAAGCAAAAGGCGACGATGTATTTATTCACATTTCTACTTATAAAATATGTAAATCCTATATATTTGCTGGCGTTTCGTCGTTGGTAAAAGTATCCGCAAAGTAAATGGACAGTAAAATGCCGATGTGAAATGATTTTCATTTTAAGTCATATATTAAATTTATATCGAAACCATACTGGGAAAGTCGAAACATTTTATTTCTGTATAAGTATGTATAGATGGATGAATGCCCAAGTAAACAGTAATGTACGTGGTTCGTTTTAGCCTTGTTTTAACATTAACAGCAACACCGGATCTCTTTCAATCCAATGAAGCACCGCGCTCCTGTTTATATATATATATATATATATATATATATATATATATATATATATATATATATATATATATATATGTATATATGTATATATATGTATATATATATATATATGTATATGTATATATATTTATGTATATTTATATATATATGTATATATATATATATATGTAATGCACACACATATGCACACACACATACACACATATATATATATATATATATATATATATATATAGTAGTTGAATTCATTTCTTTAATGGATTTAATATATTATTGGGTATATTATCCATTTGTGGTCAATTTAGTTCATCAATTTCAATAATGTATTGTGAGAAGCAATTCTAGGAATTCATTTTATATATGCCTACATTCAAAATTATTAGTCTTATGTGTATTTTTTGTTCTGACAATATCCATTATAGTTTTGGATATGATTGTAATAATGTTGATATTGTTAGGATTGTATAAATTGTTTCCCACAATGAATTTTATGAAGTTAGTTGAGAATATTTTCTGGCTGTTCTTATTTATTTGATGCAATTGACGCCTCTTTGGATGCAGTTGTAATAACTGTAACCTTGTCCGCAACAAAGCTTCGTAGCCGCTCATTAATCGAATGAGACTGTATAAACTCTCATAATTTTGGCTCTTGTTATTTCTGGAGACTAAGACAAGTTAAAAAGAAGTAAATCCACAATCCCTCCGTTCTTCAATCAGTGCTATCTTGTGCTGATAAAGCAGAATGTTTGTTACGTAAATTATCTTCCAGTTCCACTCTAGCGGAATATCTTTACATGATTTATGCATAGAAAGGAATCTGTACTATATATCTGTCCTATCAATCTGTTTGTCGTTTCAGCTATCATCTGAAGGAAGTTGTTCCACAGAAGGCGTTTGGAGTTGATAGCTCTGCAATTGACTCAAAGAAATACACTCCTGAAATAGTTCTTATTCTTTCTAAACTATAAACATAGTACTTGTGTTTCTTGCTTTTCGTCCTTTTGGAAATCTTCTACCGTATTTCCATTATATAAAAATAGATGAACCTTCCGATATCTCAAATTATTTTCCTATATGGCTTCTACCAATTTCTCGTTTTTAATCAACTCTGAATTGATCCACACTCACTCATCTGCTTATGTGTAAACAATTACCACGGAAAAGAACTGAAGATTTAAATAGGGACGGCGTAGATGGGAATTTGGCTTTAGATATACGGATTTGACATGCTAGTCTTCTTTTCACTTTCAAAACTTATGCTTCGCCCGCCGAAATTTTCATTTGATCCCATCTTTCTTCATAGATCTTGTAATGAATGTGGTGTAATGAAATGCCATGTTTCTAGTTCCTTTATCATTATTGAATGGGTCCGCAAGGTTTTTACGCTTTGATTTAATTTGTTACTTACCTTCATCAACGATATTATCGATGTCAACAGTTTCCAAAAACAATATTTATTCTTTTGACACAACTACAATCTCCTCTCTTTATAATAAGTTTCATAGGTTCAATAAGCTAAAGCTAACAGCTGATCACGATAATGATTAAAATCAGTTGATATCCGGAGCAAGAAATGACTTTTCAATTTTAAGGCCTCCAGGAATACACTAGTTTATTCATAAGCACGACTGATTCTAATGTCCAATGTTGATACACCTTGCTTTCAAGTTTTCTACAGATATCTAGTTACATAATTATTTGTAATGATATCCGAGTATTGCGACTAGGAAAATTAGTTCATTTTGTCATGACAGACAATTTCTTCTCACAAGATTCCATATATATAAAATCAAACTATTTGACTATACATTTAATAGTGTTGTCATATATGGCCTGGTGTTTTGTTATACATCACGAGATTTTTAACAAAATACAGGAAAAAAGTTTGTAATGCTTTCACTCCTGAACTGAATCCTGAATTAGGTCTTCACATTCTCACCGCCGTCAAGTGAATTCTTTCCGCTTTTTCTATAAACATTTGTATATCAATTACTCAGTAGATCTTTAGTCATTCGCCTGATTTGAAGCAAAGTACCAGATTGGCGATACATTTTTATCGTTTTAATTTTGAAATATCTAGATCCAAACGAATGTCTGATTCTAATAATTCCTTTCCGCAATCTTCTCGCTAGTGGATCTCTGTTCCGGTGTCTTTATTCCTTGTCACCTAAGAATCTTACGTGCAAAATCAATTTCCACCTCTTCCTCCCATCCTGTTCTTTTATCTCCCATTTTCTTCAATAATGTATTCTTTCTTTTCTTTTAACCTCACTAAGCAGTTCTATGGATAAGAGTTTGTGACACCCTGGGATTCATGCCCTTGCAATCATCCGACAAATTTTGAGACATACTCATAGCCATACAACTTATGTTAGTTCTATCAGTGATATTGAACACTTTCCATGTTTAGAGGGTACATGTTTTAGAAGGTAACATTTTTATACATAGAAAAATTATTGTCGACATGTTTTAAAATTGGTTATCCCTTATAAAGACTATGTCCCTTCCGAAGAAAATCGTAATTCACGAAAATTGTGTTTTAACATAAGGTCACAGGATTCACCCTAGCAAAGTTATTACGCTATTTATATATCCATAACACACATTTGTGACATTTCAAATATTATATCCTGTAATTTTATGTTGGTACCCTAAATGTAAACAAATACTTTTATCTAATATAGGATACTTTTTACTCCACAATTACATCCAAGTACTGTGAAAGTTATATTTAATAGGTATATGTGTTCGAGTAGACATAGTGTTTTTTTAAACAGTGATATATGTGTACGTGAACGCGTGTAAATCTGGATAATGCGAACACAGCAAGAATAGATTAATTTCTCCCAATTAAGCGAACAAGGTTGTATTCATTTTGTTCGTCGGCGTCTGATATCACGAGAAAATTTGCTTAATTCACTGTCACCGATTCTAAATAAAGATTTCAGTATTGTAACAAAAAAAGAAAAAAGAAAAGAAAAACGAGGAATTAATTACGAGATAAAACTTACTAATGTAAATATTAAATTTCAGATATTTCCGCGGCTGTCATTCTTTTCCTATTTACAAAGCTCAAGTGATAGCATTCTGTCGAACAGTTACAAATATGATCATCTAAAATCGATTTATGTCTTCTTTAGAATATACTAAATATCTACCCTTCCAGCATTTAGGTGTGTACGCTCTTAACCATATAAAATAAGCAAAGGTCACTGTGTTGGTGACGGATACAAAGAAATATTTAAAACATCAGTAGAGAAGAAGTAAAGTAGAGAAGAAGTAATGTAGAGGAGAAGACATGGCTAAACTTCAATTGTAAAGAGACGGGATTTATCGTCAGCAGAAGATAAAACCCAAGAAACCAATAGTGTATACATTTGAGTAGTGTTTTAACAGATCATGGAAGATGTGAGTACCGTGAACATAAGGTGCATTTGAATAGTAAAAGCTGAAAATCTTAAGAAACAAAAAAGATTACATTAGAAACAAATAACTGAGTTACAGAACATCCGCGGGAGAAATAGTAACATTCAGAAATTGCTAAGAGCTACAAAGGATAGGAAGTTGATGATGGCTACGATCCCCCACATCCTGGGAAAACATGCCACATAAATGATTAAGAAAATGAAGAACAACATACTCAAAATTGAAAGTCCAAGCAAAATTCGTAATTTAGTAAATGGGAATACAAAAGCCTCGTTTTCGAATGTACTCACAATTATGGCTACCGTTTTCTAAAATGCAGTTTAACGACGTAGAAGTTATTCGATTGAAATCTTATATATAGGATAATCATTTGAAAATAAAACGACTCTAATATAAGGGATTTTATATTGAAAGCTGAACAGACAGTTTTATTTACTTTTATTTTTTATTTAATTCAAATTGATATTTTCGCAAATAATTTCATCTAATTTTAAAATATATATGTATTTAGAGTTTTAATGATAAAAAGATCAGAAAGACACAGGTGAAATTTCTTTGAGCCATGATGAGAATTCCACTGCCATAGGACTCACGGGATGCACAATCAGAGCGTATCATAGAGTAAGTAATATAACGAGCTTGTCTAAATGGGTGGCGTCAATATATTTGAAATTCTGTAGAGCAATGATCGACACCGTTCTAGGGAGACACAGTGAATATAAAAACAGATTATTAATTCTCTCTTTATTTTTCATTTACATTCTCTCTTGATCTCTCTGCTTTTTCCCTATCGCTCTTACTCTCGTTCCTTCTTTCTTAAAACCTTGTCTCTACGGGACTGTATACAATAAATATTTTTTTACACAATGTCAGATGTGTAATATGTTTGATGTGTCTAAAAATCCTGTTTTCTTGAATTTTTACTTCTATTTTTTGCTTCTATCATTGCTCATCAGTTAGCAAAATCCTTTGATGCCTTTTCTCTCCGACAGACAACATCAATAGAATCAAAACAACGGTAAAAGCTTCTTTTTCATTGATCCCTTTATCTGATGATGTTGTTCTTTCCTTTCACCTTCCTTACACTGCGGAAGCGGGGCTCTTCTTTAATGAAGCGCTCAAAGGGTTTCGCTGTTCCATTCTTAATTACGTTCTTTAACATTTCCTCTCTGTTTACATGAAGAGGATTAGGAATTAATTTCGTTATAAAAGGTAGGTTCTGCGTGTTTGCAGTTCTGCAGCGTTTTTTTTTTTTAAATATATTTGAACGAATAATCTCTCAAACAAACAGGAAAGTATAATTCATTTGCCATTCTTTTACCGTATTTAAAGCAGATGAGTATGAATAATATTTTGTGCAAAAATAGGCAAATAAAATAATAGCAAGAAATTTAACCTTCCTAAATCACCAGGGTTAATCTTGTACAACACAAAGCACAAATATAATGCTCACAGAGAACATAAAATTTCCTATAATATCAATTGTTATTAGGAGGTTATTGCTAAACAGGTACGATGCAGGATGACTGTAATTTGTACTAATTATTTTAATTATTTACTCTATTTAAATTCGGGCTAATATCTTCATCTTTGTTATTGTTTTCAAAAGGTCAATCAGGATAATGAACGGCTGGCCGCTTGCATCTGATGATGATGATGACGTCTACTAGGGTGGCCAGTTAATACATGTAGCAAACGCCTGCTCGGACACTTTTGTGTTTTTTCAACACCCACGGAATCCAGTTGTGATTTATACTGCAACTATGATGAGTAGTTCACACTTACAGATGCTAGTATATATCGCGTTATCTAGCGTGATCAACAGCCTGAACAAGACCAGCCATAGTCCACATTCAAATAGTGTAAATAATAATAACACATCATCTCAGTAATTTAGACGAAAATTATGCACGATTTTATTTGCAAGAAATCCGATTACACCATTTAAGATTGTATTAGCGACAATCACAAAATGCATACCAGATAAAAATATTAATATTCACTCTACAGATGACTCAATACTAATGATATTATGAAAACACTTTGTAGAAGTTACGTCAAAAATATATTTAGCTAACTTGAAATATGCCCAGCGTTATTTATATATGATAATGTTAGTTATATATGTATATGTTCCCTACTGAAGACTATATCACGATATCTGGCCAATCTATATTCCGATTTTGAAATGTTATCAAAGATTTAGGGATAAAATAGTATCATAATTTCAGAAGTTATTCAAAGTAGATGTTTTCATTATGTGTTGTTCCAATATATTTATTTTTTTTAACCATTTGGCATCTCCGCTTAAGATATACAACTATTACAACTATTTAATATCTTGCATGTATGTGACATCAATATTATAATGTGTAAACGTTCCATTTATAACAACAAAGCTACGGATAGACAAAGAACAAATTCAAACAGTAAAGACAAGCATCCCACTTGTAAATAAGAATCAATGGATCAACCTTGCGACTTTAGAGCGGTTAAGTCTTATTTGAATTCAAAGAAAAACCTATAAAAAAGAGTAAATACGCAATTGTCCGGGGTTTGTGTTGGTACCTTGTATACAGGTACGCAGTATTTCTTGATTCCTTTTACAGATGTATATTTTAGCTATGTCTGAAATTTTACACACAAACACACACACATTATTATCTCTCGCTCTCTCTCTCTCTCTCTCTCTCTCTCTCTCTATATATATATATATATATATATATATATATATATATATATATATATATATATATAAAGAAATATAGTCTTAAAGTGTGCTATATTTATGGAATAAAGTGTTCAATATCAGAGATAGAGCGTGTGTAAATATAAAAGTGAACATAGAAGTCAACACTTAGAGGCGACAGTCTGTTTCATGCTATATCCAATCGTCAGGCCACATATGCTGTTATTTTCTCGGCTATTTATATATATACGGGTTAGTGGTGCATTGTGGGTATTCTGTTATGGCGGTTATTTCACCGGAAGTCGTTTGTTTATCTATTTGGGTTAAATTATATTGCTTGTTTTTATTTTTTTGTTTCTTATTTCATTTATTTATTTATTTATTAACGTAGTAAAAATTTGTTTATATCACTTATTTAACAGTTTTGTTTTGGTTTGGGGATTTAATTAAAGCTATTTGTTCAGTTTTGGGGTTGATTGTTGTAGTTCATTCTAAGTATTATTTTGGCGGGAACAGTTTTTAATTGATTATCTTTATTTGGGATTGGTTTGTTTATTTATTTACTTGGATGAATTTAGGTTAATTTATTTTACTTGTATATTTTCTCTTTTCGATTTTCGAAATCAAGCACCTTACACAAGATATTCAACAAAAACACAGTAAAAATCAGCTACAGCTGCACCGAGAGCATGGCACAAATAATAAAAAAGCGCAATAGGAAAATTATCAACAAACGACACGAACAAATTAAAGCCACGTGCAACTGCAGAATGAAGTACGAATGTCCCTTAAACGGAAATTGTTTACAAAACAACGTAATATACCAAGCCACGATAAAATCACCAGATAATGAAGAAAAAGTATACATAGGAGTAACTGAAGGACCCTGGAAACAAAGAAATTATACACACAAAACATCTTTCACAAATAGTAAATATGCAAACAGTACAATGCTTTCTAAGTATATCTGGGAAATTAAAAACAAAACGAACATCACACCAAAAATATCTTGGAAGATAAGGAAAAAATCATCAGCCTATAATAACCAATAAAAAAACTTGCAAACTTTGCTTGGAGGAAAAATAGCTATCATTACTTTCCCCGACCAAAATAAATTATTAAACAAAAGATCCGAGCTCATCTCAAAATGCAGACATGAAAATAAATTTTTACTACGTAACCTAAAAAATTAAAAACGGAAAAAATAAAATAAAAACAAATAAATATGCTAATAAACAAAATAACAATAAAAAAATAGAAATAAAACATAAATAAATACTATGTTACTTAAAAATCGAAAACAGAAAATATACAAGTAAAATAAATTAACCTAAATTCATCCAAGTAAATAAATAAACAAACCAATCCCAAATAAAGATAATCAATTAAAAACTGTTCCCGCCAAAATAATATTTAGAATGAACTACAACAATCAACCCCAAAACTGAACAAATAGCTTTAATTAAATTCCCAAACCAAAACAAAACTGTTAAATAAGTGATATAAACAAATTTTTACCACGTTAATAAATAAATAAATAAATAAGAAACAAAAAAATAAAAAAAAACAATATAATTTGACCCAAATAGATAGACAAACGACTTCCGGTGAAATAACCGCCATAACAGAATACCCACAATGCACCACTAACCCGTATATATATATAAATAGCCGAGAAAAATAACAGCATATGTGGCCTGACGATTGCATATAGCATGAAACAGACTGTCGCCTCTAAGTGTTGACTTCTATGTTCACTTTTATATATATATATATATATATATATATATATGTGTGTGTGTGTGTGTGTGTGTGTGTGTGTGTGTGTGTGTGTGAATAGATTTGAAAACGTTCCTGCGTGTATTCATTATGGACTCTTCGACTGCTGACAATTGAGAATTGAGATCCAAGACTTCTTAGAACTGATCCTTTAGACTAAGGATATGCGAGTCTTGGAATGGATATCGTCTTGGAATGGATATCGTCTGGGAATGAGAAATTCCAGAGTCAATTTTGAATTCTACCTCATTTGGTTTACATTCATTATATACAAATACCATCCTCCTAACTATTGCTTGAATAGTTGGGCACACATGGCTTTTTAGCTTTTGAATAATTTCCCTGATCTTCTTCAGTGGTTTCAATTCAGAGTTATAATTTTCATAGTCTTTAAAATCAATTCACTTAGTTCTAATATTTAACCGGTAGAAGCGGAGAGAAGAGACTGATTCATGCCTTCCACAAAGTGTATTTATGAGAATATGAATACAATAGGGTCGTCCCGCTTTTGAAGTCGACTTGCCGGAGTTTATTATCGGACCGATAAAAATTACGTTTCTCTCACATTCATAAATGTTATTACGTCATATCAAATATTAAAAAAAATGGATTTATTTTTTCCGGGGACACCTATTAGAAAGCATTGGCGCCATTCGAAAACTGTCATATAATCTCCTTCCTTTAGACATATAAAATATGTGGAATAATAATTGTGAGTCAATTTGAACCGCGAACATTATGCTAGTTTGTAGGTATTCTTTTCACATTGACTTAACAAACTTGAAACTTTTTCTCTAAATGTGTTTTGAGACTCAACTAATTTATACTTCACATGTTGTACACACACACACACACACACACACACATATATATATATATATATATAATTATTTATTTAAAAATATGATTCTAACTCGCTACATAAGAGGTCTCATGTTTCAAAACAAGAGCCGAAAACTTCAAAATAATATTTGAATTAACTTGAGTTAAAGTAGGCTCTGTTCCATCTTCAAGCGAATTTTTTTTTTTTTTTTTTTGGAATAACTTATTTCTGAAATTTAAGAGTTTTAATAGTATATTCAGAATTGAACTCAAAACTTCCATGGTAACATCAAGGGCGGATTGTTTAGAATAGGCAGGTGTTAGGTGTTAATAATTTGTATCAGTATAGAGTTACTTTCATAGATGCCGGGTCAGGGTAAGGTGGGGGTGGCTAAATTAACGACGGGGGAAGTTTTCGCATAGTCTGGCTTGAGCGTCTATGGAGATTTATTTATCTTTTTATTTTATTCTTTTATTATATCTCTTTATGAAAGGATTTGTGTATATAAAAAAGCCGTAACGTTTGTTTTTGAAGGGTTATCTTTTTTGTAGGGTATTAAAACTATGTATATGGGCTATGGATTTTAAAATTTATTTTATTGTATGCGTGTTTTTAGCTAGTTATTCAGAGCGTAAGTTTGGTAGTGTCGGCAGAAAACCGTTAATTCATGCCTGTTGTTTAATAGATTTTTATTGTTTAGAAGCTTAATAATGTGTAGTTTCTCATGGAGGCACAAAGGGCATGGGTCATCCCAAGTTTGGCAAGTTCTAGTCCTGTTAATAATTATATATATATATATATATATATATATATATATATATATATATATATATATATATATGTAAAATGAGAACAAATGGAGTATAATACAACATTACTTAATATTTAATTTTAAACTGAACCAAAGTACATAGTTGTTAGGGCAAACCCTCTTGCAGTATAATGAACTCTTCCTCCTCTCATAAATACAAACTGCGAGAGTTGGATGATAAGAGGGTGAAGTGGAATGGAGTAGTAGATACAGTGCTAATCTACCTGTTACTAACACTATTGTTTTGTACATATCTTCAATATACTTTTTCAAACTAACTTCCCCTTAGTCTTTCTTTCTGGCTCCTAAACAGGCCACAACAACAGTAGAGCTAATTATTATTTATTTTAGGATATTAAAAAAAAAACACTTTAAAAATCACTACATAAATACACTAATGCTAACCGCCACAAATGTGTCTCCTCCGGCAATGTCAAACCACTGAAGAGCGAAAGATTAATTTAATTTCAAAAGCAGAATATTTTTAAAAAATAGGCTTGTGGTCTTTACCGTGATTAACCAATCGAATGTCACCTACACAAAATTCAAACTCCACGGGGAAAAAAAAAAAGTATTATAGGTCATGACATGAAGTTGTCTGCATATACATCCTAGACAATTTCATTATTGGGAGATACAAGTTGTTACATTATTTCGTAAGATGTATCGAAGTGTGACTTTCACATTTCAAAATAACAATATGCTAAAAGCGGTAGGGAGGTAATTTTAAACAAGGGGAACCATATATATGCTCGTTCAGCTTCTTACATAAATTTTGTGCAGTTTATAAATAGAAGACCCCTTTAAGAAATTATTCCCATATTTGTATGTGTTTATTCAAACGGTTGTTATTTACCATTTTCTTAAAGCAAAACAACAATGTAAATATATTACTATGTCCGTATATTCAAGTTAACGGATCAGTGTGTTATGTTTTTATATGAGTAACTATGTATATGTATGTAAGTATGTATGCATATTTAACTCTACATGTTACAGTGGATAAAGACTGGATATATCCAGGGACTAGACCCAAGATGTTGTGAGTTCAATGTCAGACCACACAAATTTTAAGATTTAAGTTAAAGGGAAATAACTGAGACACCTGGAAGAGGCATGGCACGTAGAACTTCAAAAATCTATCTCGGTTGAAAAATAAAGGGTTCAGATCGAAATTCCAATCACCTGCAGAAAGCCGAAGAGTACAACGGCGGAAACCTTGTGAATATAGCAATGAAAGTGGGGATAACACTCCGAATAATGTAAATAATCATAATACATAATCTCAGAGATAAAGAAAATTGTTTTTTTTTGGGGGGGGGTACAGTTTTTCCGGGGCTATCCATATATATTTTTTATTAAATTTTTAAACAGTGAGTTTTTTAAAACTATCCTAGATCAAGGATTCATACAAAAGATAAAATTGTCTCTTAACAGGGATCGAAACCGCATCCTTATTTTCATTTCCTATATCCCGAGGGTCTGTTCATTTAAGCAATACGCAATCTTCTGGCGCGATTCCTCCTTGATATTAAGACATATCAAATATTAAAATGTCAGAATTCTTTCTGAAACCATTGGCGCCATTCCAAAACTGCCATCTAATCTCGTGCCCTTAGGCTTATAAAGAAATTATAAAATGTTTCCCATAACTTACAAAACATATATGGAAAAATAAACGAGCGAATACATTTCAACCGTAAGCAATATGCGTCGTTTTAGGCGTTCTTTCCACCATGACTTAACAAGCGTAATCATTTTGCTTCAATGTGTTTTGAGAAAACACAATGATTCAGTTCATTTATGCTTCACTGGTTGTGCAAACGTAAATCAGTTATAATAGATTTTCAGTCCATTGTTTTTGTCAATGTATTAAGAAATAAAAAAATGTTTCTCCGCCATGTCCTGTGGCCATTAATGGAAGTAACATCAAGCATGAGACAACAAAATACTCACACAGAGTGTTAAATCATCCTCAGCGTAAATAGTTTGCAGACGACATTTGTCTTTGTGAGATATCCAAACTATTCAATATTTTATTCCTGTTATATTTGCAGCTTAAGCTGTTATATCAATCTTATTGAGTTACAATAAAATAAATAATCATTGTCTCTATATTGTTATATATGTTCTTGTTTTCTCAAAGCGTTTTTATAAAGACGACTAGCTATAAAATAAAACACAAGCAACGTATCCATATAATATTGAAAACATGGCCCTAAGCTCCGTGGCAAGAAATATATTAATTACCATCATTAACATTCTGCAGAAATTGCCAAAAATTACATTGAAATTTCCACATAGTATCATAATTCGAGCTAATGGACTCATTGACCTCGACTAGATTTTTTTCTTTTTGTTCGATTTGAAATTGCATACAGAAACAGCATTTAATCAAAATGAAAATAATTATCGATAATTTTGTCGAAGCAAAAAAATATTAATTGTTTCTTGTTCAGAGACGGATTGATGTTAGTTTTATTTTTTGCTATAGCTACACGATATTAGTATCTCGTCATAAAGTATTTTTTCTCAAGTAGAGCATTTAATAAACTTTTCAAAACAACCTCTACAATTTCATTAAAAAAAAACAGAGTGGCCGCTGGGTGGTTTTAGAAATAACAAATACTCCTACAAAGGGCGCTTAAAGGTTCAAGGTCATCATGTAATTTTTTTTAAAGAAATTCTGATGGTTTATGATGGAACTGAATTGAGCTGAAAACGTTTCAGAATTACCCTCATAATTTTTTTTTCTATCTAGCATATAGCAACTCCTCGCTGGCCCTTGCACTCTGTCTCTACCTCTCAGTGTATATCAGTGGGGCAGACCTTGAGTTTCTCGCCACTCTTCCACAAAATCCAAAATATTGGACAGTATCTTCCTCTCATATATATATATATATATATATATATATATATATCGTCCATTAATTTGCTGTATCTTGCTTCTTGCTGGTCTTTGATTTTTACCAATCAAACAAAGCAATTTAAAGCAAAACGAACAGAAACACGCTCATATTTTTTGAAACATTTCAGAAACTCGCTCATTTTTCTTCTATGTGGCATAAGGCCTCTCTCTCCTTCTCTCTCTCTCTCTCTCTCTCTCTCTCTCTATATATATATATATATATATATATATATATATATATATATATATATATATATATATATATATATATATCTGTATGTCAATGGTTTAGTTAGGGTGTGTGCTGGCCGGCCAAACATTGAGGAGTTTATCGCCACTCCTAAAATTCCTTCATTTGTTGATTGCTTCTTGCTATATGATGAAGGTCTTTTTAGGAATAGAAACCAAGCAATTAAAAGGAAAATGTGTTTATTCAAAAAATTATGACAAGACTAAGTGTATATACATTTAAGAGAGCGTGTCTTAGCAAATATGTATTTTCAATAACACGCTCATTCCCAGAAACAGTAGAGCAGTAAGGATTGGATAGCTTTCCTATTAGACGGGTGTCCTCGAATACGATTGACACGCTATTATATCTATCTATCTATCTATCTATCTATCTATATATATATATATATATATATATATATATATATATATATATATCAAGAGGATAGAATTCAGGGAGAATTCAATGACCAGGACTGAGTAAGAATTTAATATAAAATGCTCAAACACTAATATCCCATTGTTATAATTTATTACACTGGAGTCGTAATCACGATCCAAATCATCAGACCTACAAATTCCAAAAAAAAAATCGCACGTACATTCCAGAAATAAGTTATTCCCCAAAAAAAATTCGCTTGAAGATGGAACAGAGCTTACTTTAACTCAATTTAATTCAAATAATTATATTGAAGTTTTGGGCTCTTGTTTTGAAACATGAGACCTCTTATGTAGCGTGTTGGAATCATATTTTTAAATATATAATTATATTTATGCTCTACTTTTGTATCGAACACTATATTAAAAAATTAATAAAAAAAATACTAAAGAACTTTGGATTATTTATCTAACCAGTTCTTTCCTATTTTCTATATATACACACACACACACACACATATAATCATATATATATATATATATATATATATATATATATATATATATATATATATATATATATATATATATATATATATATATTCCGTGTATTAGTTATTTTCGTAGATGTAATAAGAATACACTGTTTTTAATTATAATATTAATTACATTTATCGGCCCGGATGTTCGAGAAATTTCGTAGGAAATATGCGTTCTCCGACAGTCATTGTTTAGCTTACAATATGTTTCGTAAGCAGAAATCATCGATCGGGAAAATTTGTCGAAGGTCAATTATTTATAAACATTAATTATCAGAGCTCATATATAGTTTCAAATTCGGCTCTACGATTTTTCTTCCAGACCACCTGTAAATCCACACAACAAAAAACAAAAAATAATTTCATGATTGCAATCATAGATTTTAGCCACACGTCCAGCAAAATGACAGTGTCCACCATCCAGCAACAAATAATTTTCAATTTTCCCTTCGATGCAATCGTAAATTTTTAAGTGTTTGCTCAAAATATTTCCGTTGTCTGTTAACATTAAAAAGCCTAACAGGCTAGTGGAAGCTATTCAGCGAATGATGACAAAAGATTTACGAAAGCATGTCCTACCGTTGCAGGAAAAAACGACTCATATCATAAGGTTATAATTACAGACGAGATTCCCCAGCGATATAGTTTGAATATTGGACCGAATTGAATATATGTGTCTGCGTTACACGACACGAGGCTAACATTTGTGTATGTTCGTCGCATAACATTTTTTTGATGATGCGTGGTCAGACTAATAAGGTTAATTTGGATGAAATTTTGAGATGATCATGGAGGAGCATCGGACTCTTGTCCATTTCATAAAGTGTGACGTTTATATTTGGATACGCTTTGAGCAGATATTAATGTACGTGAGAAGTTCATGGAAGATTGAAGCTTAAAGACAGTAAATTCGACCTTGCTAATCGAACGATCCTCTGTGGCACGATCGGTTAAGAGCACGTCAAGCAAAGTGACGGTTCTGGATAGGATACAGTTTCGATTCCTGTCGAAAGATGAATGTTTTCTATGAAAATTACTCGGATATTCAGGCCGTTAAATTTTATAAATACTGTTTATTATATAAAAAAAACAAACAATGCATTTGCTTAAATATTTGTATTTATAAAAAAGAATGTATAAATATAATATGTCTTAAAATAATTGTCGTACATTGTCCATTTCATAATGGGTGACGTCATTTGTTTACATATGAATACACTTTGAGCAGATATGAATTTACGTGACAGATTTATGCAAGATTGAAGATTAACGGCATATATATATATATATATATATATATATATATATATATATACTCGTTTAACGGTAGTCAGCATGCATCGAACGATATTTTGGATTAAATTTATAAACCTTTAAGTAAACTTGACTGAGTCAAAAGCATTTTCTTAATTCAAGCTTTAAGTAATAGGTAAAATAATTACTTCCAAAAGCTTTTATTCAACAAATATTCTATTGCCTTTTGCCAGCGTTGTACCAGAAGGTCAATTTCATTCACCCCCCCACATACATATATATATATATATATATATATATATATATATATATATATATATATATATATATTGTGTTTTACCCTCTTTCCCACAATCATATCAGTTTCAATATCTAGCCCTGTGTCGAGTGGTTATATCGTTATATATCTGTGAATATTTGTTTCTCAACAAATATGCAGAACATTTTCATGTATTTTTATTATATACAAACTATACACCCTGCGAACTTTTAACTTAGCTCGTACAGAGAGCAAACTGATCTTAGAACTAAACGGACTTCAGATCCAGCATTGATAATTTTCAAGTAATATCTTCCAATTCCTCAGTTCACATCATTGACCTTCAAAACATCAAATTATTAGCTTGGTGCAAAAATAATGTAGTTTTCCCACATATGTTACAATGTGAGAAAACGACATTATTTTTGCGCCAACCTAATAACTTGATAAGTAGAATTCCGGCCAAAACAACGATTTGGCCCGAAAATCCGTTTTGGTCCGAAAGATCAATACAGGCTGAAAATCCGTGCAACTTGAATTTATTTGAGTATTTGAAATTACAAACTCCGCAGAACTTCAAAAACACCTCACGTTAAGAAATCTCTGAATTTATCCCTGAGTCCTTGGCATTTTGAAGAAATGATTTTGATCTCTTCAATTCAGAAAGTTTAGGGGATATTTTAATTTGGAAATAATTTTAAATTCACAAATTTTTGTGTTATTTATGCTCTATATGAATTAAAAACGTTTACAATAAATATTTTTCATCAGTTATTTTAAACTATCCGCTGCTCATCCAAACACAAACCTAATGAGGTTTTTGCAAGTACCAGATAAATGAAAGATTTTCAGTTCTTGGATAATCCTGATTTCAAAAATGTTTAACTTGACTATTTAGCAAAAGTTTCTCCCGGGATAGAGGAATTGCAGAAACACGGAGGGCACTCACAATTTGCCGTTAAGACACACACACACACACACACACACACACACATATATATATATATATATATATATATATATATATATATATATATATATGTATATATATATATATATATATATGTATGTATGTGTGTCTGTACTTCTTGATCTTATATGCCTTTAAAGTTATATTGTGATCGTCATCCGCATTGCCTGTAAAGTATATTGTCATTTGAAATAGCCATTGTGTGTAAATTTGAGCAGACGGAACAGTTCAATAACCATCGAGACTTGTGCGAAAACGTCAGAAATCATGATGACCGAAGGTTTGAACTTAAGTTATTTAAAATTATTGAAACTGACAGATTATAAGTCTATAAGGTCTATAAACGTTTTTTTCTTGTGTGTGAGACTTCCCAGACCGATGATATCGATACACACACACACGTATATATATATATATATATATATATAGGTCTAGTGCTATCTGTAAAAGTGTTATTTTAGTTTATATTGATGGCATGTGATATAAACAATGCTTTAATATTTTATATTTTTTTCTCTCTTTCAGTCAAATTTCAGGTGTTGTCAGCTCTGTGGTCCAATATTTAAAAAATTATCTTGCGATTTCATCCTCATATTGATTTAACGAATTTTTGCATGTCAAATCTCTGAAATATTATATATATATATATATATATATATATATATATATATATATATATATATAGATAGATAGATAGATAGATAGATAGATAGATAGATGTACACTCAAAACCCGAAGATTGCGTTGTGCATGAAACTCCGAAACGTCTTAAAGATGAGGGATAATATCTAGATCTTTTAATATATAATTATTAGCTCTGTAGTATTACATCAATCACACCTTTTTTTTAAGACATTATATATGAGATATATTTTACACACACACACATATATATATATATATATATATATATATATATATATATATGCGTTATTCCTCATCTCCAATCATCGTTTGCTAGTATATATATATATATATATATATATATATATATATATATATATATATATATATATATATATATATATATATATGTATGTATGTATCCTTATGTGTGTATGTTCATTGTATAATTTGCCAAAGGCAAGAAAAATAAGTGCCGTAATATACAGAAACGCCCATGATTTATACGACTAGCAATTGTCTTTCATTGAAAATAATACAATAAGAAGATACTCTTCATGATTTAGCCGTGTCGGTGCACTCAGAATTAATGCTACAAAAAATAAAAATTTTAAATGCCATAAACCCTCCTAAGAAATTGGGAAGCGTAAGTGGTAGCTTAATAAATGAGGTAACTAGAACCAAGCCCTAAAAAAAGAGAATGGTTAATATGTTTTAAATTCTTTGAATTATAGGGAAATGCATGGTAGTTTATAAAAAAGAAAATATATACCATGGTATGCCATACGAATTCGAGATGTCAAGTCTTAACAGAAATTAAAATGTATCGATAATGTGGTAACGAAAGTTGGGAAATGTGATACAGAAATTGGAAAACATATTGCTGAATTGAAGGAGCTTATCAGTAGTAATATGATACGAGATAGGAAATTGTACTGAGAAATTGTAAAAGTTGTGTTAAGCTGCTATATAAGATCAAAACACTTTTATGACAAAGAACGCTTGAGAATCTACTCTCACATAAGCGAAGAGACTTGAAGCAACAAATATGTGCCATAGAACTCTGCTTAGAATAACACGGAGAAAACCTATGAAAAATCAAGTACATTACTGTTAACCATGGTCCATCCTAAAACTGAGTACATAATCATATTATATGTATATATTGAGGATAAGAAAATACGAGGAGGAAACACCGTGTAAATTACTTAATGTGTTTGAATCAACAGAGAGGAAGGAACAGGACAGCTAAATTTGCCATCGTTTTACGATCAACCTCTTTTATGAAGTAAGAAAGAACTATCCAAAATTTTATTTTCTATGAGTTAAAATGATATGACAGCAGAATGCTTATCAGAAGCAATTATAAGACAATTTTCTATTTCTACTACCAAGGAAACAACAGAGCGTATTAAAGGAAAGTGAGAAGAAATGGCAAAATAAAGTCACAAGAGAATGTAAGAGTGTCAGCAAAAGAAACAACACGATTTTTGAAATAAAATTAGAGATAATAGGATAAAGCAATTACAACATTTTTATATCTAAGAAATGTTGAAACACAGGACGGAAAATACGACGCCGAAATCCAAATGCGCATTTGAATAGGAAAAGATTTCTTGCAATCATCGCCCTGTGTGGTGTAACGTTTAAATAACAGACGGGGAAGATCACTTAATAATACGAAAAACATAATGAATGATGTCCTATGCTAGGCTACAAAATTTTCTAGGTTAGCCAAGAATAGAAGTAAATAAAATATATGAACCAGTAATACAGAGAGCTAGATATATATAACTATACAAAGTGGGGTGAAAATCACTGAGAAAATAACAATTGTAAAATTAGCTTTGGTAAAAAAAAAGTTGTTTATTCAGAAATTAGCTTCGTACGTTCCAAATTCACGAATTAGTGCCTCCAAGGTCGAATCTTCCAGTTCTCAAAAAGCGAAGTTTTTTTTTTATATTCAAAAAGTGACTTGAACCCGAAAGTGTTGTGAGTTCAGTCCCTGGCCTCAGAAAACAAAGACCTGATGAATTATCAAGCCGAATTATCTAAAAATGAGATATCCAAAATAATGGCACATGGACTAAATAATCTGTTCGGTTCAAAATTCCAACATATCTTACCTGATGAAGACTAGCGCGTATAACTGCTGAAACTTCGCGAATGTGACAGTAAATACCAGAACAAAAATCCGAACAATGTAAATAGTGTAAATTGTATATATATATCTTGTTTAAACTGTTTCCATTATATGAAAATCTCTAAATGGGAAATGACAATTTTGTCTAACATTTCAAGATGTTATTTAGAATATAAATAGATAAATTGATTCATGTTTACTTCATTAAATTGTGTTGGAAACTATATTTATCTTCAACTGTTGTAGTTTAAAGTAACAAATCATATAATAATTTCTGTTTGCCCAGGACATCTTTAGAGTTTAGAATACAAAGAATAAGCAAACCTTCTATAATTTAGTGACGATTTCAAATATACAAAAGTGATTTACGTAATTGAACTATCTGTGAGGTTTTTGAACAGTGGGTGGTAAACGTAACACCGAAATCTGAATAGGAATAATGAATGATGTCAAAAATCATGAAAATCTTGTTAGGAATGACAGAAAATGGCGTGGAAGCGCAATTTAATATCAATCTTTCTATATGGAAGAGTCTGCTAGAAGGTTTTCTTCGAGAAAAGAGGTGAATTGAAGCGACCAAGATGTGCTTGTACAGATAAAATATACTCCGGAATGACATGCGATCAAAGAGGAAGTTTTATGGTAAATAGGAATAAAATGGATAATTATACTTATAATGAAAATCGGATGATTGCAGTATAACTGGAATTGGCGTCCACTGTACATAGAAACTGCAAGAGAGACGGGGGAAAACATCTTTTGATGCCCCTTTCTTTTAAAATAATGTTCAACCGATACAGCATCCTAGAACCACTCGAAATATAGAGTTACACAGTAAGAGGCAACATGCAAACTATATGATGGAGAAGATAACAGATAACCATAAACTTGAACAGGTTTAGATTGCCGTAATCAGTGGCCCATACTATTTGAAATCAGTTCTACAATGTAGGGTTTAGAAACATTTGGAATCCCACTTACATCTCAGCAACAAAACTGGAAGTGAACGAGTGTTATTCACTACAAAGTGTGGGGAATGGTGTGTCTTAGATGTGAAGTTTAGATCCGGTGGGGGTAAGCAATGTAGTTCGTCTGAACATTTTCCATTGAATTAGCGATAGAGAAGGGAGGGGCATGCAACGTTTTGTCCGTGGGTAAAATAAGTCATCAGCCATAAGTCCATATAGACGCTATTGGACTGTATACTGACTCGCTTTAGTAGACCATTTCTGGCCTGATCTTGCTCTTGTGAAGTTAGAGAATAATTACCCTGCATCTTTATCTGTGTATCGTATGCACGAGTCCTATTTGATGTCTGGGGTGAGCTTAATTCCAAATAGGCGCCCAAAGCAACGGCCTTCATAAAGGGATCACCGTTCGCTTGATGATAATGGAATGACCAACCAGTTTTTCTCCTACTGAGCAGATGGAACTTAGTCAGAGCAGAGATCAGCTTCTAGTTTCTGGTCATCCAGAATTTTGGCGTTTCACCCGTATACTGACGTATAATCAGCTTAGGTTCTCATTAAAATTGGAGTACTTTTTGACAGGGACCATTAACGTAATGTAGAAAGAAAATTAAAGCGAGAAGAGGGTATTGGGGGACGCCTGCGTTGATTACTGTTTGTTCGGAGGACTGGGCGTTAACACCAACTTTCTTGGGCGTACAAGTTAGGAGATACTTGATAATTCTGAATACTCTTTCATATCTGCAGAGATTGTGCAGCAACTCTCTGTGCTACACATTGTCATAGGTTTGCGATACATTTAATACGATCGTCTAATGTGCCACTGATTCTCTGATTAATGACAACATATAAGTAGTGGGACGAGCCGACTGAAATCTGTGTTTTTGTCTCTCGTATATATCTCGCTTATGTTTGTTGATGGCACTAATACGACTAATGAGCCGATACTTAGACTGAGCTAAGCACCCACCCGCATCTTCCGAAACCAGACATACACATAACATCTCTCACAGACTTGTGATTTCTGCTTCAAGCGACCTAACGAGCCTGTGTATATTGATAGCAAAATTATAGACTTGGGTGGATAACAAAGAGATTAATTTGCTGAGGATGATGTGGAGAGCCAAAATTGTTCATGTCCTGAAGGGGCATGGCATTTAGAAGGGAGAAAGAAATTGAAGGACGAATACCATGATTTCAAAAATATGCAAGCAATTTGGCGATTTGACACTCGTCGCATGACTTTTTTAAAAACAAATGCCAGCGTTCTATATTTGCACATTAATCGTGATTTAAATTATTCAATTTCAAATATGAGTGATTTGTCCCCACTTGGATAATTATATTAAAAATATTTAGTTTCTTCATATACTAGGCCTTTTGCAAGAAAAGTCGCAAACAAAATACACAAAAAGAAAGACAAAATAAAACAAACGTTTTCGGTGGTTATTGTAAAGAAGATAATTCATCCCCTACAAAGCCGACAAAACACTTTTATAATCTGTCAATGCTGGAAAGAGAAGACTGTTCATCTCCAGCATGAGTAATCTTGCAATGCGCTAAATTGTACAAAAAAATTATATCTTATAAATCATTTGCATTTAAGCACTGACTGTACACTTCTATGGCAACACTGAGAAAATATATATATATATATATATATATATATATATATATATATATATATATATATATATATATTAAAATAAGAGTTTCATTATCATATAGCATCGTGTAATGTTATTTTCCTTATAAAAAACAACATGTAATGACAGCTATCCCTATAATTCCTGAAAGGTTCGAGTTACCATCAGACAGTAATAGATTTTGATATGGATTGGTTTACATTTGCAAGGACTAGCTGGTATTAAATAATCAAAGGAAAACCGGCCTCCTCTTCAAGGACTTTGTGTCCTTAGACATTACTTAATGTCTAAGATGTTTAAACTTTACAATCTGATTATACAGGACTCACACTACCTAGTTTATCTGATTCATGCGAGTATTCTGTCGTTCCTATAGCGTTTGTCTGTTACATGACGCTGTAAGAGTCCGATTTCTTAAACGGTCTTTGATGTCGTATCAGTGTCTCAGCGATCAGATATTGCCAAAGGCGAAAAGAAATCAATGTGATGATTTGACGGTTTGCATTTCAAATGATAAGCATCAATATTCTTCAATGCGTAAGGAATTGGTTATTGATCTCTAGCGTTTAATGACTGTTACATCTGACAATGTACATGATTAACATCTGAGTTAAGTCTGGCACAGGTCCATACGGAGAAAGAGAGATAAAGCAAAAAAAAGCGAAGGGATTGCATGGCCAAGTTATGTCTTATAATCACGCATTGGGCTTGTTATTATATAGAAAGACGACTGATCTTCGCTATATTAAATTGTTGAATATAGATTTTTCCATTGACTATGCAAGGAATGTCAGCTCATAGGGCGAGAGTCGTAAAGTGATTCTAAAAAATTGTCGCAAAGAGTGCCGTACGCGTTGCTGTACTAACTACAGTATTGGTTATTATTATATTATTAATCCATGTGTTTAAACTGTTTCTCCTCTAACCTTTAGTTCTAGTGTTTCTAAAGAATATTATTAACCAGAACTGCGTGATTATTCGAGCATTATAAAAATTACATACAGGCATCAGGTAACTCTCTGGATATGATATGATATTTAGGTGTTTTCTCTCTTGCATATCTTTTTCGAATTGTGAATGTTCTGTTCATTCTACCGCTCCAAACGGTAACTGACATTTTCTGCAATGGTTTATCTTTACGAGAGTCAAATTCCACTATTGCTGCCATATCCTGTATGAGCTAATTTCCATCCCTGATAAATTTCAAAATATTTTTTAATGGGTTATGACGAATTTTCAACACTACCGACATTTTCCCGTAGATTCAGTATCACTAGCCTATCATTATTCTTTACTATCCGTGGGGTCGAACCACATTTACTTACCCCATTACTTAAATTTCGAGAAAAAAGTCCCACTAATATAATGTTTGACAAGAGCTGCTACTGTTTGCAACAGACTACACCATTTATGTTTACTGAAACTGCAAAGTAAATATCTTTAAACTAAATGATACACCTTATTTATCCTGGTTATCATAATCTTCATTTTATGCTGGATTCTCTTAAGTCCATATAACACAATTCATTCAGCAAAATTATAACTTGAGAAGCTCCCAAGCCTTGCATTTGGTGAACCTAATAAAACATATGTTCTTACAGGATAACTTTAGTCAGGCTGGAGTCAATCATAGTGAGAAAGAGTTAGAATTTAAATAAAGAAACGCGTTTCTTATCCATATCCTTGTTTGGATTAAACGTGTGCAAGCAGAAATAACGTGTTAAGTATTTCGAACGTTTAGGTTTTATATAAATGGAGTGTTCAAGCTATTAGGTTGGTGCAAAAAAATGTCGGTTTTTGACGTATTTTTTAACGTCAAAAACTGACATTACTTTTGCACCAACCTAACAGATACACCGTTATTATATTATCATTGTACTCTATATCTCAATGCAACAACACCAATAACAGCTGTTAAGCAGATATTAAATAAGATGTACACATATTTTCAATTGGGCAGTCAGTTCTGCCAAAAGGCATACCAGTGTCGAGATATTTTGTTCGGAGAGGGCTTGGAGAAAAGAAGATCAAAAAAAAAAAAAAAAAATGAAAAAAAAGAACATTCACTGATTCTTTATTCCGTACGAATCCCATTGCAGGCGATTCTTATTCTATTAAAATATTTATGTGAAAAATGATCTCAGCGTAACGTTCCGAATATCAAACAATAAACGCCTCTTTTTTTAGTTAAAGCTTTCCCTGTGACAATATTATTTTCTGAACGTATCATATGTTATCACAAGACCGAAATAATTTAGACCATCTGTCCCATTTATGCTATTGACCCCCTTAATATTGGCTATGATGATAACATTTCTACTCGTCCTTCTGGGTTATGTAATGTAGATAAGGTAACGGGGTGTCCCTAAGTCTTCACACGCCTATTGACAACTTCAAATGCCAGACAATTCCAGTGATGCGACTATTGATAAAAATCTCTAGCAACAGCGCAGAATAGAAAGATAATATATTGTCATGCGAATATAAGCGTGCTAGTCTATATGACCTGTAAGATATATGCCTCCTAATCATCAGTCTACGGTAGTTCATTATTAAATATTTAATAACATGATCGATATTCTTGGATTAGTTACAAGTGAGAAATGACAAGGTTTGCATCAGACGAAAAGCAGTGACAAAGACGTAAAAACAGAAAGAAAAAAATTCAAGTATAGTACAGAGAACAAACTTATTATCAATCTTTCCACAGTAAGATATTTTATATAGAAAGAAGAGTATATCATGTTGATTTTCAATTCTTTTTGAAAAGGAAATCACGCTTATACAAACCGGCAAGGTTTGAAGAAACTAAAACTGTTGAATCCTCTCAAGAGTAAACATCTATTCCGTAAGACGTGTCATCAGAACAATGAGAGCATGATAGTTTTGTTGGAAAATATCATGTGTAAAAAAATGATATAAACTAGTGAATTAACTGAAGAAAGAGAGAGAGAGAGAGAGAGAAGAGAATTTGAATGTGTTAAAAAGATTGCCTGCAAGGTGTAGTACGTGACATTTTATGTTCTTCGGGACATACGAAATGCTGCAAAAGTTCTAACTCTGGAATCCAAACAAAAGTGTATATAATGAAGAAAATACGGAACAAACAAAAAGAGTGAAAAAAAAAACTGATTTGCAGGTTTTTCTTCGATAAGTTTAGATTATAAAATAAACAAGTTTTTTTTTTTTTTTTTTGGCATTCTTTTTTCAGGCATTTTGCTTAAGGAAATTGAAAGAGAAGTAAGTGAATTTTTTGTTGAACGTCGTTTATCGCTTAAGAAACATGCCTTTTTTATTCCCAAAAACGGATTTAACGGTAAATTTATAGCGAGGCCTAAAGCGGTGGAATTTTGTATTAAAATATAATTGATTTTTTTTCTAATTAAATGCATAGGTATCGGTAAAAAAATAGAAAAGAATAGAATGAAACAGAAGGCTGACTAAAGTTTAAATTCGTTACAAATATTTGCGTCATGATGATCTAAATGAAAATAAATCAGAAAAAAAAATTAAATCACACAAACTAGGAAAGTGTTTAATGAATTCAAGCGGGAGTTTGAGACGTACTTTTAAAATAAAGAGATAAATACGAAAAAATAGTACATCAATCTCCGTCTATAAACAATAGTTAGACATTTTAACATTCTATTGCCAGCGGGACTTATGCGATCCCCATGATCGTTTTTCTGTGACCCCAAAGAAAAGAAAATACCTTTTAATGCCAATCTTTTTCAATGTTGCACAAAAATCAAAATACCATAGAATAAAACCATTTATATTTCATAACGAACCTAAAGTTTCAAAAAACTAACTACCTACAAAATTGTACAACGTATAATGCCGTGCCAAAAACAATGCACATTCATGATAGCAGTATATACTTACATCGGTATCTAGGTAACTGTGTGCAGTAGAACTGGAAATAACATATCACAAAATTTTTCTTATCTACTATAAACGCCTACCGAGATTGATCGATAATTTATTTTCGTTTTATCTACCACTAATTTAACAAGATAAGAATGTACAACGTTAGGCTTCAAAGTTATGCGAAAATATAGACCAACAGATCTTTTTCTGCCTATCCACCTCTCAATGACGACAAATCCAGCTGAAATTTGAGACTAAATGAAGCTTCATATTGTATTTGCTGTTAGAGGCGAAAACTATCCAGTCATTAAAATTTTATGAGGGTAGAATTACACTGAAAACAACAGTTCTCGTTCGATCACCCAAGTAGTGTTGGGGCAGGTCAGTACCTATGTGATCAGCAGGTACTGCAAATAACCTTCTTTAAATCCAGATTACATTTCGGTTTTAAATAGCCCACAATGGGTTAGATAGGCCTTAAATAAACAAATCAAATCAAACAATTACGACGATGCATGTCAAAAGGCCTCACAAACTACAGGTTGTAGATGATAATGAAATTAATGTCATATTTTTTTGAATTTTGTTATCCTTCACTAACTTACTCTGTTATTTTCTACCGTCATTCATACGAAGCAACCATGATGTCATTTGCTCTTTCATTCCGCCTACTTCTCTTGTATGCAATATGCTCTCTGAGTTAAATCACCCTCAGTATGCTCCACCGGCTTCGGCTGGTGTAGTTTCAAAATAATATTTAGTAATATTTAATAATATTTAATCCACCCCACCCCAGTAGAGGTTACCCCTGGCGGTACGTTTCATTTGGGAGTATTGCTGTTTTAAAACAAACCACCCCAAACAAGGTGCGAGGTTCAGGAGCACGTAAAGGGTTACAGACAGTGAGCGTAAGTGTAAAGAGGAGTGTTTGAGAAAAGGATAAAGAGAAAGACAGGGATCAATTTCAAGGCATTAGAATATTGAAATTAAATTTAAATATTTGAAGATTATAGATACCAGGGAAACAAATGATAGGAATGGATTTCCACTGACGGGATGTGAGGGATAAGGTGCTGTTGGAATATAAGAGATTACTACATTTAGTCGTAGACAGCGAGAGGGTGGGACCGACATGCCAACCTAGCAGCACGCTTACATTCATGCAGTTTTGGAACAACTGAAAATAGCTCGTCGGTGTAGTTGCTATGAATGTACTTGTAGAAATGACAGAGGGAAGTAACGGCACGTCTGTGTGATAGCGACTGCAGGCGGGATGCCAAATCAGGACAAATCAAGGTTATCCCAGTTCACATGAACCGGACCCGCTACAGATACCCATCTTTCGCTGAAATCTGTCGATATGAAACACTTTAAATCAGATGTGATCTTCATCCTGAGCTGATACCCAAAGAATCTAACCATGTCCTGATATCCTCATATTGAAAGATACCCTTCCATTCGTGACGTTCATAGCCCCATTCGTCACAGGGTAGCAATGTGAGAAACACCATCCATTTCACACCGGGAACGAGGATGGCACATTGTCACAGGCGTACACGAGATCAATGGACGCGTGTTGATCAAGAACAATATGAACGGTCCACTCGCAAACATAGTCCAATAAAGGGCGAACCTGGGGACAATGTGAGGAAACGTGTGAAACTGTTTCTTCTAAACCAAGATTACATCTATGACAGTCGTACAAATTCGTTTAGCCCCATCTGAAGGCTCTGTCAGTGAGAGGTAGCACGTTACGAATCAATCGCCAGGTAAACTCAGTGTTGCTGAGATAATCCGCTGCTGTCACCCAAGACCAGAAAGAGTGTTACTCTGATGCCGACAAGCCGAGCCACAACTTCCACTTGATCAAAATAGAATCGCCCTCAAGTTCTAGTGACTTGCCACTGACGATCCTCTTCAATGCCAAGTGAACTCCTTGTAATGATCTCACTCTTGCAGCTAGTCTCTTCAGTCGGTTCAAGCCAAGGAAAGTCTGACAGACTGTTGCAAAACTCGTCGCCGCTGAGACAAGGCTCCTTGGTAAAATGGCTCTCGAAATGTCGCCGAGACGACTTACATATGGTCTTGGTCGACCTCAGAGTACTCAACACCGGAGTATTGATCAGGCGAATGTATCTATTCGAACATCGATGGATCTCTTCTTTGCGCAGTTCTGCGCCCATATTCATAACCTCATTATACATCTTGTTTAACTTATGTTTATTTACCTGACCCTTGGAGCTCTTGCTAGCTTCCCATTGCACAGCCTGTCTAGTACTATCCTTAGGGAATCCCCCAGCTTCCTCCCGGGACAGGCTTCACTATCTTCGCCTTAACACAGGCTAGTCGTTGGCTATTCCGTTATGAAATACTTTATCCTATCGTTAAGATTCCCCCACCGCTGATTCCCAATAATCGCCCCAATAGTTTTCGCTGCACTAATCTTGTCAACTGTTGCTCTCTAGGAAAAAAAAAACATAACTTCAAGTATCCAACCATTCCAGGCCTAGCACCAAACACCCTCCGGAAACAGACAAGTCATGGTCCAAACAGTGTAACCGGTGCAACGTGGAACAATCTAGCAAGTCTTGAGCGACCCATTCTATGCAAGTGGCTGGTTATCCGGAGGAGACGGACGCTTTAGAGACCACGTCCACATCTCCCGTTCCGAATGATTGACCTTTATCTATCGACAAGCCCAAACTCATCGATCAGATCAACAAAGCTACGTTCGCCCAAGGACTTCCCGCTATCTGCCCGTTCCCTGTCTATCTTAGGATCCAGGATGGCATTGCAGTTCCATATTAAGTCTAAGCGCAACAAAACGACTAGGAACAGCCCTAATTGAAGGAAAAAGCCGACACACTCCCCCTGGTCGATGGGCGCATAAACCGCAACGACCCGAAACGAACCGCTCCTCACAGCAGTATCGGCAACGATGACACGACCTCGTCGACATGGACATGTTCCACCCTCACACCCAGGGAACATTTTACTAACAAGTAACCCCGTGTTTCTAATTAAAATGATTATGCCAGGGGATCGGGGAAAATTACTCGGATCCTACGTTGACTTCTCGTCAACAGAGGTACATTTGAATAGAGACCTCAAGAGAGCCTTCCTCTGATATGTAATCATCAGAGAATCCGTATATTAAACACAATTTTTCCCCTCTGTGAAAATGTCTTTTTTTCGTTCCTTGGGATTAGTTTGGGTAAGGAAAAGAGAAGACGGTGCCTGTAGTACCATTTAAGGCGTCTGGTTCTCTCCTTGCTGGAAGAGCAGGAGCAAACTGGGTATTGGCAGCTACCAGGGCCTACGTTGCCCTACTCTGATCAGCTTACCTTTTGGTTAAGTGACATCTTCCTCCTCCTCTTCGTCCCTACCTGTACTCCTCTATTTGGCCTTTGTAATAGTCCAACCCTTTCTTGAGCCTTTCAGCGACCCATGCAGACATTGATGACTGGGTGGCCAATGGCTTTTTTTTCTGGGGTTCCTTCGACAGAGCGGCGAGATTTCCCCTGACGACGCTGTAACCAACAGCTGTTAAGCAAAGAATACGTTGACAAAGGAACGGTTAAAATAAAGCAATAATCAAACGTAATAAAATAGAATTCACGCGATGCCGGACAAGTCTACACCAAGTGCATTCATCCAATTAGATTAAAGGTGGGGGCTGTTGTTTTCTCGAGTTTGGGGAAATGGTTGCCAAATTTTTGCCCCTCCCCCTTTTATAGTAAGAAATATGCGAAATGCTTGCTGGAATATTTATAGAATGGGACGGCTTGCGTTTTACTCCAGATCTGCCAGGCTCTCAGCCGGCTTGTCGAACAGTCTACCTTCGGGAAGAGTAGAACACAGATGAGGATATGTCAAACGGCAGAGTTTCATCTGGGAGGTCGACAAACATGGCTCCATGTATAAATTTTTGCCCGATCCCACGTTCACGGAATCACTCCACATAAGAAAACTGTTTTGTGCGCCATCCTGCCTTGTAGGTAGGCTAAGTAACTTCAGACCAGATATGCCTTAACTACTAGACATACCTACTGCGTTCGCTTGTCCAACATTTATTTTGTGTAAAAAAAACTATTTTGTGAATTTTAATTACGTATTTGATCTGCTTTAACTATATTGTTTGCCTTCTTGCATAATTGTTGCTGTTTCGTCTTGATTTGACCTTTTTTTTATTTTCCTTTTAAACTTGATTAATTCTGTTCGTGTCATTATTTTGCATTTTGACAATGGCTTCTAACTCATCACTGACTCGTAACATTCATCTTCTTTTTATGGCATTCATTTATTACATCCGTAGAACTGCAACTCTTCACGCCTCTACTTTACTCGCCAGATGATTATCGAGCATTCGTAAGAAATATAGATGATTAGATTTTACATAACGGTTCGGCAATCTTTTCCTGGTTTATTAGAATATTTTCCTCCTCACTCAAAGACTACTTGCTATTTTATGAGCTTTCGGAATTTTACCAAGTTTTCCGTCATCGTTCATTATTATACAAAAATATTTTATATTGCTGATTGATGCTGACGTCCCCAGTAAATAAGAGACACCATCTGCTCTCTGATTTGTCGATACCCAGACATTGAACCATCTTACATATCAAACATAACTTATAATCATGCTTTCTTTACAACATTGATTAAGAGTTGATTCATAACTTGTAAACTGCTGATCCTTGTCCTGAGCAGTGCTTTTATATTGCACTAATATGCTTGGATCAGGTGATGAAATTTATTATTACTGAAACAATTTTGTGTGACGTCTTATAAAAAATATGATCGACAGGATATTGAATAAAACTCTACTTAGAATATCTGGGTTTAAAACAAGAAACATTGAGTACTTCAGAAATTTCTAATTATAGATCATTATTTATCAGACAGTGATATTTGGGTTATAGACGATAATATACTGATGCAACCATTAATGACACATTCGAGAGTACAAGCACTAGAATCACGGAAACAACAGAGAGAACAATGGGTTAGGTTAGCAACTCAATTATATTCCTATTATGAAAATAGTAATGAAGCGTGTAATATGAGCGCATAATAAAGATCACCTAACACTGATAACGGCAAGTATGATGGACATTGTCCTCATATCTATTCCTAGGTTACACAGAATAATGAGAGTTTTGCTTCTTTTTTATATTCTGATGGGAATGATGGTCATGCTATCTAGGATGGAGACGAACGCAGTTTGAAAATGCTGACTAGCTGTCGATTGTAACAGATAAGGCAGCTTAGTATATAACTTAGGTGTCATTCCTAGAAACTAATATATGCAACGTTAGATGCATCAAAGCCAGAGACATTTTCCTTACAGTATCGGTTGCTATGCAAATAATGCATTGAATACTGTTTAGAGTGAACTATTTGATCTTTCAATTTCCTTAATATGGCCAGTAAAATTTATGTGCTGTGTTTGGTAAGAATTGTAACATAAAAGGGAAAATAATATGCAAATTTTGTGCGTGTGTTCCTATCTCTGTATGTGTAGCCCGTTATATCCAATAAAGTAAATATATCTATAGTTCAATAAAGCAGAATCTATGCCACCTTTTCCTTTCGACAATAATACTCAACATATCTCAATTACCTCAAGCGATCAGGCTTGTCTAATACGTTTAGCTCATGCCGCCATATTCCTCTTATGTGACAAAACACACACAAGCTATATTCAGCCTTTTTAAAATGAATATGAACCCTATTTATTTTTATAGCAGCTACCATGAAACCACTTCCAAGAAGAGTTTCTCTCGCTTTACCACGCCTTCTCAACCAGCAGCTCATCCAATGACAAGCTGTCAAGTTAATTTCATAACGATCCTTAGGGAGTAAGACTTTGATCACACATCATCGAACGAAATAACTAAATCTAAATGAACTCGGAGTTTTATGGCTTCGTCAGAGAAACATGTCAGAATGTAATAAATTGAAAATGCGTCAACGGCCAGCAACGCTATTAAAACCTTCGAAAAAGGACTTTGATGACAGTAAATTATAAAACATGTCTGCCACTGTGATTTCATAAAATCGATAGCAAGATAATGAGACTGAAATGAAATGATCGAATTAAATCAGTGGATATAAAAAGAGGCAGGATGATGAAAATAAATTAATGGGAAACGGTTGAACTGATAAGCGCCCCTCTCTGCAGTAAAACCTAAATGATATACAATAAGTATGGGCCGGGTTGATGGCTTTTATATTTGCCTATTTCGCTACCCGCGCCAGTAATCGATTTTCAAAATCAACTGAAAGAAGCACTGGTAACATATGATGATTTTAAAACTCGCCACCCCATGTAGAAAGAGGACGGAAATAATGTCTTTCTCACGGTATAACCAAACAGCATTCTGATATTTTTCATCAAATTCATTAAATAGCTGATCTACTTGATTTCACGTTCAATTTCGTGTGTTCTCCCATCTCGTATATTCAGGGATTCAAGTGTAGGTGAACATTATTACAAAGCTGAATTGACAACGGTCAGACACTCTTTTAGTAATATTAAACTGTGACAATATTCGTCTCTTAATGTTAATCTGTTCACAGATAAGTAAGTCTTTTACTGAATCATGCCTCGCTACGACGATGTTAATCTTCTAGAAAATATAAAAGTCAAAATATTAACGGATTTCGACAACACATAGCAGAAATTTCATAATCTAATATTAAGATATCAAATTATAAAATAGCGAAATATCATTTAAAGAAAACACGTTATCAATATATCTTTATTTGAATGTAATCATAATCAAAATATATTTATCTCAGTTTTACCTATTTCTTTAAAAAGATTTTCCTCGATTCAAATGTACTGAATGACTTTTTTTTACAGTGACAGTTGCGCTTTTCAAAGGGCCCATTTAAGTGGAGGGTTACGTTAGGAGGCCATTTATGTGAGAGAGATAACGATTCGCCATAGCCTTGAATAGGTAAAGTTTGTAGTGATTGTGGAAAACATCCTGTTGAGAGTCGATTCCACGGACCAGCGGTTTGTGAGAAGAAGCTGCTCAAGTAGAAGTTACTTCTCAACGATGGGGTACGGAGGGAAAATTGGATGGTTTGCTAGTATGGAAGTGGCATGACGTGTTCTTCCGTGAAGGTTGACGGTCGCTAAAATAATATAACTTTTATTTATAGCATCCGTTGGTCTCGAAAAAACACGGATCAGCATCCAAAGCAAGATATGAATGTGCTGGCCCACATGCAAGTGACAGTATCTATTCTAATAAATGCACATGAAGATGCTATACCGCCATGTTGCCTTGTTTTTATTCCTTCCCGGTGACATTTCTTAGTTTCTTCTCTCCTTTCTACAGCCCTGGGTGTAAATCACGTCGCCAGAGTGAGCGATCGTTAGTGACATCTCCCATCAGACGCTGTCCATGTCCCATTTGCAGACGTCCTTGAAGCGAAGACGAGGCCGCCATCGTGCACTCCAACCCGTGGCCAGTTCTCCATTCAGAAGGACCTTCGGAATCCTCACATCGGTAGACTGATGCTTCCCGTGCTTTGTCTTCGCGGTGAGGCGACTCTGGAGTATCCTCTTCAGTGCGCCGTCTTGTGTAGGTTTTATGCTGACACATGCAACACGTCACCCGACATCTCACCATCAATGTCTTACAAGAAAAAGGTAGTGTCCAATCGAGCTTGGCACCGGTGTCATCTTAGGAGTTACCAGAACGTAGATGAACATAATATCGGACAGTCTTAGGGAGTACGCCTCTGGATTTGTCATTAGGATTTACTCCTGAAACCTTTCACGTGGTTGGTTTTAGCCTCAATTTAACTGAGGTTTAATTTCTTCAATTAATATATGTTATTTATTATATTTTATGACTTAGAAGCTGTTGTAGTCTTTTTAGGACCCAGAAAGAAATACACAGAAGAAGAACGTAGGTTGAACAAGTATATTGAAGATATATACAAAGGAAGAATATTAGTAATAAGTAGATAGCATGTACGTTCGAACGGCAGGTTAGCACTGCGTCTACATTCTCTCCTCTCAACCGACTCTCGCAGTTAGTATTTATGAGCGGAGGAAGAGTTCATTCTACTGTAGAAGTGTTTAACACAACATAAACAATGCTGCGTTACCATTTGTAAATCTTTTGGAATACCCAATTATGAAAGGTTAGAAAGAAGGAATTTTGAGACTCTTTACACGAAGTAAAAGATTTAAGATAAGTTTTGAACATTCTTCATTTAGGTTCCGTAAGCCTTCAGAACTGGTTGATCATACCGCTCCACTATTACCTAGATTTTATCTCGCTAAGTCCTCCTGCTATAGCTCAGAGAGCATGTTCTTATACCCATTTAGCGTCAGATATGTTACTCGCTATCGCACGTTGCCCATTTAGCTTCCGTTGCATCTTATATGAAGAAAGATCTCGAATTCGCCGATTTTAGGCGCGTGGAACCACCACTTAACTACAGTTTTTTCTAGGTCAACCCTGACAGTGTGGTATGAACAGTTAGGGACAGAGCTATTGGCAAATAGTGAACTCCTAATCAAAAATTAACCGTACATTTTTATAATACAATTACCAACTTTATCTAAAAACTATATATCTAACAAATACACACTTACTCTGAAAGTATAAAATTATGTACAAAATATATGTTGTTGAAAGGATTAATTGCGTACAAAATATTTAAATTTCGTAGTTACACAAACTATAGAGACCGATTCACCCCTAAACTAAATCAATCAATCATATTTACCCGGCCCCATTTCCTCATTATGCATTCAGAAATGTAACCCGTCTCTTTTCGTTCCTATTTTTTTTTAAACTTCCTTGTTGTTATACTTTTCCTTCCAAGCTATCCTATATATAAATGTTTTTCATTGATTTTACAATAATGTTCCCTCTATAAAGGCCCAGCAGCCATTCGAGGTAGAGTAAGAGTTAAGAGACAGAGTTAATGGGTACATGTGGGGATGAAAACTATTTTGGCTCTAGATCTGAACAGTTTAAGACTGTCATGATCGTGGAAGCATACACTTGGGAAACCAGTTCTACAGAATAGAGTTTCTTGTGAAGAAACTGTTTCATCTCAACAATGGAATACGAAGGGGATATTAGTTTTGTGTATAGCTCTATTAGCCAAGACTAAAGTTCATCTTCGAAAAAATTATCAAACATTCGTGTTGTGTTTGTTACGTCATCCAGATAGATATATTTCTTATTTTGTTGATTTGGATGACTTTAATTGGTAGCAAATATCGCGGTATGACCCTCTTGCTAACGACTGTACATGTTATTTTCTGTCAATTGATGATTAGTTCTTTCATCTACTTTTCTTTTGTTAGCAGTTTCTTTTTGCGTCTGCCGCCAAGACGATTCTATTTCGTTTTAATATTATATTATAAAAATTGTGCTCCCTATTAATAATTCCTAGCAGAGGTTTAATTTCTCTTAGGACGGCCTTGTTGTATGAGTTCTATTTAGAGTAGGTTTATGTATTAAAATTGTAAATGTCTGTTGAATAGGTGTCCATTTTAATCGCAATTTTATATCGTTGTAGCTATAGTAGAGAAGCTGCGAAATTCCCAAGAGGAAACGATCAAATTATTCTTCAAAAAGACATAATTGCATGGTAAGTGTCTACAATTTCATTAACATCCATAAAAATATTGATTATTGAATAATTACTTCCATTTGTCGATCATTAACTCCCTACGATTGTTTCATAGCGTTTCAAATGAAATCAATAGCGAAAGAATGGAAACGGGAATTTTGAAAATGTATTCTCATTTAATATATATATATATATATATATATATATATATATATATATATGTGTGTGTGTGTGTGTGTGTGTGTGTTTGTTTGTTAAGAAATATGCATAATATCTTACATTGAGTGCAAAACTATATTAGGTATTACTATTTTAAATAGATCTGTTCTTTAACATTGATCAACATAGAGTATTTATATATATTTGTACTCGAAACCTCGCTCTTGCATCTAGCTATAAAACCCAATTTTTGTGAGTGTATATATATATATGGTACACTCGGCGTAGCTGCAGAACAAAAAACACGGGTAGGCTTTGTAGTTGTTGGTTAAACAAAAATGTCCCTAAACAGGCGTCTTCAATAGGGATTGGTTAGCTCTCGTAGAGGGCTATCCTATTATACGAGTGATAAGCCAATATTATTTGATAATATTAACTGGTTAAAAAAGCTAAAAATATCAAATGATTAATTCACCAATAAACAATCTTCGTAGAATAGGGTAACAAGAATTAGGACAATGTTTAATTTTTACTATGAATAAATTTAGGCATAAAGTCATTGGTATTATGATATGACTGGGTGATATTATCATATCACAGTGTTATGTCAGTGTCATACTGGCAGTGCCATATGAAACATGTCCGATTTTCACTGTACTGTCTCCTATATACAAGAAATTCAAATATGAATGAGTGTCTTTGAGCTTGAATATTATCGCTTTTATACTGTTTACAACATATTTGGTCGTTTCGCACATTTAATATCATATACTGATTATATTTATAATTTCCAGAAAAAATTGCTAATTCTATCAGTTTCAATAATCACTTGTGATCTAAATTTCACGAGGCATAATGTCTTGAAATATCTGTCAATGACAGAGAGAAATCCACAAAAGACACTGAAGAATGGAGTTGTTATTGTGTATTGATCCTTGACTCAAGAATGTTGTTTTTCCGCCAGATATCTATGATCTCAGGCAAGATTTCAACGATGAGGACTATTGTTCTTATGTAATTATCGAACGTTAGATTTCTTTAACATATATATATATATATATATATATATATATATATATATATATATATATATATTGTTATAGTGGAACACACCTATTCTATAGTTAAGAGACTCTCCCACCTATAATAAGTAGGAGTAGTTAGAGTAACGAGGGGTCGCTCAGGGAGTTGGTGAGTCAGTCGATGTCGGAAGACAGTTAGTCGAATTCTAAAGCATCAGCGACCACAACTAGATTACTCAGCGTTTTACTTATTATGCCAAGTTCCTAAGGTTTTGTACGTCGAAGCTATTTTAGGACCGACTTAGTGCAAATACAAGCCTCCACTGTGAAATCACTCCACAACATATATATATATATATATATATATATATATATATATATATATATATAAGTGAACAATGGGTCCAAGACCGAGGAGCTCGTTTTTGACCTCAGAGTCCGATTCTATATTTACGCGCGGTCTATCCCTTGAATTGAACACGTTTAACCGTAAAAAATATAACATAACTTAAACTACATTTTTGTCGTATATATATATATATATATATATATATATATATATATATATATATATATATATATATATGGATATGGATTATTGTGTGTATATGTGTATATATATACATATATATATATATATATATATATATATATATATATATATATATATATATGTGTGTGTGTATATGGTTATGTTTTTAAAAAAAATAGGAACATGTTTTTCAAGATTTGATCAACGTATTCGAGAATGAAATGACATCAATTGACAGATAACATATTCATTTTTGTTGCAGAACTTACTGTAAATGTGGTTTTCATTAGCTGCTAAAATATACTTTTCTTAAGTTCTTAGAGTAATTATAGTAGTTTTTGAGAAATAAATTTGAGATAATCCAGAGTAGTATCAGAAAATTAAAACTTATAAGAAATAATAACTAATTATAATATAGATTATATTCCTTCTATATTTTGTTTAATACCTCTTTATATAGGACCTAGTTCCAGAAAAAGAAAAACTCTTATGACATCTGGAAAGAACTGGGATAAAACTTTATGTTGCTCACTGATTATATGAACTTCTGTGAATGGCTGGGAATATCTTAGTGGAATTATTGCTGACTCAACCTGAAATTACTTCAAATGCTATAAAGCACAGATAACAGTTTCTATTAACTCTGCACAACACAGAATATGAACACATATGGCAATTAAGAATCCTTGGAAAATTTTTAATGAATTTAACGAAAGCGATAGGGATTGTGATCATCGGAGTATGGCCGCCGTATACATGTGTACCGTGCTAGTAGATCCGAAGGAGTTCGCATCATTGCATTTCTCAATTCTCGCTGTTGATGTGGACGAGATAAGTGGAACATAACGACTAATGGGGTAGCAAATCCACAAGAAGTTACACTAGACTGTTTATGGTAAGAGCCCGTTATAAAGATTAGAGAAATTCGTTGGCGACAAATATATTTGTGTTTTTCTGTGGTAAATAAGAAATGGTAGGCGTAATACAGGGCAAACCACAAATTCGTGCAGGGTTATATATTATATTATATTATATTATATTATATTATATTATATTATATATATATATATATATATATATATATATATATATATATATAGTTTCTTTATTTAATATCATATCAGATCATGCCTTAGTATAAATTTATTCAATGCTTGTGATAAACTATGTTCGTTTGATCTTTATTCTTCATCATAATCGTTCCTCTCACAACTGAACAATATATTCTATGATATTTTCAAATTATGCAAAGTCAGATTTACTTGACTTTGGTTTAAGATTTAACTGAATCTTCAGTTCAAACAACAATACGAGGAATAATTCAAACATCTCTATGCTCACCGGATTTCTTTAACATATTTAGCGAGAAAAAGATTTTTTGCGCGTCATAATCTTAACGTATGATAGTCAGAGGACTGAATCTTGGTGACAGAGTAAAAAATGGAATTAAAATAATTATTATATTATGTAATCTAGAAAAGCATCAAGAATCGATTAACTATTTATTTTAAAAAGAATGACAACTTAATTACATATAAAGACGTTCAAATCGAGTAGTAGAATAAAATTAATTATATGGATAGTATGATATAAATATGTAACTGAAATACAAAGACGCGTAGAAAGAGTAAATGGCGTCTACTGGTAACTAAGCAATGTATTTAAAGGCAATAAAATTTCCTTAGAAAAATATGATTTCCAGATTTGCTATGTATTATGCAATATCCTATATAGACGTGAATACTGGACAGCCTAATTTTTTTAAAACTTGAATTTCTTTTTCAATATATATTCACGTGAATGCTATTAGCACGGAAAATTGAATTAATTTGTCGAGTTCAAATTCAAACCTTGCTTTTCGTGTTTACTTTGGCCTTAAAAACCCTTACAAATTTGTCAAACCGTCTCTACTTCTTTTCTCAGGCATCGATTAATATCAGAAGAATCTGACATCTCTAGATTTGAATTGCTGCCAGTTTAGTATAAAGGCAACCTTTAATTAATAATAAAATGATTTGCTATGGGGCTACCAACTCGGCGCCATAAAACCTTTCTTGCTGCTGAAAACACAGCAATACTGACTAACTTATTTTTTCTATTGACCTTATACACTAAAGATAAGAAAAAAATCAGGGCACATTCTTTAGACGAAATATAATTCTTTTATGGTGTTTCTTACACTAATCTAGCTATAGATGATTATTAAACCAGTTATGGTATAGAAAATATACGTATATGATTATATACCCTACGGTATGTAATTTTATAAAGGACGGTATCTGCTTCTAGCTTTTCACGTTGATCCCAATAGGCTTACACATTGGTGAGACGTAAGTAAAATCATATGCTTGTAGACTGATTGTTTTTGCAATAAGAGAAATATTGCCATAACTTTCACTTCGCATATATATTTTTAACTTGCACATGGCAAATCTGAAATTACAGCTGTATGATTTAGCTGAAGGAAATATCATATCTACAAGAAAATAACTCAGTGCAAAATAAATGCAGTACTTTATATATTTATTTTGAAATAGATCTTAGTTTCTCTATAAATGTAATATCAGAAAATTTCGAATCAATGCCTTTGTACATTAGAAAAACTATTTGCATGGAAAATCGTTAAAAATTCTGTAATATATAATTTTACAATACTTGCGATAAAAATAATTCCAACAATGAAAAGTTATTAAATTAATCTTTTCTAAACAAGATTTTTAAGGAAATATTCTGTTGAATAATAAAAAAATAAAAGAAATACAGAAATGAAAAATATTTTCACCGATGAAAAATAAAAGAAATACAGAAGTAAATGAAAATTCTGATATAATTCATTTAAAGTATTGCATTTCGCACAAGAATGAATTTAAAATTTGAAAATGACGAAACTGGAATAAGGCAGTGTCATAAAAATAAGGTATCAGTTCTGAACGGATGTGAAGAAAAATATTCTAAAACAATTGATTAAATAATCAAAATGGAATACTAATTAAATATGAACAAATAACGACTGACGTACATTGTTTGTAAACACAAGAATATACTGATATTCCACTTCTGTTTAATTATATGTCAATTAGAAAGGATAAAGATGTATAGATAAAAAACTATTACATTAAACATTTCAAATGTTAAATGACTTGCGGCCATATCATTTTGAAACACCGGTTCTCATACAAACACTTGAAGATAAGCAATGTCTAAACTGGTCAGAAACTATACGTGTGACAGTTGGCTTATTTTTGAAGGACAGAACTGCAGAGTCGAATTACAATTCCAGTCGGATTCTTTACATTCAATTACGAGCAAATAGCCTTGGAAAATGTATGAATTAACTTCTACAAACACATCATATATGTATTAAATAGTAGGACTCTCATCAGTAAACCATTCACACAATTATGTGCCATGCGTGTTACACGCTTAGTTAATCATATATCTTTCGATACATGTCTGATGAGGCAGATTTTTTTTCTTTCTGCGGTAGATCAGTTGCCATCCAAGTCTATTTTTTCATAGCTGGGGTAAACAAGAAAAAGTGGATTCACAGCTTTCTTAAGGGTATTAGCACAAAAGTAGATGTCATGGATTCGACTAGAATTCGAATTCAACTCTCTGATTCCATAATGCGAGCCGCTATCCATCACAGCACTGTGCCTCCTACTACGATCTCAATATGTTCTTATAATCTAAAAATCCTTTCTGGTATTACAAAACCTGCAACAGATTGATAAACCGTAAAAATACAAGCCAAATAAGCAACATATTAAAAATGATATATGCTCCCATTTATAGAATTTTACATGCATTAAAAATCACATATGTCAGCATAATAATAATAATAATAATAATAATAATAATAATAATAATAATAATAATAATATATATATATATATATATATATATATATATATATATATATATATATATATATTCTTCTATGTACTGTTTCTCCTCAGGACGTGGATGATTATGGTTCTCACTAACATCTTTATTAAGTGCTGTGTTTTCGTCATATTTCCTACATCATGTATTCTCATCCATTTATGTAAGATTATTAGGTAGATTATTCATTGATTTCCTTTCTTTCTGGGAGTGTCACATGCTTCAAGCTCTCTTTCCTATTAATTTCAACCGTCTCCTTCTGATTCGATTTATTATTTAAATATTAGGTTGGTGCAGAAATAATGACGTAATAATGTCGATTTTTGACGTATTTTTAACGTCAAAAAACTACATTATTACGTCATTATTTCTGCACCAACCTTATAGATGCGCATTTGTACATAAGAATATTGTATAATATTCGTTCTCCAGCAGGATTTGAACCCATGTCCCTCTCGGCAAACTGAAACCGTATTTAGATCTGACATACCTTAACCATATCTGCCAAGGAGCAGCAGCGCCGATCAAGCTAATATAAGTAGTACATGACTGAACCTAGATCATACCAGAATCCCCACTCAATGTCCCAAATAATCGTCGAAGCATTAGTGTTGACCTGAAATTATATCCTAGGCGTAATTTCATAGGTGCCTCTGGCTTCAAACGCCAGGAAGGAGCGACATGACAGATATAGATGCAAGTAACCGTTGTCCAGCAGTGAGTGAACACTTTCTATGTTATCGCATATGGGAATGCAAGCCCTGTGATCGGATGATGGGGTGGTGGAGACCTCAAGCACACACACCGAGTGGGTGAGTCAATCGAAAATATCAGTAGATTAATAAGAATATTTCAAGCCACGAGTCATCATTTGTGTGCATCTCAACTTCATGAAATATAGATGAAACTTCAGTATACGTAAATGAATAGACATACCTTAGAGACCGGAAATATTGTGTATGTTGATCGGCTACTCGTGTCCACATGCTACGGTGGCTGATCAGTCCTTGTTGTAGATACCGGCTCAGACACAAGATCATCCCCTTCGGTTCCCACATGTGACTTTTAATGAAACTATTTTGAGTGGATCTCCTGTTTGAACAAGCGCAGGACACTCAATCCTTGTGACTTCGAGCTAGCATATCCATCGACGGCTTCAATAGAGTTCCATTGACGAGCATACAGATATTTGTCTTGGCCTACCTCGGGACATAGTTGTCAGCCACTTTCCAAATGTGCTGGAGGCTAGGATTGCCTAACCTTGCCGATAACTTCCAGTAGTAACCATTCTAAAAATTGATACCCTGATGAAATTCGAATGTAGTTTTCATGGTTGTTTGAATGCATAAATAGATACAGACATACATATGTGTGCCGGTTTGCGTGTGAGGGTATTTATATGCCGAGTGGTGATAGCTTCCTCTATGCATCAGGTCATGAGTTATGTGTGGTGGTTCAACTATATATATATATATATATATATATATATATATATATATATATATATATATATATATAATGTCTACAATTGGTAACAGAAGCCATTGGTTTATAACAATGGCTTCCCATACTTCATACTTCTCCAATTCATTCTCGCGTGGTCATGTGTGACGTCATTGAGATGTGTTGCGATTTTCGCTTCTAGCGTCTTGTATGTACGTGTTTATCGTTGCTTAGAAATGATCTATGTAAACATGGACAGACTATCATCACTGTCTTGTCCGTATATTGCTTAATATGTTGTAATTGACATCTTTGACAATGGCTTATGCAAGCCGAAAACTTAGATTGTATTAAAAAATATGGATCAATTTTGTGAATATCCTTCTTCGTTCAATGACAATGTTATTAAAATTACCAGTCGTTATGAAAAGAATTTACATAAAATAAATAGACAACAGTTGTCTATATTATTTATTGAAACATTGTATATATATATATATATATATATATATATATATATATATATACAAATACCTGAACGAGCATTTAAGAAAAAGGGTAACTTTAAAAACAGTGGCTGCTGCCACTGAAGCGCAGCTTTTCAATTACGAATTGACCTCTCTTGTGTATTGTCCTTTGTATTCATCTCGTATATAATACGTTAAAATTTCCTTTTCTCTCCTAGGCGCCGATATCTTAGGGGTAGAATCCCTGATCTCTGACTGATGCTAAATCTGTCGTGTTTCGATCCCAGCTTGAAGCAATCAGACGTATAGCCACAATGATGTTATGTGATACAGCGAAACAGGCATGTATACGGAAGGACCTTTGAATAAATAATATTTGCTCTACTCCGTATTGATCATTTTTAAAATTTCTTTTTTGGTTATTGCAATTTTATTCCGTCCATACCAATCCTATACTTATATATATATATATATATATATATATATATATATATATATATATATATATATATATATATATATGAAAATTTCTCAGAGTTAACCTGTAGAAAATACAATATTTATAAATTTAATAGACAATAGAACAACTGTAATAGTAGCCCACGCGTTTTGTCCAATGTGGACTTTTTCAAGTTATTGAATGAATCGCGTCGGCTACTATTACAGTTTTGTTATTGTATTTTACATATATATATATATATATATATATATATATATATATATATATATATATATATATATATATATATATATTGTTAAGTTTGGAATACGTGAAGGCCGAAACATTGTAATAACACTAATAAAGTTGAGGACAATAGTCCGAATATATATTAAATAAAACTATACTTACTCTTCATATACATATAATGTATATTTTTTTTAAAATATCCTAAATCATGCATTATCTGTGCCATCCAGAAATTTGCATGATATTCATTCCAATAAATAACCATTAAATTATAGTTATGTGCCGTTTCTGAAAGAATACATTTCTTATATCTGGAACCTGTTATAGGAAAGATCATCAATATGCAAAGAAATGGTCTGCGGTCTATTAGTATTCAGTTCGTTTCTTAAATTACTGAACATCATTCCATCATAAAAATATATTATAGACAAAAGAAGCATTTTCATTGGAAAATAGTTACACCGCCAAGCCAAATATATCCATTAATATAACGTATATAATAATTCATTCTTGGCGCTTGAGCAGAAACAGACAAAAGCACATGGTTTGGACAGTTGGTCCCGTTTTGAATGTCAGGTATAGCTACGAATGTTCAGTATTGATTGTTTTATCAAAAATAAGACTTTTTATCTTCTTTTTTCGTAGCATTTTTTCCACATTTACTACAAAGTTTCCGAAATATTTCTCTGGAGATACATAAGTTAGATAAAGGGAAATATAACTTTGTGATAAGACAGGTATGAAAATATAGATGTGAATGCAAGAAAATTAATACTCGAAGGTTGTTAGCTAAATATGAAATATTTATGAACACTACACGTTTTGAAATCGTTATATTCAATTATAACAAATGAATAAAAAATAACGATTTTTATTTCTTTTTTCTTAATCAGCCTCTCACTTTCAAATCGATTTTTTTCGTGTCCCTCCATAGACTAACGGTGATGTTATTTTGGGTATATTTTACAATTTGAAATTTTAGGCCCTAGCATCGCTGATATCAGGACTCAGATTAAAAACAGATCTTTGTTTTTGGACTCTTTGTTTTTTTATTCTCTTAGCACTTTATTGTACCAAGATAAATTTAGGAATGCATTTGCTTGTGTTTTACCAAATAGCCTGATCTTCATCTTCTTCTATGTGCCGTGTCCCTTTATTACTTTCAACAATATCCTCTACTTTCTAGCTCTTAAGAAATGTATTTTTGCTATCTCTCCTAAACCATGTTCCAACATTCATTTACTCAAGATCACTGACTGATTATGTTTTTTTTTCTTCTGTACTTCTTGCCTTCAATCTGTGATGGATAAATCTGTTAGTTTCAATTTTTCCCGGCCCTTTTCCACATTATGTTCCCTAGAAATTTCACCAGTCTCTCTCTCTCTCTCTCTCTCTCTCTCTCACTGATGTTAAGTATAAGTGTCCTTTTGATTCCATTTTCCCTAAAACTTCGTCTTTTGCTCGAATGTTCGGTACTGGTTATTCTCATCCAGCTTCTTTAGAACCACATGTCTGTTGTCGTATGCGTCATCTGTGAAGACATTGTCCAGTATTCACTGACATAGAGGAAGACAATTATTACATAACCATTGAGCACTCTCTTCTTTGTTACTAATGCAATTTGATTCTGATTGTTTTACTACAAATAATTCAGTATTTATATTATAATTCCGTGTGTTTTTACTATAGATAATTGCGAGTTTCTATTATTTTACTATAAATAATTTTGTGTTTTCTTTTATATATATATATATCTTGCAAAATTAATTGGTTTCCCAGATAGAGAAAAGAGAAATATTTAGTACTCTGCAGAGGTCAGAAGTAAATGCAGCGTTCAAATTTTCACATTTGTGTTTAAAATTATATCCATATAAATTAAACTATTCAAAATACACGCATACTTATCTTAACATACACACACGCAAACACACACACGCATATATATATATATATATATATATATATATATATATATGTGTGTGTGTGTGTGTATGTGTGTGTGTTTGTGTTTGTGTGTGTCAATTTAACAGAAATAAACATTTTCAAGAAACATTTTTTTGAATACGATAGATCAAACCTATATGCACACACGCAGAAAGTTCAAGCAAATAAACACAAACTTATATGTGTGTGTGTCCTTGTGCCTGTGTGTGTTTTGTGTTTATACATACACACACACACACACACAAACACACACACACACACACACACATATATATATATATATATATATATATATACATGTTGTGTTGGATAAAATGTCTAAATTACGCAAAAAATAGAAATAAAACTGACATCACATTTTAGCAGATATATTTACCAAAACCTGCACAAAATATCTCCACATACTAAATAATTAAATAAATAAATAATAATAATAATAATAATAATAATAATAATAATAATAATAATAATAAAATCGACACTGGTTTCAACGCCAGCCTCCAACGACTTCGGAATCTCCTACATCTCTTCTGGACTGTCATCTTGTCCTAGTCGGCGAATGATGTCATAATTCCTGCATACAGTTCATTTTAGTGTTATCATGCGTTTTGATGGCCATGCGCTCAACTGCACCTCACACATAATAATCAAAGGAGCTGAATAAGGGAAATTAAATGACCAGATATAATAGGTGATGCAGTCGCAGAAATTGTCTGACATCCATCACTGGGTTCTCTTGCGTGGGTGGCCTGGTGTAGAGTCTTGTTGCTAGATATACCGTCTTCCATCAGCCACGCTCTTGACCCAGGACAGCACTACCCCCGCAAGGCACTTGATGGAGCCCTCCGTGATGTGTCTGAGGATACGTAGGAATATTAATAGAGGCATAACGTCTCCATCTCTAGTGGTCACTCCAAACCCCATGATCTAGACTGGATATATTATCCAATTCGTTTAAATTACTCTGGACTGTCCTCAAATTTACACCGAATCCCTCTGAATTATTCGTATTGGAGCTTCCGTCGTGAATGCTATGCAACAAACATGCAGTTTCCAAAATTCTGACGGCGTGAATTGCGTCATTCTTGTTTTTTTCTCAGAGTGGGTGCCCAACTGAACTTATTATGCATTCGACAAAAACTAGAACAAAGAACACGCATGTATCTTTATCTTTAAACAGTGTGTATTACGCCTATCCGCCTACGAGATCGAGAAAATTTCATGACGACAATCTGCTTTCCCCTACATCATTTGTTCTGGCAGTCTTCAGACGGCTCGGCTATGGATATCCTCACTGCTCTGTAATGTTCTATTTAACCTTTGAATAATGCACAAATCCTAATTCTATATATCCAATATCAGCACATTTTCGTATACGAAACCTGAACACAAATTTCTAATGAATTAAGAGATATATTTTTAATCTGACACTTCTTTGAAATACATCACATTTTTTTCATTTTTTGGAGATTGTATAAATAATGGCTACATTAAAAATACATAATAAATAAAAAAAAAATCTGTGTCTACTTCGAACAACAGTATCCACTAAAAATAGCGTTTGATGTAACAGAAATTTTGAAATAAAAATAGATCATTAACTCATTATATATATATATATATATATATATATATATATATATATATATATATATATATATATATATATATATATGTGTGTGTGTGTGTGTGTGTGTGTGTGTGTGTGCAAATATATAGAAAAATAGTAAAGAACACGTAAGGTAAATAAACGGAATTTCTTTAGTATTTTTGTTTTATTAAAAAAAAATGCTCAATGCAAAAGTAGAGCCTACATTATAGTTATTGTTTAAATACACACACACACACACACACATATATATATATATATACATATACATATATATATATATATATATATATATATATATATATATATATATATATATATGTATATACATATACTTAGAGTGTAAATATCCAGTAAAATTGTTTACATATTGATTTTATAGCAACATGAATTGATGGCAAATTTTGATGATTGTTAGTGCTTTTCTTTTAGCTCTTTTTCTATAGCATTGTGCGAAATACCCACTATAACGTACCATTAGCTGGCTTATAAATCTAGAATATGTAGACTAGTCACTAGATGATCCTCATATCATGTGAATTGCTATACCGTTGCAGTTGTGTAGTATTTTTTCTGACTAACTACTTGTAAACTTTGCTATTGATACTGTCATAGAAGTAAGATATGATTACCCTTTTAGAGGAATATTCGTTTATTAAATATACAATTGAAAACCCACTTCTGTTTTTGAAAAATATGGAATCATTTTCACAAGATTTATCGATTGTAATCAAAATTTCGGTATTTGTGTATTTCACGTCTACCATAAACAAACACAGACATATTATTTTTACTGTACGTTTCACCCTGCAAAAGGCCCGGTGTCTACTCGAGCTAGAGAGTTAAGATAGGGAGTAGTTTATACGGATACTCTAGACATGAACAGGTTAAGAATTTAGTGACCTTGGAAACATCCTCTTGGGTGTCTGTTCCACTATGCAGCGGGAAGTATCTCTTTGATGCAATACTGAGGGAATATCGGAGGTTTCTTACAATGTAAGTTACAGGGAGGGCCACCGAGGCAAACCCTGTTAATTTTTTTAATTTTTTAAATTGGCAAAATATATTGTTGTTTTGTATGTTAAATAAGAGAAAATTATTTTGCATGCTTAAAAAATTTAGTGCTTTTTTTTATTAGAAATATTGAAGAAGAAATCATTTCACGATTAAATTTTACTCTTGTCAGAATATCCTCCTAAATCCTATATTTCAGTAGCACCAATTTTTGGCATTCGTTGCAGATGTTTCTCAAAGTATAAGTTTTATATATTATTTCATTCTTTTCTAAATCTATCTAAGTTCTCTTTTACATTTAATTCGCTCTCCTACCAAGTTTCTCCCATGGTAATGCATACATACATATATATATATATATATATATATATATATATATATATATATATATATATATATATATATAAATAATTAAGTTATAAGGAACTTGGTAAACCGAATTGGTAAATCCAAAGAGGATGAAATCCTGAGAGCTCAATGTGAGGACAGAGCTAATATGTAATGAAAAACAAACCACTTTAAGGTACCATTGCGATAATTTATTTCACCTAAATCCTTTTTTAAGGATTCAGGATCATCAGGTAAATCTTCCAACAACGAATTGAAAAATTCCATTTTTCCTCTCAATTCGTTGTTGGAAGTTTTACCTGATGATCCTGAATCCTTAAAAAAGGATTTAGGTGAAATAAATTATCGTAATGGTACCTTAAAGTGGTTTGTTTTTCATTTTATATATATATATATATATATATATATATATATATATATATATATATATATATATATATATATATATTGTCAGTGTCGAATTTGGGTATTTCAACATATGATTACATGCTACCAATGTCAGGTTTTTATTATAAATTTAATGAAGAATTATGTTTTAGTGACAGAAGTCCCACTTTGTCCGAATTTATTAGATTGTCAAATATAATTATTGTAATTTTGGAAATATATTTCTTTAATGTTAATCTGTGTTTATCATTTATAGCTCTTTATAAATGACACTCTAGTCTGGTGTTTCAATTCATGTCGCCTTGGATTTATGATCGGGTTTGTTTTTTTCATATATAATTACTTCATTATATTTTAGTTGCATTTTATCGTAACCGTATTCTCTTATGCCTCAGTACATTTTTGACATAAGATTAGGAATCTAGTGACCACGAAGACTTATTATTGCTTATAATTGATATTTAATTGAGGACAGTATAATGTAAGAAAGAGAACATCAGAGAATTGTAATAAAATATATATTAATGATGCTCAATTTGAAAAACTTTATAATAATGAGGAAAATGGTATGTATTTATTTGAACTGTATTGTCTTTTCTCTGTAGCTAAACCGCAGAAAAACATTTTCATTCACATTTCTCTTTGTAATACAACCGTGGCTTTTAAAATTTTTCTGTCATTTATCTTGCAATTCACTTAGAGTTGATTATTGCTCTGTCCACGATATGTCAGTATGTAAAAATGTTCTATTGCTAATACTGAAAGCTTCTCGGGAGCAAATTTAGATAAATTGTATACATACATACATACATACACACATATATGTATATGTGTCATTAAAACGACAGTCAAGGTACCACAGTTAAGCCTTTCATTTAATTTTTCTTGTGTTCGAACAAGAGCTTTCTTTTCTGGACAAAGAGTGTGTAAAAACTGTCCAAATGTTTTATAGTTCCCGGCGCTTTCGACTATACCTTTAGTTATTATCAAGGAGGACTCAATTTTCCAGCTTAATTTGAGTGCCTGTTTAGTGTGATATAGAGATGGTCTTAATTTCAGAATACGGTAAGAACAGTATGGCCATGTTCATAACTAATATTGTTAAGAATTTTTTTTTATTATTATTATTAAAGCTTGCATTATTTTAATCTTTTCTTACAAGTGGATGGAGTTATTATATTTATGTTTTCTATTAGAAATGTTTCTAGAATCTTTCTAATGGAGTCTGATTATGTGTGTGTTAAAATGGGTTCTAATGGATCTATGAACAGGTAGATGTAACGTAAGGCGTTTAGATAAACATGTAGTTGTGTAACCGATGTAATTATTCATGAACTCGGTTTGATCAGAAACACAGTTCTTTAAGGGGCATTTTAATTCATAGTTAATGTTCGTTCTTTGTAATTTTGACTTAGCTGGCGTTTTGTTATTTTTGAGTATAAAGCTATTGTCTCAAATATTTTATAATAGATTATTTATTTGATTTTATCTTATTCGGGTCATTTGGGGTAGTGTATTTCTAAGTGAAGATTCGTGTTTAAGAAAAAGCCGACTCTTAAAAACAGAAACTTCTGTTAAATGCATAGAGAAGAAGACGATACGAAAAAACGTTGTACGTTCTATCTATTAAGAAATTTTACAGGGAAATTGGAAAAGCACCTTCATGTCGAAAAGCCATTCGCAATGTGCAAATATTTTGTGAGAATATTGGGAGCAGCCCAAAGGAATATAACACAAATGCAGAATGGATCCATCGTGGAGAAGATCGAATGTTGGATTCATCCCAGCAAGAGTGGGAAAATATAACCACAAATAATAACAGGGAAGCTCTAACGAAATCTCAAAAAGGAAAACCCACTGGAAATGACAAGTTGCAAAATTTCTGGATCTATCCCCTCTCAACAATCCAGAAAACCCTACCTAAACCACTATCAATGCTTGTAAATAATCCCCATAATATCCTGGAATGGATCACTGAATGTATTTCATATCTAATGACAAGAAAAGTGTGAAGCAGATGATCCGAAAAATTATTGGCCAATAACATGTTTCTCCATCACTTATAATTTGATCATGTCTGTCCTGACAAACAGTACTTAATCATTTTCGAAGCAAAAAACATTCTTCCACTAGAACAGAATGTATGAAGGAGAGGTTTATATGGTTGCAAAGATAAACTACTGATAAACAAAAGGATCCTGGAAAATTGCAGGAGAAAATGTAAAATTCTTAGCGCAATGAGGATTGATTATCGTAAAACTTTATTAGTGTACCACACAATTGGATCGATAAGATTTTGGAAATGTACAAAGTCTCCCCTGTGGTAGTAAATTTCCGTAAGCACAGCATGGAAATGTGGAACACCACACTATAACTAAATCACACCAGAGGCACTGTCATCTCCAACCGTCTGAATATCCACTCCAAGTCTTTCAAGTATACTCCATTTCACTCCATTTTCCTTAGTTTGTCCTTATTCCCCTTCACGCATGAAATAAACGATAGTAGCTATGGTTACAAATTAAACAAAAAATATTCAATCACCTTCTCTACATAATTGATTTCAAACTATTTCCCAAAGACGACAATGAGTTGAAAGGCCTCCTCAATATTGTAAAATGTTTCAGTGACAACATAGGTATGATCATCGGAATAGATGGATTTGCAAAAGTAACATTCCAGAAAGGGAGAATTACAGAAATATCCTCAACAGATTTAGACTTTGTCACAATGATTAGGGAAATGGAACAAGATGATACCTATAAGTAGTAGGAATTAGCGAAAAAGATGGTATACAGCTGACCCAAATGAAAGAAAAGGTAAGGAAGGAGAACTATAGGCGTGTGCAACTGGTAATAAATTCCGAACTGAAGACTAAAAACAGAATATCAGCCATAAACACCTTGGCTGTCCTTGTGGTCAAGACAGCTTTAACATTCTTAACTGAGCAATAGCTAACATTAAGAGTATGGAGGCCAAAACGAGGCTTCTAACTTGCTAAAGCATGCACCAACTTAAAGCTGATTTTGATCGTCTGTATGTACCCAGATCCGAAATAGACAAAGTATTAGTTCAACTAGAACTGTTCTACAAATCTACAACAATTGGCCTTCAAAGATACTTAACAACTACAGAAGACTGGATGATGACATGTATTAAAAGACATAAAATCATTAAGCGTTTTTATTCCGTAATAAAGGAAGACACCAAGCTGAAAATGGAGTTTCAGCTGCGTGCAGAAATACAAGTAAAGCACAATACACCTACTAAAGTTGCAAAATACGTAAAAAAGAAAACAAAATCAAAAGTAAATGCAACCGACACGATACAGAAACAATGAGAAGCTAAACTGCTTCATAGCCAATATACTGACCGTACCAAACAAGCTGATTTAGACATCCCCGTACCCATCAGTGGCTACGTCATGCAGGATTAAAAGCTGAAACAGGGTGTTTTATCCTTGCTGCATAGGACCAATGCTTTTTAACTAGAAATTATCAAGCGCACATACTAAAATATTGTGTTAGCCCAAAATGTAAATTCTGTGATAAATATCCAGAAAGAATTGATTATCTTATATCAGGTTGCAAGGAATTGGAACCCACTGAATATAAAACCCGGCATGACAGATTGGGACAATATCTGCACTGGAAATTCAGAAACTTCTACGTGAAGGAAACTGAAAAAAAATTATGAATATCACCCAGACCCGGTTACGGAAACATGACCTGTTACAATTTTATGGAACTACACCATAGACACAGAGAGAATAATCAAAGCCAACCTCCCAGATATTGTTATTAGAGATCGCAAACAAAAAAGTGCCTCCTTATTGATATAGCAGTCCCTGTCGACTGCAATGTATCTTTGATGATCTTCAAAAAGCTATCAAAATACAAGAACCTTTGAATCGAAATCTCAGAAATATGGCACATGTGAACTTCAACAATCACCGTTGTAGTTGGAGGCTTCGGAATGGTTGGAAAAATCCCAGTACACATATTGAAGGGATTTCTGGAAGGCCATGCTTTAAAGAAATAAAAAAAGCTATACCTTCCAAAGTGTGTGTTTAATTGGTCAGTGGAAAATGTCATTATGCCATTTCTGACATTAGGTCTCTGGGCGGGACCTGGAAAGAATTGTATACACACCAGAAATCAAAGGAAATAATAATAATAATAATAATAATAATAATAATAATAATAATAATAATAATAATAATAATAATAATATGAATAAGACAAGTAAGGATATACTAAGAATTAAAAACGATAGAAATACCATATCTATATCTATATATACATATATATATATATATATATATATATATATATATATATATATATATATATATATATATATGGTGCAGTTTAATTCATATTATATTGATACAAAAAATAAATTAGTAAGGTTAATGCGATAAAACAGCTAATACACTTCTACTAACTAAATATTAAAAATGCATTCTTTTTGGCAAAATCCAGGTGGCCTCTACAAGTTTGTATATGTTATTAATAACACACTTCAAAATAACATATTTCGATTTGCATTACAGATTGTTTTTTCTCGGATGCAACCTGATATTTTTCAAAAATCAAATAGTTTCCATACCTGATGATGACCGGAAAATCTAACAAAAGTTGTTTCATTTTTAAGGAAGACCTAATACAGTTTATAATTATAAAAAACAAAACAAAACAAGGAATATAACATTCATGGAGTTGTTATTTGGTTAATGAATTTTTAAAATCTTGTTAACAAAGTGAATTCGCCATTTTATTACATCAACTTAATAATTTACTTTTTGTATGTATAATTCATTGTAATATATATATATATATATATATATATATATATATATATATATATATATATATATGTTTGTGTGTGTGTTTTCTTCTACTTTATTACAAGAAATACTACGCACACTTTTAGGAGATTATTCAAACTGTCGACAGTAAGTACATTAAAGTCCAAATTACACTTCTATGAAGGCGCCATCTGTTTGACGATGCGAGTTCTGATGTAAATTAAATGTGACTTGCAGCCAGTGAAAACCATCGTGACGCAAAAATCGATGCCAAATTTACCGACAAACAAAGTATTTCCCTTTCACGGAAATTGCACTTGTACAACCTGTTTGCTACATAACCCGTCGGCAGTTATGAATGCTAATCGTTTTAACCAGAACGAAAGTAAGTAAAATATCTTTTGCATGCTTATGCACGCGAAAAATCAGTACAGCATTATTCAGATTGTAAGCGACCACCTTATTTCATTACCAGGTGCAATAGTTACACGGAAAATATAGGGGACGTTAAAGTCAACGTAACGCAGCACAGGAAAATTAAGCGAAAAATTAAGTTGACGTTTCGGTTTCAACTGCTGATGCGCTGTTAAGTTGTCGAAACTGAACAGTAATAAATTAGTATGAGAAAAGGAAAGATAAGCCAAATTTATTTTGGTGTTATAAAGTAGGCATTTTAATGATGGCATTCCACAGGTAATTTAACAGACTGTCTCGTTTCGTTTAGGAGTGCGCTTGTTAATGAGAAATTTCGGATGGCGTTACATAAAGTAAAATGCAGATCTTGATATTGAATAGACAAACCGCATTCCACATTCAACGAAGACTGCCGATGGGCAGTTTTCTTGCCAAAAGCGAATTCTAATAATTTAATAAAAGGAAAGGCTATAAATATCAAAATAGCTTCATTATCCTAAATTAGAAATTTCAATGAAGGACATCTACAAGTAATGCAACAATTATCTGTCTGGAAAGCGGACCGGGTGAGTCGGGTTCAATCCCGAACTTTTCTATTGCGTCCTTTATGCAAAAATGATTTCGAAAATGGTGAGAATCACGCTTTATCCTATCAACTAGTTAAAATACTAGCCTAAAGAAGGCACTCAATTCTTTAATAGAGTTGTTTTAACATAGTAGTTCCCCTAGAATAACTGCTATTCAAGGAGGACAACTCTGTATTCAAAATCGTGAAGAATGCTATGACAAACTACTACTCTTTCGAACTAGGTATCTAATCAGATTAAAAAGAAGAAAACCAGGAAAATATTCCTCCTAAATGGACATTACATTCTTTAAAAAAAAATAAGAAATCATTTAGTAACAATACACACAATAGCTTTATTATTCCAAATGTATTAAATAAATATTCATAGTCTGTACGTATTTGGTCAGTTTTCTTTTCCTTTCTTGTTTACAGTAATTAATACATTACACAGAAAAACCTATACTGTTTGAAACTTTGAAGTCAACATAGCATTATTACCAGGATTTATTATAAATATTTATTATATAAAACAATTGAGTTTTTTATCGAAAAAAACTATATATATATATATATATATATATATATATATATATATATATATATATATATATATATATTGCTATATTCTATAAACATTGACGAAAAGAATTCAATTACGCGGTATGATCATCTACCTACTATTCTTGGTTGCATATCTGACATCCGATTCACAAAGAATCCATTTGGATGGCTTATTTTGTTTTCATTTTGCACCACGTATATTGACATAACTGCCGTACAATTTAAAAATAAATTAAGAAAATATCGGCACAAGAAACACAATCAGTAAACTGGTTTCGTTCAGAGAATAAAATGGTCGCCATCTTCTCAGCTAACACGTAATATACATGCAACGTTGCTGATACGTTGTAATTTTGTTTGGAGATATTTTATGATGTGGTAAATGAAGACGCAATCAAACTTCTCTCTGTCCAAACTGACCGTGCGTCCTCAACGCTGGCACAACGTTATGGCATCTTCGCGAAGTCTTTTAATCGAAAAATTCAGCATTGGTCATTTATAATATCAGAATAATTTTTCATCATTTAACACAAGGTTTTTATTACTTGGAACGATACTTATAGTGAGTACATGTGTTTGGAATATACAGTCCGTTATTTTATTAATATTTTAACCAGTGTGTCTCACGTATCTTGGTCTGTGCATTCGAAAAAAATGCTTTCATTCTCGCTATACCACGGTCGTTGACAGATACGTTTGTAGTTTTGTAATTTCTTCGGGCTTGTGAGTAATTTATTATTCTTCATTGTGCATGCCTTATTCCCTAGACGAGTCTTTGTTAGCTTCTCACTATTCTATCGCTATTATTATCGCAGATGTTCGGATAAGTTACATTCCTTGTTTACACCATGTAGAAACAGCAACTCAAAGAGGATTTGTGAAAATATCGTCCAATTACACGAGATATCACTTCACATAAACTTCCGACAGAAAAAAAAGCCTGAAAAGAATAAGTTCGGAATTCCGAGAAAATTATCAAAACGACAGACAACTGAAGAAGGTTAAAGGTTACGCTGATTGAAACATAACGATAAAGAAACTGTTTAATAATTATCATTGTCTTAAAATTTCCGGTTTTTTTTCCTTTTATTTTCTTTTACATGCCAGTAGCTTTCATTATTTGGTGGAGTATGGCTCCTTGCAATTCCCACTTTTTATTATATTTTATCGATACAGAAAAAATATGTGAAATAAGTTAGTCTTTGTTTAAGTAATTCTCTCGATTTCAAAATGTTCTGTGGCTGTTGAATTCTCTATTTCTTGATTATATGAACATCGTATGTATTTCATTCTGGAGTTAATAATAGTTTATTGTTGTTCCTATGTAAATTTTCTTCGTTGATCTAAGATCCTGTCCATGCTATTCTTAGTATTCATCAGTAAAACAACATTTCATTCACTTGAAGCTTTTTTCTTCTGCTTGAGGAATTATCTAAAATTCACTCTCATATAGCACTATAAATATTACATTGTATTTCGGTACGCTTTTTTGTTTCTAACAATACTTTCATAACATAATACCTCACATGATTTCTCAGACGACATAATTCCGTATTCAATTGCCCCTTTGTATTTTTCTCCCGTTGCTTCGTTGTCTCTTACGATAATACTTAGTAAATATGACTTCGCCAATATAAAGTCTATATAATATCATGTTATATTTGCTGATGACTACTGAAACAGTCTTCTTACAATTAACAGAGATTTCTTATTGCCTTCCTGTCATATAGTTTGGTGTATGGATCAGTTTGAACAAATTAAATATACGTGAAAAGGAAATTGAATATAAGGTAGTCGGTGTCGGAGATAATTTCGCAAAACACCGCAAATTGTTATGAAAGCAAAACATCAACCTGAAAACGAGAGGCACGTTCAACTTTCCGATCAAAACATTCAATTGGATGTCAATGATGGCTACAAATCCGTTTAAAAATATCTAATCGGTCAGCTGTATATAACATGGTTTCCTAGAAGACATAATTCCCTATTCAAATGTCCCTTCTTTTTTTTTCTCCTGTTTCCCCGTCGCCTGTTACGACAATATGTAGTTATTATGTAATAATATCAAATCTTTCAGCTATATACAACATGGTTTCCTAGAAGACATAATTCCCTATTCAAATGTCCCTTCGTTTTTTTTCTCGTGTTTCCCCGTCACCTGTTACGACAATATATAGTTATTATGTAATAATATCAAATCTTTCAGCTATATACAACTTCCTAAGATCAATGGCGAAAAATAGGCTTTGAGTGAGTAAATCCTGAAGGCCTTGTCAAAGAGCATCCTTCTTTTACATTATGGACTGAAGCTCGGATTAATTTACGGAGAACTGTACCAAATAACAGAAAGCTCAATACTTCTGGGCTACCAACAACATCAACAAATAAATAGGTAGCTCATGTAATGAGAAGAGAAAATAATGGCACTATCAAAATGCTAATATTCCTCAATACTTTAAGCGAAAGGTAAGGAAAGAAACTTCTGGTTAAAACTATAAACAGCCTACTGGAATTGAGAAATATAATTTCCTGAAAAAAATTTCAAGAAAATTGTTAATAAATATCAACCGAAAGCGTTACTGGCTATTCAGTCAATGAATGCCAAATATTTCCTTGTAGGTATTAGGCAGATGCAAAAATAATATCGTTTTCTCACATATGTTACTATGTGAGAAAACGACATTATTTTTCTTTTTCAAAAGTTTAATGCTAGAATTTAAAAAGAAAAATGAATCTCTAGTAGTATTTGTTTAATGTATTGTTGACGTTTTTATTATGTGTTTTTATTTTTATTTATACTTACATAGAGTTTTGACCCCAGTTTGAAGGCAACCGTTTGCCCATAGCTGGGAGCCTCACCACTGCTACCACCCCAGATCAGAGTGTACCTGACAACAGCAGCAATTAAAAGATGATTCCATGCTCCTCAAAACCTCCCGATCAGCGGCCTTACTGCTGGATTTTTTCCCAAGAGTTTTTACCATGGCTATTCTTTACACCCGACAAACTAATGGGTGACTGAACTCGTGATAAAGTCAATTACCTATTTGTGAATTTGGCTAAATTCCCAGTATATTTAGTCTCTCAGAAAACTGTACATAAAATAAACCAGTTATCTGAAATATTTCTGAGGCTGGAACATTATTATAACATAATTTGTACATTCAATCAATATATTACAATAAGTAAGTCATAGTCGCCTGACATTCAGTTAGCAGGCTTCAACTTTGTTTGACACAGTAAAACGAGTATAGTTTAATGTTGAACGTTGAAATATATACTTCCGATTTTTTTTTTTTTTTCGAAATATTTTATAATTTTGAAATTGATGAAGCTACGAAACCTTGAAGAACTACATTATGGGAATAATGTTATACCGATAACCAGTTTTTTTTTCTGTCTGTATTAAATAGCATATCAGTTTGTTGTGTTTTTTGTCATATATCTATTTGACGAGATAATATTGCAAACATGAACGGAAGTAATATTTATTTTAACATGCGAGATAACTGTATTTGGATGTAAGAGATTCATGTCGGGATGAGGCTATTTAGTTCGAATCATATCCACATTGTCTTTTTCTATTTATATTTTCTCTACTTTCTTCTTTTCTTTCTTTTTTCTTACTCTACAATTGAGCGTCTCTAGGCTTTTATGTAACTAATATTTTCATGTAAAAATGCTCTCATTGTTGGAAATGAAGTTTTGCCAAAAATCGCGTGTTATTTTTCAAGAATAGTTCAGGATTGCATTTGGGGTTCACAGAAAGCTCTGTTAGGCGAATATCTTCATCAGTAGTACAGAATAATATCTGATACAGGACACAGTATTTTCCAGTATTTCAAACACAGTATATGATTTAATAAACGCAAACTTTCAAAATGAATTGTAAGATGAACATGCGGAAATCCCACCGATTTAAAATTAGAAGAAAACCTCAAGCATGAAAACATTATTTCGCAGACTAACGTAAGAAAATTACTTTCAATGTTTTTCAGATTACAAGGTAAATACAAGTGCTTACAAAGGAAGTTTAACGCGTGTTGGACCGAAAAGGTATGATTATTGCATGTTAGCATTTTCTAGATTCTATAATAATTTTGAATAAACAATATACCATATTTAAATAATGATCTAATTTATAATTTTACTTTTAAATTAATGATGGACAATCAAATATTATCAGAATCTGGTAGAGAGACATATGAATGTATACATTACACTGAACCCTAACTGATTATTGCCTTGCGATCCAAATCGTAATTTTGAATATATCATCCTAACTAGTAATAATTATGTGACAGGTAAAAATAAGTTTAGTGTGTACTAACATAACTTTGTTTTTCATTGGCATAGGAGGCGTACACTGCCATTTGAAGAAAATATGTTGTAGTCATCCATAACCACGCAAGTTCTCATACAGAAAGAAAAACACAGAAAAAAAACTGGAACCGTATTTACCTTACACCACACGATTACTGCTTTTTTTTTTCTCAACCGCTTCAAAATGGTTAGAGGGAGTTCAGTCAGTTATGTGCCATGCGTGATACACATTTAGGCGATCATGTATCTCTCGATACGTGACTGAAGAGGCAGGCTTTTTCCCGCAGTAGGTTGCCATTTCTTTCTGCGGTAGACCCGTTCTTATCCAAAGCTACACAACCCTTTCTGTCCTGCTATTTACCCAGAGCTTGGGGGGGATAAGAAGAAAATTCATACTAGCACCTAAGTGAATCTAATGGATTCGATTGGAATTCGAACTCGGCTCGCCGATTCCTCAATTCAAGACGCTATCCATTACTTCACTAAATCTCAGATTCAAAACATCATCGACAAATTTTTAACATCAAAACGTACAGTAGTTTCTTTAATAGTTACCGAATGACTACCTGATAAAAGGCAACGATCCATTGTAAATGATGCTGTAGATATGAATCAATAGAATATAACTTATTTTATTTTTTAAAGAATAAACTTAATAAACACAAGCTGAAATTATTAATAACTACACCCAAGAACAGTGAAACATGTTTCAAATAATATTAAATGATTATTTAAAGTCAAGATCTTTTATAGAAATTAATGTCGAGCAGTCGTCTTCGAAGTCGATTTTTAACTTTCTGGTAGAACACAATTTAATTTGAGTACAGAATTAATTCTGGCTTGTTTTATGTTTAGCAATATCCAAAACTGCAAGACTTCTCTAGTAAAGTTTGCTTTTAAAATGTAGACACAATCACTACCTCCGGCAGATTGCTTAACTCACTCTACTAATGAATTTCAGTCAATGTGCATATTTACTAGAGGACACATCCTCATGTTTTCCCAGGTTTCTGATGTTTGTTTTTTTTTTATCGCGTCACAATCTCTAGATAATTTTTCAGCCTAGGTGAAAAATATAATGCTTCTACCTACCTATTTTCAACAATGAGGTTTTGAATTGGGTTGTTTTTCTCTTAGTATGCTTGCCATACCAGGCTACAGATCCTAATCTGTTGGTCTATTTAACCCATAGCTTGGAGTGAAGAGATGGATCCATGCTTTTCCAAGGTTATTTGTGTATAAATGAATGTAACGCACATAGCCAGAATTCGATTTAGTCTTAGAGAATGTCAACCATTAATATATAGCCAGTCGGTTGCAAATAGGCAGGTAGACGGTTTTCAGACACGAAAAGTGATATATCTGAATTCAAAAATAAAATGGCATGCACTCCTTTCCCTTACTGTGGGTTTAATATATAACATTTGCCTAACTTTGTAATTACTTATTTGATAAAGATGCTTAGTTCACAAGTTGAATGTTTCTAGTATATTAATGTAAGAGACTTAAACAGAATGCGATAAGATATTTACTGTATTAATGTATACATCCATAAGTATGAGAAAGAAATTCCTTCTTTGTGAAGCAGAATCCTGTACGAATATGAGTTTTTGGTCATTTCAATCTTAAGCACCGTTTAGTAAGTAGGTCTTCATAATCATTAATATTGCCAGAAGATTCTTTGAGATCAAAAAGCGAGCATTTGAAAAATACTGACAGCTTTATTCAAGTTTTTTCAGTGGGGGATCTACATTAGTACATTTATACCAAAATAATTTCTGTAAATATGGAAATCACATTTCTCTCTCATTTCGAATTCAAGTATTTAGAGATATTCACACTGTCAAGAGCGTAAGTTTACCATTGCGACTGAAGCAATATCGATCTCGTTATATTTTTTATTGCTAAATTATAATATTGATATTTTAATCATTGCGTTCACTTTCCCTCGGAAACTTTGCGTCGATATCGACTTACATTAATGTTCCACCTCTAATCTAACCTGCTGGCTATGATCTCATCGATCTGTATACAATTAATCTGTCACGCTAAATTTCGATCACTCATGTAATCGATTTTCTCTAGAAAATGTTCTTTCTGCATTACCTTTAGGCAAAATCATTTAATAGGATAAAATTGTGGTTGTAGAATGGAAACGATTTGCGGAAACTTTATGCACTAACCATTCATATGCTGTATATATATATATATATATATATATATATATATATATATATATATATATATATATATATATATATGTATGTGTGTATATATGTGTGTGTATATGTGTCTGTGTGTTTTGTTATGGTAAGTAAAATAAGTAAAAAGATGTTCAGGAAAATTTAAACCTAATAACCAAATAATTTTTTTCTGTAACATTGAGGTATTTAACTATACAATTTGAGCTGAAGAATAGGTGAATCCACAGGATGAACTTAAAACAGAATTGAACGATGAAATATGGCTGACTATTTGCAATTGAATTTACGTCATTCCTTTCAAGAATTGTTTGGAGTAAAATAATTTTATATGTACCTCTACATTAAATTATAACGCTGTTTATGTGTGTCGGGGTAGCGTCTTTTTAAGCAGGTGTCCATACGCGTTGCCTGAAGACTGGAATAATATTTTGATTGACATAAAATTGCTGAAATAAACGATATCGGAAAGTAATCTTGCTGAAACAAGTAAAACCTTGCACTCCACACATACACACACACACACACTCATATATATATATATATATATATATATATATAGATAGATAGATAGATAGATAGATAGATAGATAGATAGATAGATAGATGTAGATATATAGGGCTCGGTGGAGTAATCGGAGAGCCGAGTTAGAATTTCTGTCAAACCCATAACATTCACATGCGCGCTACTACTTCTTCTCCCTCCAGCTATGGTTAAATATCAGGATATACGTTTTTCTATAGCATTGGATGGCAACTAGACTAGTAAGCCTTTCCTTTTTTTAATGATTCTTTTCCTAATATCGATTTGTTAAAACATATTTTTTTATTTATAAATTATGTTGCCTGTTTTTTCACAACGCCCGAGTATAAAATAATACATTATATATATATATATATATATATATATATATATATATATATATATATATATATATATATATATATATATATATATATATATACAGGTAACTATACTCGTTCCGAAAAACCTTCGAATTTTTGATTTGCTAATAATCAAATCAATCACGAAAGAAAAAATAGGTTTTAAAAAAAGAAAGAGCTAGAAACATGAAAGTCTGTCGAAAAAAATCGTAGAGATACAGGTTTAAGGCCCAAAGAAATAACCCCGACACGAGTAAACAACTAACTAAAAAGAGCTCGATACAACCGTAGAGAAGACCTAGTCAAGCCTAGTGAGCCAGACAAACCTACCCAGATTGGCCTGTCTTGCTCACTAGGTTTATCTATCTATCTATCTATCTATCTATCTATCTATATATATATATATATATATATATGTGTGTGTGTGTAGATATATTACACACATACACACAAATATTTATATACATACACATATATATATAAATATACATACATGCATATATATATATACTTACATGCATATATATATACATACATACATGCATATATATATATATATATATATATATATATATATATATATATATATATATATATATATATATATATATATATATATATACATACATACATACATACATGCATATATATATGTGTGTGTGTGTGTGTGTAACAAGAAAAATTCTATGAACTATGTATAATTTAATTTGTAAATACGTCTCCCTCTCAGTGACCATTGCACTATTCACAATGGCAAATGCACAAAATTTAAAATAACTCAATCAAAATCCCGGGAAATTGTCTAGCATATTAGCCGAAAGCATTCGATATGAAAAATAACTCAAAAAAAGTCTTTGATCACTCTGTCCAAAAATGATATATCGTGTTTTCTTACAAGAAAATTGTGCTAAAGTAACGGAACTATTTTGTCCATTATCTAGATAGATAGATAGATAGATAGATAGATAGATAGATAGATAGATGTATTTATGTATGTATGTATGTATGCTGTGTTGATGAATGTTGACAGGTGAGTCAAGAAAGCAAGATATATTCTAATGTTTGCTCATTAGATTTGTTTGTTTTCTTTTTTTAACTGGGTCGCGGCAAAGACTGTTCAGGAATAGTTTCTATTGAAACATTTTAATTTTTTTTTGTATATTGTTCATTATTCTGTCATGATATTTCAAATAAACGATGCATTTATTCCGTATTATTTTATATTGTTGCAATGTTTGTACGCAATCAAATTTGGCGTTTCTTAGAAAATAAATATATATTGATGAGGTGAATTTCTGAAACTTGTTAATATTTTAGTATGGTCTGTCAATAAAATCACCAATCTCAGAGAAACTTGTCCAAAAGACATCTACTTTTTTCCCACTAGTATAAACCAGACAAATGTCTACCTATTCGACACGAATGTCAAACACACCTCTATATACATGTTCGATTCTAGTGTTAACCAGATCATCATATACTGTTCGATTCTTGTATACACTTGACCTATGTAAACCAGCGTATTCATTCCTTGTGATAGTTTTACAAAAAAGACTTATATTCACCAGTATATAAGTCAATAAGTCTTGGCATGTCGTTAAGTTAACCAAGCTAACCACACTAATCCCATCTAGATATCGTTTCAGATGTAATTACCTGTCAAGAAATACAAACACAGAAAAAGAACACTCATCATAAACTAACATTCATTTGATGTACTGGTAATAATTCTCTCTTATCACAGTTTTCTCTTTATGAACAGAGTATTTATTTCGCACAAGGCTTCTTCTCACTTGCTCCGAGGAATTTAACCAAGACATTACGTTTCTTTGAAGTTTTCGATAATAAACACAAGAAGCCTTCGCGTTTTATAGTTTTATTTTATGTCAGGTTTCATCGATTTCTCTGCCTATTTCAGAACATGGCGTTGATATTTTGTATTTTCTTCACTTTTGGTTTCCTTATAAGATAATGTAATTTTATTGTGTTCCCCACAAGGTTTTTTTGCATTATTCTCCTGGAACAGATTCTTACACTGTATTTTCAATGTGCTTGTAATTTGTTCGTTTATGATAGTATACAACTATTTGTCTGATTCTGTATCTGTTTCTTTGTATTTTGTGTATTTCTGTCTATTAAAGACGTGGGTTGGATTTAAAAAGTTAAACATGAAGAGGAGATATTGTCGTGTTAAGCAGGACCAGCGAGAATTCGGTACGTCATACGCTTCTAAATTAAAGAATTTGATAATTTTTCCGGCATATCACCTCATTTAAAGCTGTTACCTGTCTAGCGGGCGAGCGGAGATGATGTTTCTTTTTCTCTTTTAATGTTATTTTTCGGTGTTTGTTCTAGAACGTATTTTTAGTAATCTGTATGTATGTGCTAGCTTTTTGTATATTTTTTCTTGCTTTTTTTTTCAACAAAAGAGGTGGGGATAGATAAAAAGAAATAAATGTACAAATAAACTGTTGCCTTATGCAAGAGTAGATCGAATCAGTTAAAAATTGGACATTTTCTCTGGGATTACCCCAATCAGATAATGTTACTTGTCCGACGGAGGAGTTAAGCTGAATGTCTTGTTTTAGAGCTATTCTTGTCATATGTTTTAGAATTTATATTACTAATCCTGTATGCTTTTGTCCATCACTTGCCTTCAAGTTCAGCCTAGCAATTGTTTAGTAATAATAAAATACTTGCTTGTGTTAAATTGATTGCTTTCTGCTGTTTAATTTTGTCAGTATTCAATAAAACTTGTCCTAAGTTAAAACCTAATAAGCTCTTACTTTTACCTAACTAGTTTCTCTAACAAGATACCAAATTCATTCATGTTAATTAAAGAAGAGTCAATGATAATTCCACATATCTTAATCTACAAGAAGTTTCTCTAGTCGCACTTTATACTGTAAAGAAGGATCCTTACTCATCCTAAAGTGGAATTTTTTTATATTAAAATGGCTCCAGCGATCCACTTCGCCTGGTGCAAAGAGGGAGATGAAGAATTCTGTATAATGAGAAATTCGACCTATCGTAGGGTAGAACTGTCGATGAGTCAGCAGACAGCTAACTAGAGTCGGTGTTTCAACAAAAATACGTTGGAGAAGCCAACAGGAAACATTTCTATTACCTATCCAACTGATTTCCGCAACAAATAAAAATCAATAACAGTGTCCACTGAAGTAAGGTCACTACATCAATATGACAAGTTTGTATATATCAAGCAAGAGGCTAAAAGCGGGATGATACCTATCGTGTCTCAGTTGTGTCTCTGTCTCCGGTCAAAGGGCAACAAAGTTATGGCTATATTTGCGGACAGAGATGCAGATGAGGAAAATAATACATTGAGACGATCGGCTGACCTGGGCTGCGCGCTCTCAGTGGACTTGAGAGTGTTATTGGTTTTGGCCACCGAGGCCTTCCAAACCGACGGCTGCGGGGTCTTTTCCAACTTTGTACCTGGGATGAATGTACGCGCTCGGGTTGCCTATGTTATGCATAACATTGTGTTGCACCCCGTCTCAGTGGGGAGGCATAGAAGATAATACGGGTAGATGAAGAGAAAAATTTAAGAGGTGTACGGTTAATTTTAAATCCTGTCTTCAGAAAATATGTTCTGGAATACTTCGAAATCACAGACAGAAACCTGACAATTAAGCAGAAAGTGAATCTCTTTAACATATCATTTAGTAGGAACTTCATTAAATCAATCTTCGTAGCATTGAATAAGTAATCAGGTGCAAATTAATGTGAGCTTTATTGGTCAATCAGTTTAATGAGCCACATAAACAAATTAATAAAGGTAATAAAGCGAGAAGTAGCATCAGATTGGAAAGAGGACAAAAACAATGAGGTATTGCCTTGGAGACTTGGACAAGAGGCACAGTATTCATGATTAGAAAACTATCGAAGAAAATAATGCAAATGCAGTAGGATTTTCACGTATATTTATTTAGATTAAGTACATGCGTGTGCAGGGTACAATAGAATGAACTAACTGTGCCGGTAAACATTCACACTTACCGGAGTCGAAGCGTCCAAGGTGTTCTGCTTTTAGGGCTGCTGTTTTATGATGGATATGTGCATAAACCCAAGCTTGATAGTTTGTCATTTCATCAACTGCATCCTTTCCTCTCGCAAGTGTGGTCCGAGAAAAGTACATTCTCCGGCATTTGTTGATTTTATACTACTTGGCACGATTTGTCTAGTGGCGGCCTACATGCATGCTGATTGGTCGAGCTGGGGACTCCGATTGAGAACGAGGCCAACGGTGATGATTGGTGCATTGGGCGTGTTTTTGGTCAATAAAAATGGTCTGGGACATTGGCTGGTAGTGTGACTGGCACCGTGGTGACGTGCACTGCTATAGAGGTTCGTATTAAGTTACGACTGTTTATTTTTGTCTGGGAGCTGGACGCTAGATTCAAACCGACCGCTAGAGTAAGCGGTGTAATTACCGGTGTCTAACGAAATTTGGAAGAACACACGGAATTTCAACACTAACTTAACTGTAAGGAAAACTGAATCTCCTTGGAAAGGATGCTAGAATAAGAAAATATATAGTTTGGGAAGATAAAATTTCAAATCATAGTGGGAAGAGACCACGTGCATACGAGTATAACAACGAGTAACTACACAACAATCGAAAGGGGGGTGAGGCAAGGATCTATCTTCTTTGCAGACTTATTAAAAATCTACATCGAAGCTATCATAAGGGAGCAGAAAACCGACTAAGACTTGCTATCGGTGGGAGTAATCTTTACAATATAATATACGCAGAGGAAACTGTGTTGATAGTTGGCACCGATTGATAATTCGTTGTGTTGGTAGTAAAACGAAACGGAGAAAAAAAGGCTAACCGGAAAATGCAAGAAGACACAAAGCATGATGATCATCAAGAGAAACAGTAGACGATGCAAGTTATGAATTGGAGATGTCAGTATTAAACAAATGCGAAAGTTGACACATCTGGGAATTATTTTAACAGGGGATTAACAATGCAATACCGAAATTTGAACAGGAATTGAACTAGCGAAAGGTGTACTCCAAAAGTTAAGCTAAGTCCTGATGAACGGACGTTATTTGTTAGAAACAAAGAAATGAGTGCTGCGTTGCTAATATAGGTCATCATAGGGATGCTGAAAATTGCATGGTCGGAGCTAATAAGCTTATAACACTTATACCGAAAATCAGTAAGAGACAGCTGAAATTCTTTGGATAGATAAATCGCAGGGGTAGCTTGGGGATATGAACCTTCACAGGGTATATTGACGGTAACAGACATAGAGAAAGAAGCGAGCTACGGACCTGATAAATTTATGTGAATAGATGGTGGAAAGGAGTGATGTAGGAAAAGTGCTAAGGTTCACAAGGTAATAGTATATTTTAAGAGCCCTGGCCGACAATGTCCTAAACGGACGTGGCACATGAAAGAAGAAAGAGAAAAAGAAGGAGAAGAAGTAGAAGAAGGTTTTTCAAAGGGTTTATGTTATTTATGTACTATTTCTATAGTATATTTTTTCAACTTTTTTGGTGAACATTTTCCTTAGACGATTATTCAATTATCTTTTCTCTATTATTTTTTTTGTATTCATTGTAGTTTGATGTAGATTTTTTCTTTTCAGTTTTATAGACATTTCTGTTGGTGAAGTTAACGGCTTCAGTTGTTATATGAATATAATTGATTTGAATATACCGATTTATATATTTATAGTTTGACAAATAAGTTGCTTTTTTATGTAACATTTACATTTTACCTATTATTGACGTTTTCTATTTTACTGATCGTTTTTATTTTATTAAGATTTATGGTTTTTATTGGCATTTCGCTTTATATTATTTTAATCTGTATACTGTGCAACTTATTTTAGATACAACTTATCTAGCATTTTCTTATCAAAATGTAATCACACACACACGCGAACGCACACACAGACGCACATACACACAACTCACTCACATATCACTATATATAAATAGCAATGAATTTGAAAAGTTTAAAATTGATATCGTTTTTCCCCTTCGTTATGTATTTAGGTAGGCATCTCCATGTCGAAATAAAAGAAGTATTTGATTTCATCTACTATGTTACCGAGGATATTTAACTTCTGGTCTGATCTAACGAAAGCTATTTAGGTTGGTGCAAAAATAATGTCGTTTTCTCACATATGTTACTTTTATATATTATTTCTGAATTAATTCATTGATATATATATATATATATATATATATATATATATATATATATATATATATATATATAGCCATGTTATATATCATTTTGAAGCGCATTTTTTCGCTCTATCGAATCGTGTTATTCGTTAACAAACTCAATCTCTTCATTAAATTTTTGCAGGCTTTTCGACAGCATGGACAAAATTAAAATCTGCACGATTTTCTTATTCCAGTTCAAACACGGCCGAAAAGCTGCCGAGACAACTCGTGATATCAATGATGCGTTTGGCCCAGGAACCACTAATGAACGTGTGGCACAACGCTGATTGAAGAAATTTCGCAATGGTGACGAGAGACTCGAAGATGAAGACGGTCGCGGCCGGCCGACTGTGGTTGATAACGAACATTTCAAAGCCTTAATTGAAGCCGATCCTCGGAAAAGCATAGAAGTTGCTGTTGAACTCGTGGTCGACCACTCAACAGTCGTTCGCCATTTAAAGCAAATAGGGATGTAAAAATATTTGGATAAATGGGTTCCGCATGAATTGAACCATAATCAAGAAAATCGTCGTTTTGAGGTGTCTTCTACGCTCCTTCTGCCCAACAAAATCGACCCATTTCTCTAGCGGATTGTGACGTGTGATGAGAAGTGGATCCTCTACGACTACCGGCTACGTTCGGCACAGTGGTTGGATGCCGTAGAAGCTCCACAACACTTCCTGAAGCCGAAATTGCACCAAAAAAAGGTTATGGTGACTGTTTGGATGTCTGCGGCCGGTCTCATCCATCACAGCTTCTTGAATCCGGGCGAAACGATTACGGCGAAGTACTGCCGACAAATTGACGAAATGCACCAGAAGCACCAACGTATGTGCCCGAGATTGGTCAATATGAAGGGACCAATTTTCTTCCATCACAACGCTCGCCCGCATGTTGCTCAACTGACCCTGAAGACGCTGAACGAATTGGGCTACGAGACTCTGCCTCATCCGCCATATTCACCGGACCTCTCGCCCACCGATTATCACTTTTTCAAGCATCTCGACAACTTCCTGCGCGAAAAATGCTTCAAAAGCCGAGATGATGCCGAATCGGCCTTCAGTGACTTCATCGCTTACAGAATTCCGGATTTCTATGCTAATGGGATAAATAAACTTGGCAAAAACGTGTCGATTCTGATGGGTCTTATTTCGATTAATAAAGTTTATTATGAAAGGAGTTATGATGAAGTTGAACGTCAGAAAACGACATTATTTTTGCACCAACCTAATAACTAACTACATAATGAAGATAAAATGCGTTGTCGATACTAAGCTTTTCCATTTTGTCTCTTTTTCCCTCATTTGGTCAAAGTCCATATTCCAGTAATACGCATATATATATATATATATATATATATATGAAAAGAGGAACAGGTCTAAAATGAGTCTGCCGAAAGGCTGTTTACTGGCAAAAAAAAAACAAAAACAATCTTCAACGCTATAAGAGATGGCACGGCTTCAATATTAAATCAAAATGGAACAATGCCATGACTGGACAAATTGCTAGTTTCATGCCTTAGCACGCAATCATCCGGACATCAGTGGCTGTAGTTTGTAGATTGGGTAACATATATACTGTCAGGCTTGGTCAATATGGTGGAACAGGCAAATCCGCAGTCGTGGCCAGTCACGGCCTACCTGAATTTTGATTATGCACACACACACGCACACACATACACATACATATTCTTTGGAATTTCTGCATTACTTGTGGTTAAATTAGAATATATAGGGAGCAATCTATAGGGTCATATATATATATATATATATATATATATATATATATATGTATATATATATATATATATATATATATATATATATATATTAAGTGTTTAGTTTACTATTAAATCCGTCCGGACAAATTCTTTTCAGACGCAAAATTTGTTTTCCCGATCTTCTAATAATTCCCTAATTTGTCTTTTGTTTTATTTCTATTCTCTCAATAATAATGAATAGGAAATAGGGTAAGATTTAGGAATATTAAGATTACCTCCTCAGTTATCCATCGAAACTGCAATCCATCGAAATAAGAAAAGAAACCAGTCCCAACCGCGGGCCATTTAAATCTTAGTCCGCGCAGCAGATTGGTTGTTACTAACATCCAATCGGATGTGCGGAACATGTGGTCTTTCTTCCTCTTATTCTTTAAAAATGCCAGAGTAGCTGTTAGTGTTTAATCAAAAGGGGGAATCAGGGGTTGATCTCCCCTGATTGAATCAGGGGTTGATCTCCCCTGATTGGGTCGACTTGGTGATGGGGAGTATGATGTTGAAAGACCTGAAACTCCCTGATGAACCAAGTCAAACCATCATTGACGACCCCCTTGTGCGCCTACTTAAAAGCGTATTTACGAATTATGCAAGGCTATTAAAATCATTTTTTTGGCTTTTTTTTTTCTAGTTGTTCTACAGGTAATAATCTTTGTGAGCCGACTTAATCCGGTAATTATTAATACTCTAGTGAAATAGCAATTCAGATTTTACACATATCGTTCCTGGTATAGTGTGCATTCTAAAAAGGAATTTATGTTATGACATCTACAGTTATAATTATGCTATATTTTGTTATGTTATGTTCATGTTATATAGCGTTATTTTTTAAAACTCGATTTATTTGGACAGAAAAATATACGTTTATCAGAGATGGGGGAGTTGTAAATATAGACACTTTGCATACAGAAAGTAAGCGTACCTGCTAACTGACAGTGCCACGTCTCATTCAACTTGCTTTGGTCTGTATATAGGCCAATTAAATCATATTAAAAACAGAGGAAAGAGAAAGTCGCAATCCCTGGTACCTCCCTCATCGTTTCAATTTTAAACACTTCAAGACGACGGTCAGTCGTTATGTAACTTATATATCCTCGTTCTTCTACCATATACACCCTTGCAACAAGCAATTTTATTAACCCTCTATCTTGACTGGGCCTTGCGCCTAGTATTGGGCAATGAATAATAGAATATACAAAACATAGGCTTTTCCAGTTTTAAGACTTATTTAGAACACTACCGTGAACGGCGAATGTTGAATTTATTCAGTTTGCTTTATACATATTGTGTATATATATATATATATATATATATATATATATATATATATATATATATATATATATATATATATAGATATATATAGATAGATAGACACATAGATAGACACACCTAGTGAGCCAGACAAACCAACCTAGGTTTCACCTAAACGGATCGTCAATGGGAAAAGTTGGCTCCTTTTTTTTTTCTTTGGGCTTCAGACATTCATCTGTGCGAATTTTTCGGCAGAAGTTCATGTTTGTAGCTCTTTCCTTTTTTTTAAACCTTTTTTTCCCTCGAGATTGATTTGATTATTCGCAAATCAAAAATTCGAGGGTTTTTCGAAACGAGTCTAGTTATTTATTTTATATATATATATATATATATATATATATATATATATATATATATATATATATATATATATATATATATACACACACACACACACACACACACACATATATATATATATATATATATATATATATATATATATATATATATAAGTATCGGTTCGGCATCCGTCAGTTTCGGGAGACAATGAGGAGTAATGGATATCGGCTTGGACTGAGGAATCGGAGAGCCGAGTTCGAATTCTATTCGTATCCATTATATTCACTTACGTTCTAATACCCTTTGGAAAGGTATGAATCCTCTTCTCCCAACAGCTATGGGTGAGTAGAAGGACAGACTGGATTCTATAGCCTTGGATGGCAACTGCTCTAGGAGAAGGACAACCTTGAATTCAAAACCTGCAGTGGGTCGTTTGGGGCTTTTGTGGCACGTAGTGCTCCAGGTCTCTGTATTCGGCCCTTCAAAAAGTGTGGATGGTCCTGCACGAAACTTATAATCAATTCTGATGTGCAGTTGTCGGGCTGTCCATTTCCTGGGAACGGATCTGCTTGAAACTCGTACGTTGGATTCGACGAAAGAGTAGAGCGATATAATATATATATATATATATATATATATATATACACACACACACATACAAGTATCAGGCACTTGGAGAATATAAAACTGGATGACACGGAGATGGGGCTGTCCTTGCGTTTCTCTTGGCTCTCTTTGCTACCTGATGATCTTCCCTAGCGGCTTCTGCAATCGTTACGCCGTCACTGAGTGTGGCTCTCCAAAGCTGACGAACGTCAGCTACGGCCTCCCAGATGTTGGGCTCGATGTCGGCCAGTTTCATGTCTCGTCTGCAAACATCCTTGAAGCGGAGCTGACGTCTTCCAGTTGGTCCGGATCCCTCCACACACACACACACACACAGCTCTCCATACAGGGTGAGTCTTCGGATGCGGCCGGCACCCATGCGGCGTACGTGCCCCAGAGCCATCTGAAACGTTGAAGGAGCTCTGTGTTAGTGACCCAGTCTTGCCACTTAATACGAAGGACACGTCTGAGGCAGCGGAAGTGAAAGGTGTTTAACCTCTTCTCCTGACTACCGTAAGTTGTCCAGGACTCACTGCCGTACAGAAAGGGTGCTGAGGACGCAGGCCCGGTATACTTGTAGTTTGGTGTTCTCCGTCAGCTCGCTGTTGTTCCAGACGCGCTTGTTTAGCTTGGCCATGACTGTGGCGGTCTTCCCTATCCTGGAGCTGATCTTGGTGTCCAGGGAGAGGGAGCTGGAGGTGATCGACCCGAGGTAGATGAAGGATTCCACCACCTCGAGGTACGTGCCGCTGATAGAAACGTCCGGGGAGGTGGCAGTGTCTTGTGCCGAGATGTTGGTCTTATTTCAGGCTGATGGTGCAGCCGATTTTATTGCAGGCGGGGGCCAGGAGGCTGACTAATTCTTGCAGACCGTTCTCCGTGTGGGAGGCAAGCTCTACAACATCGCCCGACTGCCCGGTAAGACCAAGGTACGTTAGGATATCAACGTATAGGATTGGTATATACGGAAAAAATTCCAATAGTCAAAAATATATATTCTTAAAAGTGTGTTCAATACAGAGTAGAGCAAATATAATTTTTCGAAAATTATAAAATACATAGGTTATAAAATCACTAAAGCCATTTTGTTTCAACACTTCTGGTGTCTTATCAAATGATGGTGTTGAATGTAGAATAAAGGGTTTTAAAAGGTTTAATTCAATCAAACCCCCCCATCTCTAGGGGAAACGCTATTACATAAGCTGCAATGACCAATCAAAATGCAAGTATATGAGAATTCAAAAAACTTGACAACGAACCTTGGTTATAAAAATTAATGCTTTAATATTAGGCTTAGACTAAAACAGAAATCATTCTATCTAATTAATATTAAATTTTACTATAAAATTAAAATTTACCAATTTTAGATTTAAAATTTAATCTGTATTAAGTTTAAAATATTACAAAATTATTTAAAGAAGAGACTGAGGAAAAATACATACATTTTCTTATTTGTTTTAATTGAAACGCCAATAATTCTGTTAGAATAAACGTTAACATCAAATGTAGGGCTCAGCTTTGTTACAGATTAGATACATTTGAAGTGATGATATGAGCAGTGAAGGGTGACATCTTGCAACAGACATTACATACACAATCAGATTATAATACACAAATACATAGGCATATTTAGATATATACACACGCAAAAACACGAACGAAACAGGAAATAAATTAACCCGACCATTAAATAAAACGAAAACATATATATATAACAAAAGGCATATTAGGTATTATACACACATATATTAATAAAGACACCCATATACACAGTAACAAATATTCAAATTTGAAAATGTTAGTAAACGAATTCAAACATACTATTAAATCATGACTTACAGGGGCACAGATATATTAATAAACATGCTTCAATAGATAAAATTAAATTAAAAAATATATTCATCTATGAAAAACGAAAAGTAAACAGACACTAAAATATATAGAAATGGATAGAAAAATAAATATATACGCATACACACACATAAGAAAACAGTAAAATTTAAATGCCCACGCATTAAGTACCACTTAAAATAAAACTATCTAATATAAAAGAAAGAAAACTCGTAAACAAACAAATATAAATAAAAATCTCATATAAAATTTATATACGCGTGAGTAAAGATACATGAGTACAAATATATAACAATAGTTAAAAAAAACAACATACATATGTATGTGTACCAGTGTGGATACACATCCGATTGCTTCAAGCCAGGATCGAAACGCGTCTGATTCGTCAATCACATCAGTTATTTTGTCCTGTATATGACGATAAACTACACCCGGCAGCAAGGCCTCTGCCCGGGAGTTTATTAAGCGAGAAACCAACTCTTAATTGTGATTTTCCCAGATCCACTTCCCCTACACCTTCATTGTCAATCATTGGCTTGTTTCTTCACAGAATAAGTACTTAAAATATTCAGCTTTCATTCAAGCGTGCACCAATGGCTAAGGAAAAATATCCGACTATTGCCGAACCATTCGTGTTTCGATCCTGGCTTGAAGCAACCGGCTGTCTATCCACACTGATGATCTGTGTCATCTCTCTGTGGAGGACAATATATATATATATATATATATATATATATATATATATATATATATATATATATATATATATATATATATATATTACGTAGAATAGAAATCCAAAATTACCTCATTCGAATAGCTATTTCAGCCCATAAAACTTACTTATAGGTGAAGTAGATATGTGAAGAAATAAAATTGGAGCTTAAAATTTAAACGTTTAAAGAAGAAGAAGAAGAAGAAGAAGAAGAAGAAGAAGAAAAAAGTGAGAAAGAATAAAAAGGAAGCTGCAGAGGAGAAACCAGGCATAAATTTAAATAAACCCCCAATATCATAGTTGGAGAAGCGGAGTGTCTTGTTCAAGAAGACAGTTAAAATAATATTGACCTATATTTGAAAATATTAGCATTTTAGTACAAATCTTTGTTTTTATTAATACTATTAGACGAAAGGTTACAAATACTGGAGCCGACACTAATGAGTATTTGCTTCACGATGGCATGGGGGTGTTTAGAATCAGCCTTAATGTAGTTGGGAGTTTCATGTACCTTATGGTAAGGTTTAAAAGTATTGCAATTCAAGTTAAGCGTGATATGCAGATAAACCTCAATTTTGAGGTTAGAAAAAAATCTTAATCTTAAACCCCAGTAACTTAAAAGCTAAGTGGATCATTGCACTTGGGAACAAAAATGAGTCCATCGTCTCTATATAGGCCTACTAGTTTAGGATATATATATATATATATATATATATATATATATATATATATATATATATATATGTGTGTGTGTGTGTGTGTGTGTTTGTGTGGCGCGTGCGTCCGCGCGCGGATGTGCACGTGTCATGTAAGTATTTAATCTATCTTACAGGCTTCTGTTTCGAATCAAATTTTTTTCTCATTATTGACGTACGTCAGTCGTCAACTTTTGCAACTACGGTGATATACAGGATATTTTAGCTTTTTTTCTAAACTTATAACCTATAATTAAAATAGAATATAATGGGCGTGTCCAGGAAATTTCTAGTGGGAAACACTAAGTAATGCGTGATATATTATTTGAAAGAAAGAATATTTTCTGAGAGTGTTTCTTCCAAAATATAAATTCTATTTTCCGTCCCGACAATAATAGCAAATAAATTCATATTACATCTAAAAATCTACGCACTGTAATTATTTGTATAAAAATGAAATCTCACAACAGAAACAAAGCAATTTTCTCATATATAACCATTATTACATGAACACATTCGCTTTATATTTATATAGTGGTTTTCTAATCTTAGCCTGGACATGGCTCAATTCGGAAAATATGGGGCACTCAGTGATGATTGAACGCGCTATTCAGTCGCAATTGACCGAACGAGATAATATTGCCAACCATTATTTTACGCCGAAATGCCCGCTTTACACTAATATGTATGTCTAATATCAAATCTAATGACTCGACGTGATACTATATAGAAATGGGCGTGGCTAGAAGTTAGTTGCGTAATATAAACCATTGATATTTTTCTTTGAGAATGATTACCTCAGAGGCAATAAACTATATTGCAAAATCCATAATCGACAGAATAATAAATCTGTAGAAATACCAAATATATGAGGAATTGCGCATTTAGATATTTCAATAAAAATGTAACTTGTACAGTCTTATAACACTTTTCTTTATCATGATTTAGTCATGAAGGTTCGACTCGAAAAACATCTTAAATCAGTGCCGCAATTATGTGCGAAGCTTTATGCATGAACATTCACTGGCTACCGAATTAATTACACTTGAACAAGCACTCTTCAATGCACATTAGTAATAAACCATTTATGTTACAGAAAATCTAATGGATATATATATTTAAGCCAACATTTGATCCGTGTGACCCGATGAACATTAATTGCAATGTGAAATAAATGTATTTTATCTCTGAACGTGACATATTCCATGACGGCTGTGCAGGGTTAGTTGAAAAAAAACTGGTGGTTTACTCAGATTTCCACCTAAAAATATCTCTTTTATAGTACACTGTGGCGGCCTTTCGTTAGTACAGTTAGTTCCTTAGTTAGTTTGCACGGCCGTTGCGCCGTGCCAATAGCTCATAAACAATGGATAATTCCGTTTTGAACGCGAGAAAACAGGACAGACATATCAGAGACGCCACTTGGTTTCAGTAAGAAAATGAAAGAAAGAAGCTAGGAAAGGAAGGAAGAAGTGATTAACGTCTGTTACAGTGAAATGGAGAAGTTATCAACTTCAAATATATTCATTTGCACATCCTTATTTATAAATAAATTTATTAATAAAAATGGGTACAAGACAGGTTTCGGGTAGTATTTATAATTTAAAGAGGAATAGTAAAATATATATATATATATATATATATATATATATATATATATATATATATATATATATACAGTTAGCTGTAATTCTGTGGGTGTAAATCACTTCTTGTTAAGCGAGTGTGGAGGAGAATGACATGATTGTTTGAAACTGATAGGAAAAGAATAGCATCTCAAGTACCTACCCTTTACAATGCAGCTATACAGAAGAGACCCACATAAAGCGTAACACGACGAACCTTTCAGCAAATGGGTCTACAGAAGCAGAAGCAACGTCTGGTGTCACTCCTGCCAAATTTGAATAAAAACATGTGACAATTCACTCATGATCTCAAATGTAGACAACAGAATATAAGATAAGTGTTAGCTGGTTTGATGAATCTTTCGGCCGCGATATTCGAATGGTAGAGCCTGAAATTGGCGTTAAGAATCTGAATGTTACGATCTATCTTAATTGGAATCACCAGATCATGCTACTGGTGGTGTTTTATTGTCAAGGAGATTTTTTCTTGGCATTGGATTTTTGGTATCGATAATAATCCTTTAAATACCGCAGTCTATCTTGACCCTGGTGATGACCATGTCCCTCCGCTTATGAATACGGTGCAAACATCCTCTGCTGACCAATTAGAGCAAGATAACGAAACACGTCATCACTATTAAATACTAGGAGATTGGTTCATGGGACACAGTTTTTTAGTTTCCGTATTAGAATAGCCTACAATATCACCGGATCGCAGATTACATTTCTGATGTGGTTTACAGGGTGATTTTTGATGTTCTTTTCTCTCTTTTTTTTCATGTTTTGAGTGTTTAAGTTATCTTTTATTTTTTGTTGTTTTGTATTATGGGCGATTATTCCGAGCCTTCACATGTTGAGCACTGCTGAAATTTGAGTGAGCGTTTCTCTATTAAAAAAAAAAACAAAAAACACACCATTCCCCCTGTTTAATTAGGTGATGTTGATAGTAGGAAAGATATTATATATACAGCTTCTCTTATAGCGAAATGTTTCCGGTAATGTAATTTTTATAGAATTAGGGTGATTTTGACTAGTGTAGAATAACAATACAATAAACAGCACTTACCGGCGTAAGGGTCCCAGCTAGCGTCCAGCTAGCAGACAAAAATAAAGCAGGTTGTAACTCAATACAAACCCTGCAAACAAACTGATGAATCAGGCTGGTATTGATATAGAAATACCTCGACTCAGGTACCAGCAGACAATCACAGCTCAAGCAATGGACTATTCACTTAGCTTGCTCCACAACTGAGTGTTTATCTCAAACACGTGATTTTTCTACAACTAGAAATCGTTATAAGAGTTCTTGTAAATTATGGGTAGATATTATATTAAATTTTGAATATATACATGCATTTCTTTTATTGATATCACCCCAAGCAAGTCAGTACACCCATATAGCAGGCTAATGCACATCAGGGCTTACAGATTGTGGAGGTATTAGAAACGGAAATATTAGTAATGAGGAGAAAGAGAAAAGCGCAATCAGTAGATGATTGATATTACATTTAAATTTTTGAAAATTAAAGTTGGCTCGAAAGCATGGAGCCGGAAATTGGTTTCACGGGCGAGAAGTGCGGAATACGGAACTGTCAGCACAGAAGTTATGGCTACATCAATCTAGCTCAAGTGTAAATTTATATAAAGTTTAAATTGATTAGATCTCGCCGCCAGTCTAATATTGTGCTAAACTCATACAGTCTAGATACCACAGAGAAGAGCTCATCCGAAAAATTACCTTAAAATTATTCATAAAAATGGCACAGAGGCAACGTTACGCTGGAGAGCAAATGACTGAAGGCGCGCCGCCAGATCAGGGTCAATAATATTGCTGATACTTCTATGGATCTTATTAATGATTTTCAAGTAAATACCAGACCCTATCTCCCATGAATATTATAGATATTGGCGAATGGAAGACATAGAGATATGCAAGATATTAGGTTGGTGCAAAAATAATGTCGGTTTTTGACGTATTTTTTAAGTAAAAAACCGACATTATTTTTGCACCAACCTAATATATTCCGGAGACAAATATTATCTCGCCCGGAACAGTGAACCGACTTTCTTAGCAGCTGATCTAGCTATTCATTACCTTGAGAAGGCGGAATGAGTCACATTTTTGGAGGTTAGCATCAGCTATGCTGATGGAAGTCAGAGATGAGTCTCTCAGATTATTAATGGCAGAAGTTTAGATTTTTTTTTTACAAGCCATATTTTGCCCCAACTGACGACGGTCTAAATGTCTTTTTGTAGATCAGCTGCCATTTTAACCTTGTCTGACTGATCAGCCTTAAAATCGAGGCAGGAGTAAATGAATGTGTCCTCAGGGTATATGTCACCTTGAGAGTTGATGTCATCGGGAAGATCGTTAATGAAGATTAAAAACAGAGTAGGACCAAGTTAATATGAAAGGATGCAGATAATTAGCTGTCCAGGATAACATTCATTTCAAGATTTGATAGGAGTGGCTGAATCAGCTCTGAAACGTGCCCGGAGATACCGTAACTTTTCAGCTTGTGGAGAAAATCCGGATGCCAAACACAGTCAAAGGCTTTCCTGATGTCGATTCCTACAAGCTGGTCTTACCCGTTTTTATCTAGAGGATGATCAACTCATGGCGCAACTACCGTTATTACACCAGCATTTGATCTTTAGAAACGGAAATCATATTGATTGTCTGAGAAAAATCCCTGTGATGAGAGATGTTGAACCAATTCAGCATTGATTCGGGCCTCTAGGAGTTTCCCAAAATGAGGCAGAAGGCGGAGAGTTGGATGGTTCGAACGGTTCAACAGAGTTCTTAATAACTGGAACAACAGACGATGACTTCCAGGATGTAGAAAAAAAAGAAAGAAAACCAAAGCATACAGTTTAGAGAGAGCAGGAGCAAGTTCGGAAGCACATTTGTTAATGACTATTGCAGAGATGCAATCGGGTCCACATGCTTTGTGTGGATCAAAGTTAGAGATGATAGCAGAAACCATGGAAGTGGTTGCATTCATATCACTCAACAGATAATAAGTTTTAAGTTCGAAGTTAGGCAGATATATTTCAGACCAATCAAGAGAAGAGTTTGAAGAGAATTTACGAGCAAAGCATTCATATTTATGAGAAGAGGATGATAACACCTCAATCAATTAAAGCTGTGCATATGTCTGCACAACTATCAGTTCGAATATAACTTCTAAATATCATACCATGATAGTTATAAATATCATTATTAAACTAGTAATGATATTTATAACAACAGTAAGAGTAGGATATGTGATAATAAAATAGTCATCCATGTGCTGCCTAATCTTAGATATAAAAATTAGGGCATTTACTATCTGCGAATTCACTAACACAAGAGGTTCCATCCTTGGAAATGGCTTGTTAAATTTTAATGCATCCAGAACGAAACTGCTATGTACTCATCATAGAAAAATATCCCTGCCTCCTATGAGCATGGCTGATGCGTAATTCCACGAGAGCGCCTCACTATGATTTCATGGTTACGCGTTTTCCACTGACTTTAGGTAAATCATCTACATTTAATCAATTGATGCATCTACCGCAAGGAAAGTTGGTTTTCGGTGTCGTGCCAGAATTTTTTTTTCTCGTTTGAGCCCATCCTTCACATCTACGAATCTACCATCCCTCCATGCAGATTTGGACTTTCGACAACAGTCAATTTCTCATCGATGTAATGTGGCTTCCCTTTGTTTTTGCTACAAATAATTTCCTTCCAACTACTCTGAAGAGCTATTTTCATTGGTGTCACGACTGCGTGAATTTAAACGTGCTACTATGTTGGCATGTTGGTCCCACCGTTTTACTGTGGAAACAGTTAAATGTAAACGCCTATTCTAATGCAACAGTTTCTTCTGTCGCACTTCCCGACAGTGGAAATCTTTTAATAATTTTCCTTGCAGGAAGCAGAAAATAAATAGACTAACCATTCTGAGGATTGGCTAAATTTGTTTCGAAGATAAAAGGGAAGCTGTACAAGGGGTCCCAATCAGCATCACCTCTCTCACTTAGAAACAATATTTAATTAAATTTATTAAAAACCACATTGGAATGTTTGTTGTTTATTACTTCCAATGAAAACAATAAATAGCTTCTTTTTTTAAATCCCAAACAGATTGAGAAATATTTAGGCCGGTATCAGACTCGAATTATAGCAGCGCGTTATCGAGAAAAGTGGTTATTTGTAAGATATTGAAAATGTGCTGCTTTAACAATTGGTATTATTGACGAATACTGTTAAATGAACATGTTTTTTCTTGTTTTATCGCATCCATAATATTCAAATGAATTCAGTACCATTTCTTATAATATTCTTTTTTCATTTTGTCTTTGAAAGAAATATTTATTAATTCGGTAAATTGAAAATAGTTTTTGGATTTTTCGATTTATAGTTTCGATTCGATTTTCATTGTAAGTGACCTTTTCATTTACATCTATTTTTGTTTTATTCATCAGTTGCTTTTTATATGTGGGAGGATTCCTTTATATTGAATTATCATAGTGTCATCCATTTTTTACTTAACAATTTAATTAATCCTCCTCCTCAATTATATGAATATATTTGCTTGTATTAAATTCCTATTCATTGCTCTGGTTACAATTTATCATCTCACTCTCCACGTCTTTATTCTGCTATGAATTATTTTACCTCAAATGTATTTGTTTTGCTTTGATCAGTTTCTGATTATTGGATCGTGTTTTACATGATTTTCTATGGCAATATTTTACTATAGACCCTCTTTAATGTAAGTTTTATGATCATTTCTTTTTTATTTCATTTCCTCTGCTTAATTGTGACATGGAAACATTGATTTTTCATTTTTAAACCGGTCGATATTCATATTTTTTTATCCTTATTTCTTTTCTAGTTGGTCTTCATTCATTCTATCTCATTCAATTTTATTGAATTAGATTTTAGTTTCTATGGTTTCAGCAAACGAATCCCGCCTTTATTTGGATATATTTAGCTATATTCTACTAAAAATTGTGTCGCTTTCTTGCAGTTTATTTCAAATCTAAATCGTCCGTTATTTAGCATTGTTTTCTATAGTCGATGTTGTGTCTTCTCGACATATTGCTATTCGTCTATGATGGCATATTAAACATGTTTACCTTGCATTCATCTCTGCCATCTGTACTTCTATATTTATTACACTACAATATTATTCAAAATATTGTTCAATACACCAGCATGATTACACAGACACACATGAATACACACAGACACACACAGATATATATATATATATATATATATATATATATATATATATATATATATATATATATATATATATATATATATAAATGTGTGTGTGTACTCAAGAGAGTGGTCATAGCAATGTATGAGAAATGACAAAACTTTGCAACTAACAGAATATTTTGCCATAAACAATAAAAAGAAAAAAAGAAAAGAAATGAAATGGGAAAAAAATAATATAAAGTAAGCCAACAGTACAGTGTAACACGGATATAAGAGACCCTGATATAAGAGAGATTTTATCTGGTCCCAAATCAGAGCCATACTTACGTAAACAAAATAGACCAAACCCGGATATAAGAGAAACTATGATATAAGAGACTTCTCCTGTTTCGACAACTCTCTTATATCCGGGTTACATTCAAGGCAAATTAACATTAATAAGGCAAAACAAAAGTTATATGGCAAAAAGCTGAAAAAGTAAGAATTGGTGTTGACACAGAAGCAAGTTCGGATAAGCCAAAGTAGAATTCAATTTCAAAACAAGAGAGACCTGGACTAACAAGACAAGACAGACCAAGAAGCGGACTATTTTGTGGGGGTGGTAGGAGGAAATTCAAGCAGGCATCTGTTGTCTTCTGCGTAGGAATTGAAGATGGGAAAGCTGATGAGAACCAACGCATACACCCACACATGCGTGTGGGTGTGTATTTCGCACATTACAAATGAAGTGATTTGCGAAAACAACGACATTAAAAACATAAATCATAAAACAACCATGCTATATATGAACGGCGACAGGATTAGCTTCAGAATCCAATGATGTATAATTCAATTGTGTGCAACAACATATAGGTATTCACCTATTGTTGAATACATTTACATATCACATGTCTGGCCTATCATATCAAAATAAACATCATAGAGAACCTAATAATTGATGACATTTACAACAAACTTAGTGGAAAAGTGAATGCAAAGAACGAACCCGTAATTTTTAATTCAAGTTGCAGACTCTACGTCAGTAAGCGGTACGTTGATCTTCAAAAAAGTACACCTATTTTATAAGTATATAGAGTTTCAAAAAATGACAAGAACAGTTTTTTTAATCGCAAAGTTCATAAACTACAATATTCGAGAAGCACTCGAGATACATGGTCACTGTTAAAATGGATATCATGAATAAGTTTTCCGATGTGAATAAAACAGGCGATGGTAGTATATGAAGACTGCAACTTGACTTGACCCGATTAACATTACACTGCTCAGAGGATTGTCCACACTGGAGTTTGTTTCACCATGTACCTTTTATTGGGGAAACACTGCCTGAGAAAAAAAAATTGATGTTGCATTTGTAGTAGATAGTTAATTACAGCGATTTACCTCCGTAGAAGTAACTTGATTACTCATATGAAATAATAAAAGTATGAAATATAAGTCTAACACTGATGTAGCAAGCGTCATGGATAACTGTAAGCAAATGTAATAGTTGTGGAAAACGTCTTATATGTACAGTCAACGACGATATTATTTGATCACCCATCAATTTTAATATTTTTTATCCATTTCTCAGAATCTAATGCCAGTATGATTCTAGTTTTTTTTATGTGTTAATAAGTAAATAAAAAGAATATATAACAATTTACAAAACAATATATTAAATACAACAGATTCAACAGATGAATTATGAAAATAGGAAAAAAACTAAAAAAACGGTACAGTATGAGAAGTAGAAATATAATAGTTGAACAATTTTCATAATATTAATAATTAATAACGTGGCCTCTCATATTTATAACTTGCTGCAATCACTTTCAAACGTTTGTGCTAAAATTCGAACAAGTATTTTTTGTTTGAGATTTTCTTCCATCCTTCAGTGATATCAGGTTCTAATTCCTGATATTTTTTTTTTTTTTTTTTTTTTGGTGACCGACGATGTATTCCAACTTTTAGTTCTTGCCATAGATGTTAAATAGCGTTCAAATTTAACCCCATTGAAGGCCATGACAGAACTTTAATCTTTTTTTTTATATTTCTGAAGCAACGCTGTTACAGATTTAGGCGTATGTTTGGGATCATTATCTTGCTGGAAATTAAATCGTCGACCTAGATGAAGATTTTGCACTGCTAGTTCTAGATTTTTGATATATACAGATTAAATTATTGCAATTAATTTTCCAGTCCCAGCTGAGCTAAAACAACCCCAAATCATCATCGCTCCGCATTTATGTTTCAATATTGCCTCTGTGTTCCCTGGGAAGGTAACCTCACATTTATGGCGCCTAATATTCTGTACATCATTATGTCCAAAAATTTTCATCACTCCATAGTACTTGTTCCCCAAAACATTTTTTCTTGTCCAAGGACCATTTGACAAAATTAAACCGAGCAGCAATGTAACATGATTTGTGAAGAGGAGTTTGTCATAGTCGGTTTCTATACAAGCCGTTATATTGTGCGAGTACTTACGTTTATACTCATCGTATCCAAACTTTTGTTGATGTTTTTTTTTAACTGTATTGCGTTTATATTAACGTCGCGACACTGTTTACGCGCAGTTCTCTGTGACGATATGTTATTTTTTTTTCCACGTTCATGCAAATTCCCTGTCGTTCCAAACTGTTTAAACTTCTTTATAACGGCATGTGCCGTAGATCTAAATGATTTGAAATAGTGTTGTAGCTATTTCCAGGCTTGTGGAAGTTAATAATTCGGTCTCAACTCAACGGTAAGCTACTTTGCCTTTCCCATCGTATTGTTAACGTAAGAATAAAAATGGTGGCACTCTATGCACCGCGTGATGTTCTTTGCAGGAATTATTAGAAATATTCTATTGAATAAACAGTCTAAAAGGATCCACCGATTAAATGATTATATAATTTACTTACACTTACACGAATTGAACAATTTAAAACGATATTTTCTACTGTATGAATATTTTTTTCTTTTCATATCTTGCATAATTCATCTGTCAAAATTATTGTATTTAATCTATTGTTCTGAAAATTGAATTTTCTTTTTCTTTTTTGTGCTTATTAATATATAAAAAAAACTGACGTCATATGGACATTAAATATAATAAATGGATAAAAAATATTGAAAAATGATAGGTGTACGAATAGTTTCGTCGTTGACTGTAAGTGGGTGAAATGCCCGGATCAATATCAATAATGTTTTTACGTCTACTGAAATCTTGTGAACACCACCTAGGTAGCACATGCGCCGGTGGCGTGAATTACTGGATGCTCGTACTAGACTGTTAAGATAATTCATTATGGGGATATATGACATGTCCAGTCACTTGTATACATAAAATAACCTAATGCATTACTGTCGACTATTGAAAGTGCTGGAGACAACCGCGGCCCCTTAATGAACGTGACTAGAGGCGTCTAAATAGAGTTGCGTCTTATAATAGATTACACACATTGATCTATATTCCATGCAGAAAGTATAAAACGGATAGACAAAATGTCTAGTTTCCTTTGAATTTCTTACGATATGTTAATGATACTTCTGATTTTCTCATACACAAACATTTGGCATTTATTGAACGAATAACGAGTTCTTCCATGTGGTGAATTTGATAAAATATTTCTATTAAAAAGAATAATTCAAGAAACTATTTTCTCAAACGCACAGCTGTTACTGCTCTTTCCATTACTAATGGGAATTAATCCCTAATTTTATATTCGAAGTAATGAGGAAGCTTAACTTGATTATGTCATTATTTTAACTTCGAATGACATGTGTTATCAATTTCATCTGTTGCTGTTGTTGACAATCCCAAAGTGATGTGATTTCTGTTATTTTGTCAAATTATGTTTGATTCTTCATTGACTGTCTACTCAGTTCGAAGAAATAGTTTTCTTTCTACGTCCAACGTTCTTGAAACCCGTTCGTTATCCAAAATGTTCGTAAAACGAAACTATTAATCAATGTAAAATGGATTAATCCGTTCCTGGTCTCAGGATGATTTCGTATTTAAACATTAACAACAGTAATTCGTGCACAAGTTTATACACAAAACTAATGAAAATCATATAACACATAAAAGTAATGAAAATCATTAAGTCTAAGAAAAACAAACAATATGAAACAGAAAAATAGAGAAGAACACTTAAATTGTATCGTACCTGCATGTAGGAGTATTAATGGTGCAAGTGAGAGGGGGAGGAAAATGTTGATATTGTTTGGAAAATGGTCGTCTCTTTATTTATAAGAATAATATAGATCATTGATTGTGCCATATGAAACTGGGTAGGAAGAGACAATATCATCGACAATTGTTTTTTCTCTTAACTTTTCTTTTTCCTTTAACAGTATCACATCTAGCTAACTTTGGAGCCATGACTGAGGACTAATGAAGAGAAAAAAAAGGTACAGTACAATAAATTAGGAAAAGAAAAGCATAGCACAACACACGAATGTATACAACATGGCTATCAACTAAGAAATGTTTCCGTTCGGGTGAACACCGTTCGTTTCGGTTCGGCAATTTTGTTTGAGATCCGAAAATTTGTTTGATAACCGAGACATTTTAATCTCTAATATTCTACTAGAAAACCGATTTGTACGATATGTGAGACTTTCGAGATCCGAAGATTAACTATATTGTTAGGAAAAAGCGTTTGTATACAGCTGACAGTTGAAACATTATTAAATGTGTTTGGAGCCATGTATGACATTTACATGATTTTTTTTTCTATAATACGCTACTGAATAACCTGTCTCGAATTGCAACTTAATATTTGAGTTTTGTACTAACTTGCAGTGTTGAACGAAAATATATATTCTATTTCCTAATCCACTGAGCTTAATATTTCATACCTGATCCAAACTCAAATGTATTTGAAGTATTAGGTTGGTGCAAAAATAATGACGTAATAATGTCGTTGTTTGACGTTAACGTCAAAAAACGACATTATTACGTCATTATTTTTGCACCAACCTAATATTAATTTCACATTCTGAATTCTATGATGAATTCTCTGTTTGTGCCTTCATACTTTCTTTCCAAATATAGTTGATAAGTTCTGTTTTGGCAAGTCTTATGTTAAGCCCTACTTCCTAGAACACTTGCTAAAGAATATTGAGAATTCGTTCAAAATAATTATTATCCCAATATGGGTGCAGTATTTCCCTATCCTTTAAAACTACGGCCTCATAAGATATAGCGGAAAAGTGTCGTCGCTAATTGAAACCGGCACGATTGGTAATCTAATGCTTTATCCGAAGATTCACTGCTGCATTTGTAGATAAGGTTCATGATAAAAACACAATGAGGTCATCGACCTCAGTTCTCAGCATTGTGCCGTGCAAATATCGTAGTGATTCTGAAATATCTGGTATATGCATGGTAATGATTCTAAAAGTAATTACGTGGAATGTGTTGGGATCGCTTTCCCGCTAAATAGGATCATTGAGTGACGACAAACCTGTTATATTTATTCAGGACCTTTCGCAAAAATTTTTGGACATCATATGTGAAAATATTGGTTTATTCCATGAAAATGATGCCATGTCATGAGCTCAAGTTGTCTAGAATTTTTAAGAGAATTCTGAATACATCTGACGTTCGTCCATATAAGTACAATCAATTATTTATGGGGCATGATGTAGAAATCAGTATGCTTGTTATATCCTACACCTAAACCGATGAATACATTCGTAGTCTAAAGAGGAAATTCGCTGTTACGAACGTAATTGAATACATTAACTCCACTGATTTTTGGAAACCAAAATCGACGGAATAGCTCATCATTTCTCCAGAGTTCTACCAAACAATGTTTGGATCTATGATACGAATTGCTGCATTGTACCAGCATTGATGAGGTTCCTTACACAATACTAAATAGTACCTCATGAATTTTGGTACAAGCCTCCTAAATATTATCTTGATTTATTACTGTCTGTGGCTGTGTTTATGTGTGTTTGTACGTTTGTGTGTCTACCACATTTTTAAATATTTTAACCTCAAGTCAATAAAGCTACTAGGACGCATGGAGGGGGTGATTATGTATGGAATAATAAAAGGGAAATAAAAATATTAAGGAGCAAGAACAATAAAAGAACAGAAATTATGAAAAAAGAAAATAACGATTGACATTGCATTTGGATTTTCGACGAGCAAAATTGACTGAAGAGCATGACAGTTCTACAAGTGAGACATACCAGAAAATGACAGTTCTACAAGTGAGACATACCAGAAAATAAACTGTTGGCATAGAATTAACGGTTAAATGTCGTCATTACGCATCTAAAATGGTGAAACATTGCCACCTATCTAGGATTGTGCGTTAATTGATAAAGTCTAGGTACCATAGAGGCAAGTTCATAAGAAGAATGAGCTTGGAATTATTTATAGATAAGGCGTGTGCAAGCTACATTACGTTGGTGGTTAAATCACTAAGCGAGATACCATGTCGGGTTCAATGACGTTGTAGATTCCTCTTTGTATTTCAACATATAGCAGAGGCACCAGATCAGATATTCAAAGCACTTGTCAGACTATTTGTTCCTGTTCATCTCTGTAGCGCATATCTATTAAGTATATTTCTCGGAATTTATATAACTTTAGGTCAGAAATCTAAATATATCGTTTCTCGCAAGATATTTTGGCACAATTCAACATATTAAGATTTCAGTGTAATCAATATTTACAGAAAGAAAACACAAATAGAAAAACATTATATATGACAGTTCAGGAAATTGAAGCTATGAAGTTATATATATATATATATATATATATATATATATATATATATATATATATATATATATATATATATATATATATATATATATATATATATATATATATATATATATTTGAATCAGCTCCCCCTGGATCTCCTCTTATTTCCTTTTCGATAGAAGTTATTTGCCTAAATCACACGCGATCCTACAAGGGATTGCTCGCTGTATGGAAATTTGACAAAATAAAAAAATGAACTTTATATATCTCGTAGTTACATATTTTATCGTGTCTTAAATTAGTTTTTATCTTTGCTTATGTAATATATATATATATATATATATATATATATATATATATATATATATATATAATATTTGTAAATAATTGAAATATTTCAATTCTGGTGCCTTTTGTGTTTATGCAATACACACACACATATATATGCATTACATATATATATATATATATATATATATATATATATATATATATATATATATATATATATATATATATTAAATATATATATATATTAAATATATATATATATATTAAATAAATATATATATATATATATTAAATATATATATATATATATATATATATATATATATATATATATATGTAATATTTGCAAATGATGTAAATATTTCAAAAGGGTTTCCAGTCACTGTTGTTGATTTATCTTCTAGCTTCCTTTTAAAACATCGTAAACTGTAACGTATATCATTTCTCTGATATATGTATTGAGATACACCAATATCCAGTAAAGCTTTTAAAGAACTTTTATAGTCAGATACTGTTTTATGCTTCCTTCAAATTTCCCACTATTGCGAACAGGTGCAGATGCTTGAATTACGGGTTAAGCTCATTCCTAAAAGTTACCAGCATATCAAAATTCGCGTACAATTTAGAAAGTCGGAATATAAAATTAGTATAGATTTAATTATACGTATTTTTCTTGTTTAAGTCTTATCAATCCTTTGAGATTATTTAAAGCCAGAAAATATTTCAGATTGTAATGTTTTAGATTTTTGGGGATGGGGATAATAATGATTTTAGTAACAAAATTTTATTAATTATTGCATAGTTAGATGTAGAAAGGAAGGATTTATCACTTGCACAAGGCTATCGATAAAGTACGCAACAGTAATTGACAATCGTATCTCTGATTAATACTTTCGTGTTATTATCAATTATACCAATTGTACATCCAAGCTTACTGTAATTCTAAAACGGTTACCCGTCTAGGTACCGACCGGGCTCAACGTTCCTTCATATCTGTGACCTCATGGGAACCGTTGTTCCAATCCATTTCCGTTTGTCGCAAGTCTCTTAGTCATCTCTAGTGAGATTGTCAAGCATTTACTCGTAATTTTAAAACTGTTATTACATGAGAGTCAAGAACACTTTTCTTTGTTTCGAACGATATTCCTGTTTCACTATCTGCCTCTATTCGTAAACTTAATGATTCATCACATATGCGAGGCCAGAAAAATCTCCTTAGCCATCCAATCATAGAAATGAATACAATATGGGAACCAGTAATAACTAGTGCCAGAGAAGAGCAATAATAAAGAAGAATGCAATATGAGCTCTGATAAAAATCATAAAAAGATAAAAGCAAAAATTTCGGTATGAGCACTGGTAAAAATGGTTGCTGAAGTTATTAAGTTTATAAGTCCCAGAAATTCATACACAGATGTCCTTAAGGACAAATTACATGGTGGATAATGGCGTTGGTTAGATCTAGTGACAGAACCCAAAGAGATGTGTGTTCAATGGTTGAAGCAGTGGAGAACTTGTGAATTGAAGGTCTTCATTTCGACATTCCAACCACCTGAAGAAGGCCGGAGCGTACAACAGCCGAAACGCTGAGATTTTATGGCAATAGATGAGGAATAATGTAAATAGTATATTCCTGTTTAATAAGACTTTTGATAATTATATTTTTCTTTCTCAAATGCGACTTCGGATTTCAATGTCGTATTTTCCGTCTTCTGTATGAACAAATCCTAAATATTATAATTATTGTACTTGGTTTATTTTGCTATCTCTAATTTGTAATTAGGATATTGTGCTTCTATTTGTTTCCCCAAATCTGTTATTTGCTCTTAAAATAGTTATCTTTTGCTACCTTCTGTAAAACCTCCTCTATTTTATTTTATGTGTCTGCTATAAACACTGTGTCTTCCGCATCCCTAATGTTGTTACGATTGTAGTTGCCAAAATTAATTCTTGTAGAAATTCTGATTCAGAATCACCTCAGAGAAAAATTAGAATATGTCCCATGAGAAAAAAAGTTATAACTGCTTTATAGCATTTTCTATTCTTCTATATTTGCTGAATACATTTTGTTTCTGTTTTCAGGCAGTTTTCTCAAAGTAGAGATTCTGAATTATGCTAATATAATTCACAAATATATCAAGCTTATATAACAGGTCCAATAGCTCTTAGTGATATATTTTATCAAGCACATTGTCAAAATCTATAAGACACACGTATACATCCCACTGCATTTGCATTGGTCTTTCTGGTAGTGCTCTAAAGGGGAATTTTTGAAATTAATGTATCTCAAGCTGAACAGAATGTCTGCTAATTGCCCGGAATTTGATAAGAGCAACAATTATTGAATCAGAAATATTATTTTTGATCCCCATTTAAATAATATTTATTTCATCAGATTCAGTAATACACACACACATACACACATACACACATACATACATGCATACAAACACAGAAACACACACACACACACACACATATATATATATATATATATATATATATATGTGTGTCTGTGTGTGTGTTAGTTTGTCTGTGTGTGTGCGTGTTAGTTTGTCTGTGTGTGTGTGTCCGTGTGTGAATATATGCGATTCTGTTCAATTTTATGTTATATAAATGCGAATGAGTAATATTTGCGGGTGGTATACCACCTGTATCGAACCATACTTATTTGGATGTAGACACACACACGTATAAGATGCGATGGATAAATTGTTGTCTAAATTACGCAAAAATGAAAATAACACTGACATCTCATTTTAACAAATTTGTTTACCAAATTTACAAAAAATCTTTTAAAATGGTAAAGAGTTAATCCATTTAATAAAATTGCTATTGAGTTCAACCATGTCCTCCAGATGAGTTCGAGATCTCTTGCAACTCTTGTAGACGGTCTCATGTTATAATTCGGTGAATGCTGCCGTAATCGTTACATTCAGTTAATCTCTGGTGTTAAAAGGAGTTTTTTGGTCTCTCGCTCAACTGCACCCCACACATAATAATCAAAAGCAGTCGTAGTCTGAGGAGATAGATGGCCAGATGTAAGAGACGTTGTCTGACAGACATGACTGTGTTCTCCTACTTGTGTGTCAAGTGCAGAACCATGTTACCAGGGAAAGGGCCTTCCATCAGCCACTCTTTTGACCCGAGGAAGCCCAACCCCCACAAAGCACTTGATGTTGGCTTCCGGGTTGAGTGCCAGGCGCTGTGGTAAGATGAATCAAGGCATAACCCTGCCATCACTAATTAATCACTTAAAAATCTTTCGTAATCACCATTAGTCTCATACAACTCTTTCCAAATCCTCTGCACTTTCTCCAGTTTAAAATTCAAGAAAACTGAAATTTTCGTATTGGAACTTCCGCTGTGAATGCCAAGCAGTACAGCATTTCGTTTCGAAATATCTGGCGGAGTGAATACCTATTGGTGCTCTTTTCTCACTGATTATTCTGTGCAGTCGACAAGATAAAAAAATATCAGCACCGCAACTTTGTCTTTGAATATGATGAAGAATAAAATATTTGTCGTGAAATAAAAAATAATCTCAAGATGACACTGTGCTATTGTCCAAAACACTCGGAATATCTAATATTTATCAATAGAGAAAATTTCTCAGTTCCTTTAAAAATGACACCAAAAAGGTTGTCCGTGACAATGAAACGATTCAATTGAAAATTAGTAGTCAAAACTTATCTAAATTATTCAATGAAACACGCGCACACGCACTCGCACACACACACTCACGCACACATATATATATGTGTGTGTGTGTGTGTGTATGTTTATATATATATAATTATTTATTTAAAAACATGATTCCAACACGCTACATAAGAGTTCTCATGTTTCAAACAAGAGCCGAAAACTTCAATATAATTATTTGAATTAAATTGAATTAAAGGAAGCTCTGTTCCATCTTCAAGGGAAACTTTTTAGGGGAATAACTTATTTCTGAAATTTACGTGTTTTAATAGCATATTCATTATTGAAATCAAAATTTCCATGTTAACGACCAGCGCGATTATTCATATAGAGAGGGACGCAGGTTGTTATAAATTTGTATCAGTATAGAGCTACATTAATAGATGTCAAGTCAGGGTAAGGTTGGGGTGTCTAAATTAAAAACGGAAGATAATTTCGTCTAGTCTGGTTTACGTGTCTATGGAGATTTATTTATTTTTTTATTTTATTTTTTCTGAAAGGGTTTTCTGTATATATATAAAAAAAAAACTGCCGTAACATTTTTTTGACGACTTCATAAAGGGTTGTCTTTTTTTGTAGGGTGTTTAAGCTATTTAATAGGATTATGGATTTAAAAAATAATAATATGCTTATTATTCAATGCAAAGATTTGGTTATGTCGGCAAAAAACCGTTAACTCCTGTCTATTGTTTGATAGATTTTTATTATTTAGAAACTTAATAATGTGTAGTTTCTCATGTAGGCATAAAGGGCATGGGTCATCCCAAGTTTTACAAGGTCTAGTTAGTAAAAGTTGGGATGACCCATGCCCTTTATATATTGAAGTTTCGGCTCTTGCTTTGAAACATGAGAACTCTTATGCAGCGTGTTGGAATCAAATTTTAAAATAAATAATTATATTTATGCTCTACTTTTGTATCGAGCACTATATTTAAAAAAATAATAGCAAAAGTACTAAATAACTTTGGATTATTTACCTAACCAATTCTTTCATATTTTCTATATATTTTCACACGTATATATATATATATATATATATATATATATATATATATATATATATATATATATATATATATATCACACACACATATATATATATATATATATATATGTTTATATATATATATATATATATATATATATATATATATATATATATGTATATATATATTTCACACACATATATATATATATATATATATATATGTGTGTGTGTGTGTGTGTGTGTGTATGGTTGGATAGATGTCAGCTTGTGACCCTGGGTTTCACGCTTTAGCGATCGTCAGACAAACTGATTATTTTTTGTTTAAAAATTTTCGTTTTATGTAGATTGCGTGTATTGGCGTTATTGTGGAAGTGGTGGGGGAAACTTCGTCGTTTTTTCATCGTACTGACGCAAACATCAATGTATGCAGACACATATACATACTTGGTCGTCCGTCGGGACTCATACATATATAAACATATGTGGGCAGTTTCGGATATATGATATATGTATGTATACGGGTGGTGTTGTGTCTATACATACGCATTTGTATGTTGAAATTTAAAGATTGGAAGTGTGGCGGAAATATCTCGTGAATGTCTCGTGAATGTATACATATCATATATATATATATATATATATATATATATATATATATATATTATTTATTTATATTTATATACACACACTTTTCACACACACACACACACACACACACACATATATATATATATATATATATATATATATATATATATATATATATATATATATATATATATATATATATATATAAGTATGTGTGTCTGTGTGTGGATAAACGCTCAGAATGAAGGATCCGTAGTTCTGAATAAGAATTCTATTTTAATTCGGCGTATACATTTCTTTCAAAATATCTTTAGCTCCCTAGCAATGACTAAATTATAGGCCTTCGTTACCAGCTAGTCTTGTTGAAGGTGCATTCTATTGCATAACATTTTGTTTGGTGTTTAGATAGATTTTTGACTCAGTATGTGCACAAATTAACCCTATCTGGCTTTGGATGCTATTGGTTCTGAATAAGCCTTCACGAGTTAAATCAAATGCATGAGTATCCTTCTTTTCAGCTGTAAGAACTAAACTGCTGAAGCCTTATATTTCGAAAACGACAGGAGCGCTCATATTTTGTATGTATATACGTTTGAGTGTAGATACAGTGATAAGAAGATATAAATGCCTATAGATATACGAGGATCGGTCAAGATGTAAGACTTGCTCTTCCTTTATCTTAGTTTCTTACAATTGAATAATATTATATTCTCAATAAAATAATACACCGTAAAACAGACTGGAGTAAATCAAAAGAAATTTTAGAAACTATCAATGCAAATCAGTCCCAATCAACAAAATCAATTACATTTTAAAACATTTAAATTCTTAGAATCCACGAAGTCGACATTCAAGCGACGGTAGAAAACATTATATATTTATACATAATTGATGTTCACGGCACATCGTATATACTTAAAATGTACAATAGTCTAACGATTGATAAATAAGGAGTAAAATAAGGAATAAAATGGAAAATATTTCTTGCCAAAGCGTGAAGAAATGAGTGTACCAACGGAAAACTCAAAACGTTAATTAGGCTGAGGTATTCTGTTCCCTGTTCATTAATATGTTCCGTTTGTATTTACTAAAATTGATCTGTAACTTAAAAAAATCAGTTCCAGGATATAATCGACAGAATGGTTGTATTTCTTTCTTTTTCTTGTTCTCCCCTCTCTCTCTCACTCATACACACACACAGAGAAACACACACAGCGTCCTTCTCCAGACACTCCTCTCCCCCCATATATATATATATATATATATATATATATATATATATATATATATATATATGTGTGTGTGTGTGTGTGTGTGTGACGTATTTTTTTAAATTGAGGTGTAGATATTGAATTGTTTAAAACTAATTTAATACACCTCTATATGGGTACCATTAGTAGCAAGAAACACTTCAAGATGTTACTCTGTTTACTCGATCGATGTTTTCCTCGGATGTTTTTCATCGTACGCGTCAACCTTTATCTAATATTATCCCTGTCTATAAATTTCTTGTGTCATTTAAGAATTGACGGACGTGAGGGTGGATCTGTTCTATAATTCCGTGTATTTTCACTGAGTCTCCTTATCCAATTTTGTTTCAATAAATCATGAAACGCATTTTAACTTTCCTTCATGAGTAGTTATTTCTAGAGGTCCATTTAAAAGTACCTCTTTCATTTATATGTTAGATTACCAACTCATCTCTTTCGTTTTTATATCTTAGGAAATTTGAACGTCAGACTTCGATTCATCTTGCTACATAAATATTATTAAAACCGAGGAGTAGCTATTGAAGATTTTTATACTAATTTAATAGAGCTCTATATAGACACCATATAGAACGGTATTAAATTACTATTATAATTATTGTGGGGACCTAACTTACCTACAAATGAACTATTCCACACTTATATAATGTGGCTACCAAATATGAGTTGGGAGAGTCACCAGTGAGAGAAAGTAGTCTTCTGTCCAGGTTTACTGTTGTACTTCTTTTACTGAGAATATATTATTAAAGCTTATATCCGAGTCCGAGTTTTCTTTTATAGTCCACACAATAACAATAATTATATTTTTTCCTCAGATGTTTTTTGTCGTCCACGCCTGCCTTTATCCAACACTATCCTTGTCTCTATAAATTTCTCATGCTATGAACCAACTGACGGACGTAACAGTGGATCTCTTCCATAGTTAGGTCTATAGTTACACTGCGTCTGCTGATCAGATTTTTTTTTTTTATAACTCATGACACACATTTTAGCTTTTCTTGAGGAGCAGGCATTTTTAGAGGATCATTTAACAGTACCCCTTTCATCAACCGGTTATCTGAAATACACAAATTCAATGTGATAAGGCACTTTCATAACTAATGAGTACATAGAATCTGATTTAGATAACACATCATCTGCCTTTGTAATATTTTTTTTTAAATTGTAAAAAGACTTCATGGACAATTTCTATATACACACGAATACATGCACACGCAATCACACACACAAAAACATATATATTAATTTTTCTTTATGCTTAAGTATCTATCTGAAATAAAATGAGATTTTTTTTCCTTTATTCATAGTAAATTCTCTTTTAGTGTATATGCCTTTGTGCATGTAGCTGTGCGTGGGTGGGTGTGCGCGAGCGTGTGTGTGTACCCGGAATTCATTCAGTGCATACATTTCCCTTTTTCATAATCAAAGTCATTTTCGGAATGTTCTAAATCTATCACTGCATGCAATCTCGCTGAAGTCGGCTTCTTCTCAGCGACGCGCGAGCACAACCACACACGCGGCC
>OZ010573.1:111349567-111352067 GCA_963932145.1 Acanthosepion lycidas
GAAAGTATGTAGCTACATCAAAAACAAACTTATTTACGAATAATAAGAAAACTGTCTGAATATATATATGTGTGTGTGTGTGTTTGTGTGTGTGCGTGTGTGTGTGCGTATTATGAAATATCAGACAATAATTTTAAGAGATTTTTATGTTTATACATTCTTTTTATAGAAAAAATATTTCATAGAAAATATTTCATAGGTAATATTCGTCCTCCGATAATAAAATAAAATAATTGTCGGAATTTGACCATTTCGTAATGTGTGACGTGATTTGTTTACATTTGGAATGGCAATGAGCAGATATGAATGTACGTGAGAGATTCATGGAAGATTATTGTTTAAAAGCAGTTAAATCAACCTTGCTAACCGAACGATCCTTTGTGACTTAAATAGTTAAGGCACGTCAGGCTTTATGAAGGTTCCGTATAAGATACAGGTTCGATTCATGTCAGAGAATGAATATTTTCAATGAAAAATTCTCAGACATTCAGGCCGGTAAATGTTGTTTAATACTGTTTATTATAAACAGAGCATTTAATTGAATATTTGTATCTATAAAAAGAATGTATAAACATGAAAAAATTCTCAATATATATATATATATATATTTATATATATATATATATATATGTGTGTGTGTGTGTGTGTTATAATTCTAGAATAAATTATATATAATTATATATATATATATATATATATGTGTGTGTGTGTGTGTGTGTGTGTAGTGATTCCCATTTCTTGACGGACGACCATCACCAGAACAAACTTCTTTTGTTTATTTTTTTGTGTTATATAACTTTCAGATTCACCCATTGTGAGAGCGCACATGACACGTTAAACCAGCCTTACTTTTTGAAAGGGAGATCCTCCCTTTCCAAAAAGTAAGGCTGGCTTTCAACGTGAATTTCATGTGAGCTCTCACAATGGGTGAATCTGAACTTGATGGTAAAGTGTAAAAAAAGCTAAAAGGATTGATTGCATGCTTCTTTCAATGCACCGAGCCTGATGAGACCTAGATTGACTTTGCTAAGTTGATTTTGAAGACCTGCATTTCAAAGAGATTATATATATATATATATATATATATATATATATATATATATATATATATATATATATATATATATACACACACACATATATATACACGACATACACACACACATATATATAGATGTGTCTGTGTGTGTGTGTAATTTCAAATGCTATTTTAATGGCTACTTCGTATTTGAAGTAGACGTTCCATTTTATTTATTAAACACTGGCTACGGCCTATGTCGGCCTGAACACTCGATATATCTTAGTATGGAAAATGTGTTCCCCGGCAAGTATCGAACCTGCAACAATGTTTCTAAGTGAGCTGTACCGCTCGGACACGAAAAACATTACACTAGTCAAGGTTCTGTTTCCCTTTTTAAGAAAGCACATCCGCTTTGTTCAGCTTATCTTATCGCAAATTTCGTATCTGCACCGTTTCGCTCCAGAAATGGAACGAATCATTTTCTAAAGAACTGCTATATTTATATTTAATCCAATAATATATATATATATATATATACATATATATATATATATATATATATATATATATATATAAAAGTGTATGTATATAAATATATGTATGTGTGTGTGTGTGTGTGCAATATATTATATGTATTATTTATATGTGACATGCGTGAAAAGCGCTCAAAAACAGAGATAGAGCTAATATATTTACAAGGGTCACAAACTCACATCAATCCATCTATATATTAGGTTGGTGCAAAAATAATGTAGTTTTCTCACATATGTTACTTTTATATATGATTTCTGAATTAATTCATTTATATATATAGCCATGTTATATATCATTTTGAAGCGCGTTTTTCGCTCTATCGAATCGTGTTATTCGTTACCGTTCTCAATCTCTTCATTCATTTTTTGCAGGCTTTTCGACAGCATGGACAAAATTCAAATCTGCACTTTTTTTTGTCCCAGTTCAAACTAGGCCGAAAAGCTGCCGAGACAGCTCGTGATGTCAATGATGCGTTTGGTCCAGGAACCACTAACGAACGTGTGGCACAACGGTGGTTCAAGAAATTTCGCAATGGTGACGAGAGCCTCGAAGATGAAGACGGTCGTGGCCGGCCGACTGCGGTTGATAACGAACATTTGAAAGCCTTAATTGAAGCCGATCCTCGCAAAACCACACGAGAAGTTGCTGTTGAACTCGAGGTCAACCACTCAATAGTCGTTCCCCATTTAAAGCAAATAGGGAAGTTAAAAAAGTTGGATAAATGTGTTCCGAATGAATTGAACGATAATTAAAAACATCGTCGTTTTGAGGTGTCTTCTACGCTCCTTCTGCCCAACAAAAACGACCCATTTCTCGAGCGGATTGTGACGTGTGATGAGAAGTGGATCCTCTACGACAACCGGCGACGTTCGGCACAGTGGTTGGATGCCGGAGAAGCTCCACAACACTTGCCGAAGCCGAAATTGCACCAAAAAAGGTTATGGT
>OZ010573.1:111359567-111364567 GCA_963932145.1 Acanthosepion lycidas
AGCAAAAAGGGGTGACAGAGGAAAGGATGAAGAGAAGGTTAGGGGATAGATCAAGGCATCTGGAGACGTCGATTGACATCACATTTGAATAGTTGGAGATTATCGCTATCAGGGAATTCCACAGGCGAGAAATGCGAGCCATGAATCTATTGGAGTAGAAGAGACGGTTACATTTAAATTTCGACAGTGAGGGTGTGAGAGCAACATGCCAACCTAGATGAACGCTTAAATTCATGAAATCTGGGATTCAGCCAAAGCAACTCATCGGAGCAGTTACCGTGGAAGTATTTGTAAAAAAGACAGGGGTAGGCGACGGCGCGGCCATGAGTGAATACTGCAGACATTATGCGGTTGCTACTGGAATCGCCTCATACAAATAATATGAGATAAATCGTGAATTTTCGCATAAACAATTCACATATATTGTACAAACTATAACACAATTCATTTATTTTCTGTTGTTAAAAGAAAAAGAATACAATTTTGTATGAACTTTGAGTGGAAATTTGTAACTTCTTTCTATCAATCTCAAATTAAACAGATAATTATATGCTCTTAAATAGTTTTTTTTTTAAATTTGTAGAGCAGTATTTGAAGATTATTTATTTTTGTCGTCTTCACACATTTTTCTCTTTCTCACACACACACATATATATATATATACGATAAATGTGGATCTGAATCTGACAGAAGTATAAGAAAAAGAACAACTATGACACGTTTATCAATCTAACATGATTCACCTTTATTAAGCGTCGCCAAAGACCAATATATATATATCGTATTTGCACTTTATCTTATATATATATATGTGTGTGTGTGTGTGCATGTGTGTGTGTGTGTGTACACATTTCGTCTGTCATTCCGTTCTCGCTCATCCCTCTGATTTTGAACAGTGGTAGAGGATTATCCCATGTTTCCTCTTCAGAACTGGGTTACAATTCCTTTAATTTATTTTTATTCTTTTAAAGTATCATTCGCTCAAAATTAACCCTTGCTCCCTAATGCCAATAAGTGAAGTAATATATATATATATATATATATATATATATATATATATATATATATATATATATATATATTTGTGTGTGTGTGTGTGTGTGTGTGTGTGTGTTTGTGTCTGTGTGTGCGCCTGCGTGGTTCATTGATCAAGCAACCAGTTCCACTGTTTCAGAAATATATACAATACTATAAAATCATTATTTTCCAGAATATATTTTTCTTATGTCTGGTAAATCCTATTTTTTGTTGTTTTTTTTTTCCGGTATCCATCAGGTCTTCTTATCTTGTATTTTTTTTTTATTATTTCCAATTTAGTGTGGACTGCAACATCTTGATTATGTCTTTATTATCTTTTTGTTAAATGTGACATACGGTTGAAGTGCTACTGCTTCTGTGTACATATGTGCGTGACTTTTTAGAACAACACCATGCTGTGGACCAATATCAAAATGAATATGTATCAAGATCGCGTGCACATTCCATTGTTTTATACTAACGGTTTGTGAACAGTGTACTGTCGCATAGAACAAACACGCCTTACGAGAATTTTGTGAAATATCTGTGTAGTAAATGCCAAGACCATTCTCTAAACATCTACGTCACGGGACTTGCAATAATGCAAAACATGTTTAATTGCTTTTCTTAAAACTTTTCTTTGGCTAGACCATGCCAAGCCAATGAAAATTCAGCGTATAAATAATGGTAATCTCTCCCGAAAACTTGTAATTAGCTCGATAACTGTAGGACGTAGAGTCATTCAGTAAAAAAAAAAGAAAAAAAAGATATTTCCCAAGCACAATATCAAGATATACACCAACAACCCTTGCAAGCCGATGCAGCTGATCGCAAATCCTGGAGGATCTCAAAGTTTTTACTTCATACAAGTGAAGACAATTGTGAAAAGGAAAGGAGAGTGCACAGACACAGAGGATAGCTTTACCCCCTTTGGAACTAGACCCAGATTGCAAAAGAAAGAATTACTAAGATCAAAATATAGAGGAAAATCAGGTCTAGCTAATCAAATAGAGAGTAGACTAAATCCTGTTGTATGCACTTCCAAGATATTCAGTATTTGTAATTCGGGGTTTTGAGATCAAATATTTAAGCAGTAAGTATAGAAAATATATAAACAATATGTTATGTTACGTGAGATGCACTAAAATACAAAATTCTTATTCTTTTAATTTTCGTTGTATCGAGAGCATTATTCTGGCAGCATTCAATCGGGTACAGGAAACAATAAACACGCCCTCCTCTTTGCACAAGCCGGCATTTTATCGAATATGTTATTGTCAGCTTCAAGAAAACGATCTGGTAATCATAGGAACGTCATGGGATTCTACTGTCACGTGCCACTAGGATGAATCAACATTGATAAAAACAAAAAAAAAAACATTTACATCATCTACGATATTTCTGTATGAGATAAGAGTTTTGAGAAAGGGAGTGTGATTAAAAAAAAGGCTACATTCCTTATCGCAGATCAGAGCTTTGTAGTTTCTGCTCGTCTGTTTGTCAACGAACACCTCTAATGGTTTCGTGGATAGACCCACATGTTCATATATATTCTGAAACTATATTAACAAAAGTTATTGGATAAGTATATTTCATTTTGATTACAGAGGCTTCATAGAAGTACAAAACCCTCACTTAAATTTGTTTTCCATTTTATTTAAATTAAATTTAAATTTGAACAAGTTAATTACTCCTATCCAAAATAAACCTAGAAGGAGAAAGCCAGAGGATGGAGGTCACATCGGCAAGATCAAAATGAGACAATAGGGATTTCAAGGAGAGGAAATAATCACCAATAAGTGGGTAGTGTCATACAATACATATTTGTATTCAACAATCATATATATGTTGTAAGCTGCTCATGAATTCATTCAATCAATTATTACATCAAAGTGGTCAGATCAAGCTGCACACCAGACGATGGTGTTTATATCTGCATGAAAATTGAGTAATATAGAAAAGCATCATTTTTCTCCAGAAATTAAAACAATAATTTAAAGTTAATCATCATTTTCTTACAAAAAATGTGTGACACGATGCAAATCACAGGTAATTCGGCTAGTGCATAATAAAGTTACATTGTCCACTATTTTAATGTTTGAGCGGGAAGGTCGCTTTGTCTCTTATACCGGAAGTTTATATCATTTTTGCAATAACGGACGGATATCTAAATCTCCGTGAATGAATGCAATAAGCAACAAGGCAGTCTTTAAAAAATGGTAAGAAAAGGGACACTTCTACTCAGAATCAGGAAAAGCGAGTTGAAATTCCTTGGACATATAATGAAGAAGGGTTGGGAAAACTTAACCTTAATGGGGGATATGAATGAGAAGAGAGATAGGGGAAGGCAGAGAGTAACTGGCGAACATTCATTGTGTGAATGAATGACGGGACAGAGGATGGGTGCTTATCAATCAAAATCAGAAAAAGCAAGCTGAAATTCCTTGGAGACGTAATGATGAAGGAGGGTTAGGAAAAATTAACCGTCATGGGCATATGAAGGGAAAGAGAGATAGGGGAAGGCAGATAGCAATTTACCTTGAGATCTTTTTAGAATGAATGACGTAACATTGCTTAGCAATCCGAATCAGGAAAAGCGAGCAGAAATTCCTTGGACAGATAATGATGAAGGATATTTGGGAAAACTCAACCCTCATGGGCACGGGAAGGTAAAAGAAAAAATAGGTGTGGCAGAGAACCATATGCATGGCGGCATTGTGTGAATGGATGGCGGAACAGTGTGGGGTGGCCTTAGCAATCAGAATCCGGAAAAGCGAGCCAAAATTCCTTAGATAGATAATGATGAAACAGAGTTAGGAAAACTTAAATCTCACTGGGCATATGGAGGAAAAGATTGACTGGGGAAAGCAGAGACTCACTTACTTGGCAACATTGGATGAATGGATAACGGAACGGAGAGGAGGAGCCTTAACAAAGGTAGAGCCATGATTGCTTATGCCCTGTTTTTAAAAGATTATAACATGTATTTTTAATATATCAATGACCCCTGCAGATTTTACTTTGCTTTACAATGGGCCGTAATTGTGCACCCCTTCAACTACCGTAGCCAACTAGTAACCATATACCCAGAAAGGAATAAGAACACAAGATTTATAATTCATAAATTCCCTGCTGCGGTGATGTGAATGTCGAGTGCTATGTTAGCTATGCAGAGTAAATACACATTTTAAAACCACATCTAAGACAGAAGACATAACCATCAGAGAAGTTATATGAAAAATATATTTACCTCTGTGCTGTTCTTCTTAGTAAGAGCAGGACACAATTTTGAGCTCGTTTGTCATTGACGAAAATGTCCCTCTTGTGATTTGTACTGGGCCCTGGAAACAGAGTAAAATGTCGACAATAATAAACCCTGCACAACACTGGCAATAAACTATCGAAATATCCCATCCTGAAGTGGTTAGACAATCTACACCCATCAAACCATTATATTTTTTCCTTTACACATTTAGAATGAATTATCTATCAAGAACATAACATAAGGGCAGAGAAAGTTTAATATCCATTGTTGATTTGGGATGAAAGTTTTCCTGATTTGAATAAGTTAGTCCCGAAGAGTGTCATTAATTTACATTTAGCGAAAAATATAATGTTTTCTTCATTTAAGGAGAACGGAATACAAGGATATTGATGAGAGATCGAGGGAAAAATATAAGAAATTGGCTGTTTAAGATAGAAATCTAATTATAAGATGCTGTAAAAATCATCGCTGAATAAGAAAAAGTTTAAATACTGCAGGAAGAAATGAGGTACTTTTTTTCGGAGCCCATCCTGTTCAAGTATTTTCATACACGTTAATAACATTTTAAATTCAATGAGTATATACTTTGAGTAATATAATAGACATTACACACCACGCATATATAGCGTTGTTAAATGGGGTAAAGTATGGTTTGTTAATTTTAACGCTTCAAAAACTAAGCTACGACCTATTAATCATCTGTGAGAGACACCCACCG
>OZ010573.1:111369567-111387067 GCA_963932145.1 Acanthosepion lycidas
AGTGACCTCCTTTGTCAGGGTCGTTTGCTATGTTCATTTTGAGACTCACTACACTTAGCTAATAATCATCCGGACAATCGATGCTTGAAACAAGTTTTGTGACAATTTCATCTGTTTCCATTTTAAAAAATCACTTCAGGTGATACTAATATCTCTACACTCTCTTCCCGTTTCTTGTTTCCAGGTCAAATTTGATCTTCAAAATTTTAATGTATTGTCCATCCTTATTTCTGAATTCATAATTCATTTCATCTTATTGCTCTTTGTCTTCCATTTTCTCATCGTCTTTCTAATTAAGAAGCCACGGGCGCCTTAGCAGTTTTATTGCCTTACTTGGAGTGAAATGATTAAAAATACGTTTATATATTACTGGCTGCGGTAACTATATATTATACAGAGTGAGATTTCTCTTAATTAAATATCCTGGTGTACATTTCAGCGTATACTGTAATTGATATGCTTGTTCTATTAAATGAATAACTTATATTTACCAAATCATTGTTTTTTAAGTTTTAGTGGAAGGATATTGAAATCATTGGCATAAATTCGGGCAACATCCAAGCAACATAGTATAAGACGATTTCAAAATTGTCGGCGATACCATATTTTGCTTGGAACCGCTAGAAATTTATTCATTTTTAAATAAAAAATAGAAACCAAATTCTAGGATATAAGTATATTATTTCCATATATTTATTCTCAAATACTTTATAGACAACATAAACAGTAGATTTCTGAAACTGACAAGAAGTAACACATCATTGGTTATTTAGTACCCGACAAGCAATAAAAAAACTTATGCACCGTTATATGTGTAGATACAGAGAAACGAAAAAATTGAAATTAAAATATGTAGGCCTGAGAATTCCGTCTACTTACTGGTCACACAAATGCCGGCATTGATTAGAGTGACATAGATTGAAATTATCTTCTTACTTGATGTTGTGTGTTAAGTAAAAGAAAACAATGTCTTTAAAAGATGGAAATGTTTCCCGTCGAACATTAGGTTCGTAGAGGCGCCATATTTGCTACGGTCATTACAGCAATGGGGTCTAGGGCAGAAGAGCCTTACTGAATCCTAATAACTTCAGTCTGGTTTTCGAATTTTACTTCTTCGAGAGAGATGGCTACATCTAGGCAAATGCGCTTATCTACCACGCCATTTAACCCATAGCTGAAGATTGATTCATGATTTACCAAGAGGTTCAGCTCAGTTGGACGAATGTGAGTTGGGCTGGAATTGATCACAGCCAGCCTAATTCACATTCTGAACCGATTATCCATTACGCAAACTGTTCCTGTTATAAAATGGTGAAGAAAATGAATATCAATGTCCAAATGCTGAAGTAATAGGAAGAATGTCAGTGATTCAGCTCAGGAAAATAATTGAAATCTAGTTGGTTTATATGATAAAGAAAAATAACGATAATCCAATCATCAGATGAGGAATGTAATAAATCTTCTATGTGCGATCATGACTCACCACAATTTCCACTCATTAGTAATTCGGAATAAATTGTGCCGTTTTTTGCTATCTCTACTCACCCGGGTTCCGCCACAAATTTACTCAAGCTTTCTTATGCGTTGTTTACCTCCGAACCTCTTGTCTTCAATTTTGTCTTGTGAGTATCTGATTTTCCAAGCCCTTGTTCTCATTATGACTCCAAGTGATTTCAACTGGCTCTTCCTGATGTTATGTATAGGTGACCTATGTTCGGTTCATTGTATTCTTAAACTCCTTCTGAGGAACCAGTAAACATTTCCTTATTTCTAACGAAATTCTATTAATTCTCAATACTTTGCTTACCTTTTCGAAGGCATCGGCTTCGAATTTCGATGTCGCTGTTTCTGTTAAAATAATTACTGTGTAATTTATCCAGCAACCCCCCTAGCAAACACACTTTAAAAAGGAGTCGGCAACCTTTTGGAAATAGCAGGCCAGAAAGCTAGGCACTCTCTCAGAAGCGGGACATGATATCAAATATAATATAACAAATTGTCTTGACCTTAGACCGTTCTGCCCAGAAGAATACCTTGGTCTAAAGGTTTGAAGAAAAAGACAATGAAATTAATGTTATTTTTTTAAAGAAGTTTGCTTAATTTACAACATGAATAACAGGATAACAACACAATCAATAAAAAAATCAAATTCCTTATTACAAGCGAACTACTGTTAGAAATTGAAAACTATTTAATGAGATAATCGTTTCTGCTTCGTGTTCAATAACTTCTCCACATCGGGTAAAATATTTATCGATTACAAGGGCAAAACATCATCCAAGTTTTCATCATCCAAGCTTGTTATGAATCGCGTTTAAGTAAATTAAATTTTCGAAAAAAAGTTGTTCACAATCATGTGTACTTCCAAATAACCAAACCTTTCCGCATTATTCAATAAGCTTTCATATCCCTCCCGACCCGGGTAATACATACTTATTGTAGAAGTCAGCAGTGGATTCGGATTTAAATATTGGTTTAAAAAATCCATCGTATTCTAAGTCAATTAACTCCAACTGATATTCTTTTTCCACTTGCTCCAAAATTAATTAGATAATTAGCGTACAGGTATTAAGCTGTCGGGCCGGATACAAATACTTTACAGACCGGAAATATTGCTTTTATAAGTTTTGCTCTAACGAAACTGATTCTCTGCGATTTAAAGTAGCTCAAATTTATTAAATTTATATGGCAAAAAATAGGGTGACTAATCCACAGTTGGGCATCTCTCTCATATTTTTCCGTAGCGTGTTAGCTAAATATATAGTTTATATGCGAAAACCACTGACCCAAGGCAGGATTTTACGTCACAATGATCGTTGAACAAAGAAATATTGACATGGATGGCAATTGACCGCGGTTTGCTTCGACAAACATTAGGAAAAGTATGCATAGAATATATGATAAACAGACAAACATGGATAGGTCGACCACCCTGGGATAATACAGGACAAGCAATTATTGACTATAATGAAAGCTAAGAAGAAAATCAATTCTTAAAATCACATTTGTATTCGACGCTGGTGAACCACAAATTCTAAATAAACGTACTATACATCTTACACTGTACATCACGTGGAGGTTGTAGCATTTTCAAACAAGTATATCATTGTGGAGATCTTATTCTTATTCTGGCTTCCTTTGGTCAGAGAGCATCGCTTTTGAATAATGAAAGAATGGTGTCGCGTCGCGAGGTCATTTGAGTCACGTTAGAATTTCTTTCACTGTTTTCTATGGAATGGTGTTGGGTATGTTCGAATTGGGTTTTCACTGAACACGGTTGAAAGTGGTGTTTCTTATCGTAGGTTCAGTACACAACAATTTTGTTTTGAAATTCTTTTTTTACTAGAAAAGATTGCCATTGAATAGGTTGTGTTCCGGCAAATGAACATAAATGCCACCATTCAGGAGGTACATGAATGTGCTGCCATAATTATTCAACAAGATACATTTTTCTGTATTAGTATCCACACACCAAAAATCTAATAACCATTGACAATTTAACAAACATATTGCTGAAATTTCGAATTTTTCTGCAGTGTCACCCCAAAAACTCAAATCTGGAATGGCCCTGTGTCTATACATTAGTTTATTACCTACAGTGGTTACCTTACACCGGTCTTGCTTGTGTGGCTGTAAAAGTTGTCACCATCATATATCTCTTTAGTAGATTTCAGAATATTACTTAATGTGTATATATATATATATATATATATATATATATATATATATATATATATAGAGAGAGAGAGAGAGAGAGTTACAGACATAAGCATCTTGCGTTTTATTATAATATAAATGTCCATATATTGTACAACATTTTATTTTACTAACTGAGAAAGAATCACACAAGTATATCACTAAATGAGCTTGCTGTATAAATGTAAGAAAGTGGTAAGAAGCTCTGATTATTATGTTTATGGTTACGGTTTGCGCTTGAATTGAAGTGGCAACTGTGACCGATGATGCATCCTTTCTCGAACCTGAATTCCTAAGTAGCAGTTATTGGAAAGAACATCTCCGAAGGGAAAGTCTTTCTTGATAATGGAAGTCGACAGGAATAGGAATGATTCATTGTAATGTGCATGGGATAGCAGGTCTCTATTGAAAAGATCCGAACTGGTGGAACTAATTAATGTAGCTGGTCAAAATTATTTCGATGGAAAGGGCAATAGATTAGCAAGAGACCTACTGTTTTTCGTCTGCTGGATATTGGTTGTGAATGAGAAAGAATTCCTCACCGACAAACAAGGCTGCGTAGACGTTTTGAACGCTATCATGCCTGGAATATTTTTTCTGTAATTATGTTATAGGATAAAAATTACCACGGTCAATACTTTAGAAAACGAAATTTGAATCATAAAAGGATCAGAGAAAGCTATTGCATTTTATGCTTGTATAATTGTTCAAAGGCTTTCAAAATATTTTAATCAGTCTTGTGGGAAAATAAATATTTTTAAATACATTTAGACCCTTTCAAACAGACGGAAGGTCGCAACACACTCACTACTCTGTCACGACTTCTATGAATGATATTCAAACGTTTCAAGAAGGTTATAGCAAAGAACCTCCACATCCAATTTGTATTTCATTGGTAAGAAGGAAATATCATAAGGATCCCTCCAGAAAACTGCTACTTTGTTTAACAGGCTTACGAGGGGATACTACTGCTATCAATACAGTGTATTCAGTGGGAATTTACTTAGAAAATGTCATACTTGGTATGACGATAAACTACATCAAGCATTAAGGCCTCTGATCGGAATGATTTGAGGAACATGCAAACAACTCTTATTTTCTGTTGTTCCGAATTTCACATTGGCCCGTGTTGGTAGCAACTGTAAGATTCCCAGCTATGGGGAAATATTTAACAACCAATCTGATGCCAAAATTATATGAAATTATAAAAATAATTTTGTATCTTAAAAATACTATCAATACATTTACATAGTAAAAAGATTGCCAGCAATACATTTTTTTAAAGTAAATTTCTAATGCTCTCAAGAAATTTATATTTCAGCATTAAATTAAGTGTTTAATACAACGCAAATCAAGCAAACAAATTAATAAAATAAAAGTTTACCTGTGTTTTTGTACCTGACATTTACTTTATGATGAATATTTTCCATTTTTCTTAGACCATAATCATTTTTATCGGTATAGTTAGTAGCGGACGATGAAAAACAGAATCCATTACGACGTAAATAATTCTTCGTATTTTGATGGGAATTAACTGGGTACTCCACGCTGATAAGCAATTAATTCTAGGTCGCTAATATTGTACTATTTAGCCTTATTTCTTTTTTTCAGTATGATTTTATATGAAAATTATTCTTTCCACTTAATCACTGCGTTGATTGAAAATTTAAATGATTTTTTTAATCAAATGTAAATCAAATCAGGTCGATTAAGTTATTTACTGTTATTAAATATTCATCTTTCCTTAAAATATGCAGGAATGGATTTTGTTTCTTATTTTCTTGTCCTTAAATTTTTCATGCTTTCAATCAGCATTATAAAACAAAATAAATACAGTCATATGAACAATGACCGCGTCATCTGACTGGTGATCGTGCAATTTCAATTTATTTATCCAGCAACATCAAAGTTATCTCTGATACCTTCGCTAATATAAAATCTTCCTTAGCGGATATCTGCTTAAAGTGTTCTAGATAATTCATAAGCAAAAAAGAATATTATTTAACAGGAGCATATTTCATTGTATCAAACCATCAAGCAGCATCAAATCACACCTTAATCCAGGGCTTGTTGATATGGAGCATTTAATGCTTACACGCTATTTCGTAAGACATGCTTATTTGACGACATTCTAAAGATGTAAACACATCTTTATTGCTTATGGCTGGATAAATTATAGGCAGAACTTATTTTTATTAAGAATAAATATATTCATAATCCGGATTATCTTTCACGAAATTCAGTTACTAGTAAATATTTTCCTTTTAATTCTTACTACGTTTTGTTTAGCATTTTCCATATTTATATACTGGAATCTAATATATATATATATATATATATATATATATATATATATATATATATATATATATATATATGTGTGTGTGTGTGTGTGTGTGTGTGTGTGTGTGTGCGTGTGCGTGTGTGTGTTTGCGTCCATGCGTGCGTATAATTAGCATCTTCTGCCACATGTACATCTGTTCTGATACAGATATCGGAGATAGTTCTGCCACCTAACGTTATAATTTAAAAAAGACTCTAAGAAAAGAAAAAAAAATGTTTCCTAAGTCATTATAAATGTAAAGCGTCAATAAGTCACGTTAAAATCCATATAATCATCCACAGACAGCTCATCAGTGTGGCATTGTCTGCTCGCCTCTAGCTACGATTGAACCCCGGCTGAATTCGTATCACTCGAAAAATCTACCCCTACGCCATTGGCGCACTGCAGGAGTGAAAGTGAATTTAAGCATATTTACTTCTAGATAAATACTATATATATATATATATATATATATATATATATATATATATATATATATATATATATATATATATATATATATATATATATATATATATATATATATATTAATTCGATCCATCTTATATATTTAATAACAAATTATACGACTCATGCACACGAACATATATATATATATATATATATATATATATATATATATATATATATATATATATATATATATATATATATAATTAAGTTATGATGAACTTGATAATCCGTATGGGTAATCCCAAGGAGAATGAAATCCTGAGAGCTCAATGTAAATCCGGAGCTATTATTTACAAGAAAAACAGACCACTTTATGGTACCATTATAATAATTTATTTCACCAGAGCCCTTTTCAAGGACGCCGAATCATCAGATAGCACTAACCAAAAATGAAATGAAACGAAAAATGAAATTAAAATTGATGGGTAGTGTAAGTTTTTGTAATTTAACAGAGCGTGTAAGATGGATAGTTAAAGAGACATGGTAGAGTTTAGGGAGGGATTAATTTCATATCTCTCTCAAGCATAATTTGTATTGGAGGAGTGTCCAGCCCTTGATCTATTTAGACGATAAACTCATGAACACTGGCCTATAGAGATACGACGCAGTTATCTTCCTACGTAACACTAACCCACAACAAAAAGATCGACTTAGAAAACATAAGGCAGAAGGGAGAAAAGAAAAAGGAAAAAGAAAGATTAGGGAGACGGAAGTAAAGTGAAAGAGGCTGTAATTGGGTTTTAGCAATTTATGTAAAGAATACATTTTAATGCTTGATAGTAATTTAGATGTCTAAACCAAACCCGAATAAATTAATTTGATGTTTGCTATAATTTTAAATATTTATTATTTTTTTTAAAATAGTTTAGGTACTTAATATAAGTTAAATACTATATTTATTAACACATTTATAGAGAACATATTAAAAAAATATTTTACATTATAACAGTTTGTTTACCCTACCGATCGTACTTTTTTAATATTGTATAAAATATTTACGGTAACATCTTTAAATCTAATTTATGAATACAATTTGTAATTATTTTTATATGGGTAATCTTTCTTAATTAAAGCTTAGGTTTAATTAAAATGGCGTAATATTTGAGGGTAATATTAAAGTTTTTGCTTTCTTCTTATATATATCACATACATATTCATGCAAATCACATATATACACACGTTTATTTACATGCGCAATTACACTCACAGACACACATGTAGCGGTATACACAGCTACCTATATATATTCATACATAAATTACATAAACATACATTTGTAAATAATTACATATATTTTTATATTTGAATTTATCTAGATTTTTGTTTAATTTCATAATTAATGTTTAACGTTAGGTGACATCTGAAGTTTTTAAATATCCCAAAATATTTAATTTAATATTTTATTATCAATATTGATAGTTAAAGGTTGGTATATTTAAATTTAAGTTAAATTATCAATTTAAAATGAAAACACCTCCAGATGATAAATATACAATCTCATAATTCTAATTATAGAATATTAAAAGATAAAGTGAGATTAAATATTAATAAGAGTAATTTTAAAACTCCATTAAAATGACTTTATGTCCCTCCCTTGGGATACATTCTATAGAAACACACACACACACACACACACATATATATATATATATATATATATATATATATATATATATATATATATATATATATATATATATATATATATATATATACACATACATTCACACACACACACATATATATATACATATATACATACATATACATATACACATACATACGCATACATATATACATATATAAATAAGCATATAAAAAAGAACTATACCCATAAACATCCACGCATGTATATGTATATACATATATTCACACATATTACAATTATTAACTCTCAAATATTTACATCTATATACACATACATACATACATACATAGACTACATGCAATTTTATATCCAAGACAATATATATATATATATATATATATATATATATATATATATATATATATATATATATGTATGTATACATACATACATACATGCAAAATACGTCTACACATATATATACAAAAATACCTAGCCAATAATTACGCTTGCACCTATGCATATCACATACATATATATTCATACTCATACATATATATATATATATATACATACATATATATATATATATATATATATATATATATATATATAGATACGCCTACAATTCATACAAACACATATATGCATATATACACCCTTATCCAAAATGCCCATACATACATAAATAAAAAAACACATACAAATATCCAAGTTCATCTAAGTTTTGTATACATACGAACAAGCGCATAATCCATGTGTCCATGTATTAATTTCAAAAACAAAAGTAATATTTTCCTTTTTATATAATTATTTCTAAATATATTTATTTAAATTGAGGTGGCTTTTATGTCTACGTTTAAAAACCAACTCGTTATGTTTGTTCAGTAATATGTCCGGATCTTTATGCCTTATTATTAGGATTTTCTCTTTTATGCACAAGTTACATCGGTCTCTGAAGTTTATTAGAGTTCTAGCCCTCGAGACGATTTTCCATTTTACTTGTGGTGTTAAGTTACTTTCCAATAAATCACAATAATGTCTTGATAGTGCCGTTTTGTGCTTCTTAGATTTATTTGTGAAGGATTGGCGATGATTATAAAACGTTGCTTCCAATTTCCTGCCGATATTCCTATGTATATCTTCTGTATAATATCTTCTTTGGGGAAAATTGTAGCTTCCTATGTTACGTTTTCTTCCATGCATATTCCCTGTACTGGACAAACGGATCCTTCTCTCCAATTACAGGTAGATTTGTTCTTTTGGCTTGCATTAAGATCTTTTTGTAGTTGATTATTATGAAATTCAATTAAAATTTTGCTATTGTGAGAGCTAATAATTTTTTTCTACATTGCTCATGCAGGAATAACTAATTTTTAAATTCATTTTGTTGAACATCTTTTTTAATAGTTCATCTTTTTAAAAGGGCTCTTTTTTAATAGCTCATCTTTTTTAAAAGGGCTCTTTTTTAATAGCTCATCTTTTTTAAAAGGGCTCTGGTGAAATAAATTATTAAATGGTACCTTAATATATATATATATATCGCACGCTTATACAGTTGCTAATATCTCGTTATTTAATGTATATTCACAATTATATCTATACTTTGCTCCTTTATTTTGAGCACTATCTTTTGTTTACACCAAGCTTTACCACATAAGACATTGGGAAATGGAACCATTCATTTTGGACTGCACCACCAAAAACAACCTCATCCTTGGAAGTAACCATTATGAACTCAACTTATTACACAAATAGAGAGAGTAAAATGAGATGGAATTTTTTTTTCGTCAAAAAGGAACGCTACGACGAATATGAATCATTCGATTCCTCTGGATTTAAGTCCCGGAAAACGCTACATTTCTATGACCTCTTAGAATTTGAACAAGACTCATTCTCTCTCTCTCTCTCTCTCTCTCTATATATATATATATATATATATATATATATATATATATATATATATATATATATATATCAGAAAAACCCGGTTGAATTGGAAACTAATAATAACATCGACCAACGAATCACAAACAATAAACTTAAGATCGACGATGAGTGCATTGAATGCACGGGCAACAGACCTTCATTACCTTTAAGAAGACGAAGTTAATTTCTGCAATAATCCGCACTTGCGAATACTTTACTCTTCCAATAATAATATACGTACAATCAGCAAGGCTATACATGAACGAGGCAGCAAATACGCTAAGAATGCCACGAGGATGTACTGATGGAAGTATGCAAATGATGCTATCAATTAGTTCTCTAAAATAAAAGGAAAATCATATGAACATTTATGCAATTCGACATCTCAAGCGTTTACCGTCGATCATAGAAAAAACAGTTAATGGAAGCCATAAACTTGATAAAAAATTAATGCCCCATCGTCGGCCAGGAAATCAACATCATTAAGCACAGAAACAGATCCTATACTACGTTTGTTCTATGTAGACCAATTAGAAAACCCCAACTTTCTATAGCAATAGAAGCGTTCCATTCTACAGAAGCTTGTGAATAGGTTGGTAATTTCCTACTGTACAGACTTAGGTATACTTTCAATAGCATGAACACTGGCCTATAAAGATACGACGGAGTTATCTTCTTACGTAACACTAACCCACAACAAAAAGACCGACTTAGAAAACAACTTATCAAATCCTTCATGGAGCATGAATTAAATATCACCGTAACACCAATGCTAAGCTGATCAATTTTCTGAACGCTACTTTCGATGTATCCAAAGCAATATTCTAAATGTACTGAATATACTAAAGAGCTTTATAACCATAGACACATTATCAAAGAATCCAACAAACCACCAGGAATTTTACGGAACTTGAACAAATCGGCGCAATACAGACTCTGAAGTAACTCTTGCAACAGAATTATTTTTAATAAATAATAAACCAAATATGTAGATGCACTCGAAAAAGTAAACTGAATATAAAGCTAGAATACATAAATATTATTTAGAATGACAAGAATAAACATGTGACGTCCCCCCACCCGGTGTCGCTGCGCCAAATGTGACGTCTGCCTGGCCGCGTCCGTCGTCCTATCCCGGTCATGTGACCAGTTTTGATGTCACCCCGTCTGTCTCCGCACCCTCGCCGTCCTATCCTGTCCTCTGACGACCAATGTGACTTGGTATTGGTGGCGGCACCAAATGTGACGTTCTAACCTTTTGCTAATTCGGATGGGAATCTGGTTATATCCGGTAGCAGCCTTGTCGTTCCCAGCTCGCCTCCAACGTCTGGTTACCGAAGTAACTGTTTTGATTTCTAGTCTAACCTACCCACGTTGTGATTTCATCTTAGGTAGACGAAATAAATCAGTCGCCGCGCCGTAATGCAAGCTGAGTCCGGACAAGGGCAACACCGCACAAGTATATGTAAAAGAAAACAAAATAATAACTCGAAAAGTTCAAATGTGTTAAAAAGGATAACAATATTTCATATCTGATTTCTGAATACAGGACTGCATCTTCTTCCCAACGCGCTATATGGATTCGTGACACTTTGTGTTTGTTAGGCGAGTCTTAACATCTTAAGTTGTTTGTTCTTTAAGAAACTGGTTCTTGGTGTATCTTCAGGCGATATTTGTAAAACTTGTTTTGGTGGTATGAGTCTAAGTCCTTCTTTAAGAATAAATTATTCTTGGCTAGAAGTTGAGGTCGTGATGCCTGGAAACTTTCAGTCAACTTTTTGCGAGGCGATTGCCATAAAAACTCCCCAACTGAACACCAACTCCAACTGAACTGCGTACTTAATTGGAACTGCTTTTAACTTGCTGCGGCTCCGCTTATATGGACACCGACCAAAACCGGTGTGTGCTTGTCGGGGTTTGAGGTTCCTTGATAATTCTAAATCCACAACCCACTTCCCTGTTTTCGGTCTGGAACATTTTTTGGAAGTCCTTCCAGATTCTTCCTTCTTCATATGGGTATCTCACCCAATCCCTTCATGGGGCGTCAACAGGTTTCCCCTCTCTCTCACAGTGGCATCTCATACCGATCCATTCAGGGGGCGTTAACAGGCCTCACCTCCTTCTTTGCATAGTTACCTTCGCCTAACGCTCACGCCAGCATTCAGCCAATGGGCGCTCAGCAGTGTGGGTGTGGCTAGACTGACCTCAGTTTAAAAAATCTTGCTTAAAGAAAAAAAAATATCTTCCTCTTTTTTTTTCTTTTTCTTTTCTTTCTCTTTCTTTCCTTCTGCTCGACAACAAACCCTTGGACTCTTATCTTAGCCAAATGTCACTTGGATTTTATCATATGGAATTCGTCAACGAGATTTTCGCCAATTATCAAGTGGTTGGTCAATTGGACGTATTGGTGCCAATTATTCGTTCTGATAAAACAATTTCGCTATCATAGCCAGCCCTGACAATAAACAGCTGTTTATCCCAAATGACATGGAGGTGGTTCCACGGAGATTTTGGTTTCGGTCAAGCTTGACCTAATTAATTTTTATCTCTCAGCACCCTGCGGGAGGTGCAGCGGGCATTTTGTTTTTCCGTCAGTGCGTACTTAATTAATTGCTATTTCCCTGTTTCTGTTTTGTAGGGGTCTCGACCAACCTGAAATTTTCATTATCGGTGTCATAAATTAATTTAAATCCGACACGTCAGCGACCCCACTTTCCTCGCTAATGAGAATAAAAACCTTTAGCACTTTTCTCTGTTAGAAAAAAAGATAACATCGCTTAGTGTCCTTTTCGTGATGGATTCTTATCCCCTAAATTTAATTCTCGCCTTTTTTTCTTCTTTCTTTCTAGCAAGCTAAATGGTGTCACAAACATAAGAATAGAAAACGCACGGTAATTTGGGTTAACCCACTATTTAACAAAAATGTCAAAATAAATATAGGTAAAATTTTCCTGAATTTAATCCACAAACATTTCCGCCATATACCATTGCTAAAAATTCTTCAACAAAAACATCATTAACATTAGCTACAGCTAGCCAAAAACCTTCGAACAACATAATAATATAACATTAAACAAATATTTAAACAACCCCAATAGCAATATTAATACATACAAACAGTATAATTGTCCAAAAAATAATACTTGCCCATAAATTATAAATGTATTAATAAAGGCGTTATATATAAAGCTAGCATTAAACACAATGTTGGGAATAAATTTTACTTTGGTTCCACTGCACCCCAATGGAAGACCAGGTATTACCATTATAAAACAAATCTTATCAATAAAAATTATTCAAATGCTACTGGACTCTCAAAATTTTACTGGGAAATAAAAATGATAACTACACACCTGAAATGAAGTAGAATTTCGTTGCCAAATCTATAACTTTTTTTTCTGGAGGGCCGATCAATGTAACCTGTGTTTGCTGGAAAAAAGATTAATTATGAAAAATATTAACGTCTCCAAAACCAACTGAACAAATACTGTGAACTCATTTTAGCTTTTACCCATAAAAAAGATCTATCCTAAGTTATTTTTTTTTATATATTTGTATAAATATTTTAGCCAACTTCAACTGCCCATTAAATATTTTAGATTAAATACTTATTACCCACATTAACCATCTAAGCACCTATTAAAATGTATTGGGTTACATGGCGTTCCTGTTCTTTTTTATACATTTTTCATATTATTTGTCTTGCATTTTACCTTCACTATACATCTACACGTTTTTTTTATATCCTAATATTATTAAACCATAGCTTTATATGCTGTGCAGTGTCACTCCCTTGAAAAATACAATTTATTTAGAAGCAATATACAATCCACCGCGCCAACCCCCTCCTTTTTCTTTATATTGCTGGCCCCTTACACTTTATAATTTCTTAAATTAATTCCGGTTTTGTTTCCGAACGGAAAAACATGTACCATATAAAAATTAAGCTTACGCCGCCACTTTTTTCCCAACGGAAAAAAACATGTACAATATAAACTTTAAGCTTGCATCATTTTTTGTTGCTTTTTTTTTCTCGCAATATTTCCCTCCATGGACTCTTTATTTTGAATTTACACCCCAATAATATATTGAATTTAGATTAAATATCAGCTTTCAATATGAGTATAAATTAGCGTTCTTCCCATGAGAACCAGTATTAAAAAAATCAACTGTAATAAGCGTTTCAATTGCCATATGTGCCTGAAGAATTGGGAACCATGATCCTTTACGTTGCAATACAAACGTAGGTCTGTATGTATTTATTAATATATACGACATAACTTTGTTTAAATACATTCAGCACTGTTTGCGCCAAAAATTAAATTAAATAAATATATATATATATATATATGCGTAGCTGCATATGCACACTTGCTAATGTCTCGTTACTTAGTTTATATTCAATACAGGATAGAAACCAGATTGATTTGTCATCAGTCGGAGACTTTTCCCATAACCTCTCGGCTCTGGACAGAGAGAAAGGTGAAGTTTTAGGTATTTTGAATAAATACGACAGTGAATCAGAGTGCTAGATTCATCGAAGAGATTTTCATTATCAACAGTAGAAGTTACGTTTTTTTTTTTTTTTTTTTTTTTTTAATTTGCGATGTCTCTCTAAATTGCTCGACCGAAATTTTTTTATTTCGGGGGCTCATATACATACATACATACATACATACATACATACATATATATATATATATATATATATATATATATATATATATATATATATATATACATATATATATATATATATATATATATTATCATCCAGAGACAGACTGTTTCAATGTATCGTAGCTCATCAGTGTGGATAGACATCCGATTGCCTGAGATAGCAGTGAGAGACTTGCTACATCCCGTCTCTGAGAGTGTGGTTGGATGATGAAAGGTAATTTATTCAATGGCTAAGAGAGGCTTTTAGACTCTAACGTGACTGGAAAAGTGAATACTGGGTAGCTCCTGCCAAAATATGACAACAGTACTCCATGTCAGGTCTTATTTGACTCTTGTAATATTTGAGGATACCACGTGTTTTCAGGTATTTTATCATGCGCACAACTAACTGATAATTTATCCTGCATTTTCAACGATGGATCTTATGTCTGAGTTCCATTTGATGTCAGAGGAGAGTTTAAGTCTCTAAACGGACTGAATCTACGTGAGGGACATCCATTTATCGGGAATTGTGGAAACTCGGAGTTTGATCGGCGATGATGGAATATATCTTGTTTGGTTTTCGAAGAATTGAATGCAACCTGACAGATTATCCACCACTGAGATGTTAGAGCTTGGTCGGGTGTTAGTTCAATTCATAATCTCTGGTCATCACATTTTTTGTAGTGTATGTATAGTTACGTATGGGTGCGTTGTAAGTATTTATGTACAAATCATTAGAAGCACATTAATGCAAATGATATCGTTTCAGATTGAGGAATCGGAGAGTCGGCATACAGCGTGCGATTGATAAATTGTTGTCTAAATGACGCAGAAATAAAAATTACAATAACATCTCATTTTAAGACATATATTTACTAAAATGCACAAAAATATATTGCAATACCAAAGAGTAAATTCAGTCAACAAAATCGCTATTGCTTTCAACCACGGCTTCCAGATGACTTCAGAATCTCTTGCTCTCTTCTGGACTCTCTTCTTGAGTAAAATGGTAAATGCTGCCATAATAATTGCTTTCACTTCATCTTAAGTGTTACAAGGTGTTTTGTTAGTCTGTCGCTAAACTGCGTGACACACATACTAATCAAGGGTGTTGCAGTGGAGGAGTTAAGTGGCCAGATGTCAGAGGTACTAAGGTTGAAGAAATTGCCCGGCAGCATATGACTTGTTTCTCCTACTTGTGTGATATGATGCTGAGTCTTTTTAGTAGACCTAGCTTCTTCTACTAGCTAACCTCTTGACCCAGGGCAGTACTACCTCCTCAAAGATGTAAGCTTTAATTTTGATTCTGGTGCCTCAAAACACCTTCATAAGCAGCACTAGACACATCGAACTCTTACCAAATCCCCTGGACTCTCCTCAGATTGACACCCAAACTCACCCAAATGTTCGTATTGGGGCTTTGGTTGCGAATTCCAAGCAGTAAAATATAAGCTTTACGTCACGTTTCTCATTCTCTCAAAGACAGTGCCAAACTGATCCTACTATTCTGTGCAGTCGACAAAATAAAAAAAAAATAACGTCTATGCGTTGAATTAAAAATGTAATATGGTGACAATTTACCCAGCTCTCTCCGTACCTGCAGATACCCTTGGAAAATGTATGGATCCATCTTTCTCCACCTATAATTGGGTCTATATACTTGGATAGCATAAGTTCCTGGGGAAGAATAACTCTGAATTAAAAACCTGGAGATGTTTGTACACAATCTCCCTTCTAAAATATATGGGTGGTCCTGCACAAAAGTTCACCGCAGGTAATCAACTCATGTGGCGAGTTTATACACATAGCCGAAGGAGGAAATTATGTGACATCCAGTGAGTTTCGAATGCGTGTATTTCTTATCAGGCGATGGTTTTGATCAACACCATCATTTGATTAGATACCAGAAATTTTGGAACAAAATTCCCATTTTTGTAGTGATGCTAAACCATATATATATATATATATATATATATATTATAGGTTGGTGCAAAAATAATGTCGTTTTCTCACATAGTAACATATGTGAGAAAACGAGATTATTTTTGCACCAACCTAATATATAGCTTTGTGTGTGTATATTTATGAATAACGGGGAAACGTTTCTTTACAAACGCGTCTCGTCGCTCTATGAACTTTATCAAGGTTCCTCGCTAAACTTCACAAAGGTAATTTTTCTTCATTGGTAAAAAAATAAATTTCCTTTTGACTGTTATCTACATATTCTTAACAGGTATACTTTATTTATATCTGAATTTTGACACACCCACACACAGACATGTCCTCTATGTACTTCAGAGACGCACACTGAAGATTGTCTTTATCTGTTCATGACATCAGATTCGTTTCTTTTTCATCCTTCCTTAAACTCTCTTGTTAATACAATATTAAATTTTGTTTGTTTGAATTCCATGTTTTGTGTCCATTTTTTACCCGAATTCGCATAGGTCTACCAAATATTTTTTGCGAGACGAATATACATGGTGGCATAAAATTATAATACTCTCAGTTCCCGCAATGTTCCAGGCAAATGTATGCTATAGTTATATTACTTTATGTGCTATGCTTGTCTTATTGATATTCTACGTTCATCAAGTTTCTAAACGCTGCATCTGATTATAAAGTTGGTTTGTATTGCAGCGTCATTTACATGAGTTTTTATTGCTTCGAAGTACTTATTGATTTGTCTTCTCTTTCAGATTGTATCTGTTTTTATGATAAACCACAAATCTGTTGAAATATTATCCTGACAGGCTATCGGCCATTACATTAATTTGTTGTCTTTGAAATGATCTTTAGTGAGTTAAATAATAAAGTCTGTTACAGAT
>OZ010573.1:111389567-111429567 GCA_963932145.1 Acanthosepion lycidas
AATTATATAATTCTATTACCAATATGTACTACTATAACCATCAAAATAATTCTCTAATTCTATTCTCAAAATAATTATATAATTCTATTACCAATATGTACTACTATAACCATCAAAATAATTCTCTTATTCTATTCTCAAAATAATTCTCTAATTCTATTACCAATATGTACTACTATAACCATCAAAATAATTCTCTTATTCTATTCTCAAAATAATTCTCTAATTCTATTACCAATATGTACTACTATAACCATCAAAATAATTCTCTTATTCTATTCTCAAAATAATTATATAATTCTATTACCAATATGTACTACTATAACCATCAAAATAATTCTCTAATTCTATTCTCAAAATAATTCTATAATTCTATTACCAATATGTACTACTATAACCATCAAAATAATTCTCTTATTCTATTCTCAAAATAATTCTATAATTCTATTACCAATATGTACTACTATAACCATCAAAATAATTCTCTTATTCTATTCTCAAAATAATTCTATAATTCTATTACCAATATGTACTACTATAACCATCAAAATAATTCTCTTATTCTATTCTCAAAATAATTCTCTAATTCTATTACCAATATGTACTACTATAACCATCAAAATAATTCTCTAATTCTATTCTCAAAATAATTATATAATTCTATTACCAATATGTACTACTATAACCATCAAAATAATTCTCTAATTCTATTCTCAAAATAATTATATAATTCTATTACCAATATGTACTACTATAACCATCAAAATAATTCTCTTATTCTATTCTCAAAATAATTCTCTAATTCTATTACCAATATGTACTACTATAACCATCAAAATAATTCTCTTATTCTATTCTCAAAATAATTCTCTAATTCTATTACCAATATGTACTACTATAACCATCAAAATAATTCTCTTATTCTATTCTCAAAATAATTCTCTAATTCTATTACCAATATGTACTACTATAACCATCAAAATAATTCTCTTATTCTATTCTCAAAATAATTATATAATTCTATTACCAATATGTACTACTATAACCATCAAAATAATTCTCTAATTCTATTCTCAAAATAATTCTATAATTCTATTACCAATATGTACTACTATAACCATCAAAATAATTCTCTTATTCTATTCTCAAAATAATTCTATAATTCTATTACCAATATGTACAACTATAACCATCAAAATAATTCTCTTATTCTATTCTCAAAATAATTCTATAATTCTATTACCAATATGTACTACTATAACCATCAAAATAATTCTCTTATTCTATTCTCAAAATAATTCTCTAATTCTATTACCAATATGTACTACTATAACCATCAAAATAATTCTCTAATTCTATTCTCAAAATAATTATATAATTCTATTACCAATATGTACTACTATAACCATCAAAATAATTCTCTAATTCTATTCTCAAAATAATTATATAATTCTATTACCAATATGTACTACTATAACCATCAAAATAATTCTCTTATTCTATTCTCAAAATAATTCTCTAATTCTATTACCAATATGTACTACTATAACCATCAAAATAATTCTCTTATTCTATTCTCAAAATAATTCTCTAATTCTATTACCAATATGTACTACTATAACCATCAAAATAATTCTCTTATTCTATTCTCAAAATAATTATATAATTCTATTACCAATATGTACTACTATAACCATCAAAATAATTCTCTTATTCTATTCTCAAAATAATTCTATAATTCTATTACCAATATGTACTACTATAACCATCAAAATAATTCTCTTATTCTATTCTCAAAATAATTCTATAATTCTATTACCAATATGTACTACTATAACCATCAAAATAATTCTCTTATTCTATTCTCAAAATAATTCTATAATTCTATTACCAATATGTACTACTATAACCATCAAAATAATTCTCTTATTCTATTCTCAAAATAATTCTCTAATTCTATTACCAATATGTACTACTATAACCATCAAAATAATTCTCTAATTCTATTCTCAAAATAATTATATAATTCTATTACCAATATGTACTACTATAACCATCAAAATAATTCTCTAATTCTATTCTCAAAATAATTATATAATTCTATTACCAATATGTACTACTATAACCATCAAAATAATTCTCTAATTCTATTCTCAAAATAATTATATAATTCTATTACCAATATGTACTACTATAACCATCAAAATAATTCTCTTATTCTATTCTCAAAATAATTCTATAATTCTATTACCAATATGTACTACTATAACCATCAAAATAATTCTCTTATTCTATTCTCAAAATAATTCTCTAATTCTATTACCAATATGTACTACTATAACCATCAAAATAATTCTCTTATTCTATTCTCAAAATAATTCTATAATTCTATTACCAATATGTACTACTATAACCATCAAAATAATTCTCTTATTCTATTCTCAAAATAATTCTATAATTCTATTACCAATATGTACTACTATAACCATCAAAATAATTCTCTTATTCTATTCTCAAAATAATTCTCTAATTCTATTACCAATATGTACTACTATAACCATCAAAATAATTCTCTTATTCTATTCTCAAAATAATTCTATAATTCTATTACCAATATGTACTACTATAACCATCCTATATACCATCAAAATAATTCTCTTTATTCTATTCTCAAAATTAGTTTTATAATACTATTTACCAATATGTACTTACTATAACCATCAAAATAATTCTCTTATTCTATTCTCAAAATAATTCTCTAATTCTATTACCAATATGTACTGGTATCTATAACCATCAAAATAATTCTCTTATTCTATTCTCAATATGTACTGAGTATCTATAACCATCAAAATTATTCTCTTATTCTATTATCAAAATAATTCTATAATTCTATTACCAATATGTACTACTATAACCATCAAAATAATTCTCTTATTCTATTCTCAAAATAATTCTCTAATTCTATTACCAATATGTACTACTATAACCATCAAAATAATTCTCTTATTCTATTCTCAAAATAATTCTATAATTCTATTACCAATATGTACTACTATAAACATCAAAATAATACTATAATTCGATTCTCAAAATAATTCTCTAATTCTATTCTCAAAATAATCTCTAATTCTATTACCAATATGTACTACTATAACCATCAAAATAATTCTATAATTCTATTCTCAAAATAATTCTCTAATTCTATTACCAATATGTACTACTATAACCATCAAAATAATTCTCTTATTCTATTCTCAAAATAATTCTATAATTCTATTACCAATATGTACTACTATAACCATCAAAATAATTCTCTTATTCTATTCTCAAAATAATTCTATAATTCTATTACCAATATGTACTACTATAACCATCAAAATAATTCTCTTATTCTATTCTCAAAATAATTCTCTAATTCTATTACCAATATGTACTACTATAACCATCAAAATAATTCTCTAATTCTATTCTCAAAATAATTCTATAATTCTATTACCAATATGTACTACTATAACCATCAAAATAATTCTCTAATTCTATTCTCAAAATAATTCTCTAAATCTATTACCAATATGTACTACTATAACCATCAAAATAATTCTCTTATTCTATTCTCAAAATAATTCTCTAATTCTATTACCAATATGTACTACTATAACCATCAAAATAATTCTCTTATTCTATTCTCAAAATAATTCTATAATTCTATTACCAATATGTACTACTATAAACATCAAAATAATACTATAATTCGATTCTCAAAATAATTCTCTAATTCTATTCTCAAAATAATCTCTAATTCTATTACCAATATGTACTACTATAACCATCAAAATAATTCTATAATTCTATTCTCAAAATAATTCTCTAATTCTATTACCAATATGTACTACTATAAATATCAAAATAATTCTACGTACTAAGTGATGGCATTTCCATGAGTTCAGTTCTGGGACCACCATTTAGTGACTTCTACATGAACAACATTAAAAATATGATATTTAATACCACTTCATTAATATGATAATAATGTTATTAATAAATATGATATTTAATACTAATAAAACCCCTCCATCTATGGTATGTAGATGATATTCTCATCCTAGTTAAAAATACGTATGAACAACAAAAACTTCCCAAAAAGAGGAAATTTTCTAAATTTCACATATGAACAGATCAATAAATTTTTTTCATGATATATTAACAGACACCAATAATAATAATAAATTTACTACTTCCTTATATAAAAGATTAACTAACATAAACACGCACATTCTCAACTATAGAACAACTATTACAAAGCAGTTATTATATAAAATTAAATAAACTGTGCAATAGTTAACTCTTCCATGGAAAAAAAATGTTTCTACACGGAATTTAAAAAATAAAAAAATAAATAAACAAACTCTCATTAATAAAGATTTTCCTAATTGCCTTGATGATGGGCAAATTAGATGAGCTATTAAAAATATTAACATAAATAAAACAAGAACATAATACTTTCTCAAATAGCCCAAAACATATCGACCTACTATATCTCAATCAAATACACTCTAACTACACACAAGAAGAATAAATCCTAAAATATTATAATATATCCACACTGACCCCAGTAAAAATTAAAACTAATTATATACTATACTAAATTTAGTTCAACCAAATTTTCCGTTAATTCATGTTTTACAAAAGACCAACATTGGATAAGATGTTATGGCGTGGTTCAAGTTTTCTGTTCATTCTGGTAAGTTTTAAGTATATTATTCAAGTTATGTTTGATGTCAATGTATTCAACTATTTTTATACTGAAAGTGATCTTCATCTTGAATCACAGGAGCTTAAAAGCTCGAATGATTTTTTTTCTGTAATTTAACAATAAAAGGACCATTACTATTGGAGACATAAATGTGTGCGTCATCTCTATGCAGGCCGACTAGTTCCGGTTCAATAAATCTACCAGTTATCTGCAAAATGTAAATAGAAACAAGGTCAGCTACTTCTGCCGAATCATATGCCCCTATTAGATCGTTGAAGTCGTTACTCCTTCATTTAATCTAAGTGGTGTAATTAAGTAATAGAATTGACTTCCTGGCAAGAAATATGATATCGATAACTTCAACAGATATCACCATATAGTTCTTAGCAAACCTAATTTAATCATTTCAAATGTCATTAGATATACAGGAGTCAAATTCGATGATGTCTAATTTAATAAATGTAGCTTTCTTCTTCCTCTTTATATCACTGATCCACACGATGTTATCCGATGTGTCTTTACAAAGATTGACATTAGTTTAAACTAGTAGTTTGTCCGTAATTTTTTAATTATATTTTTAGAAATTATCCCTAGCACAGACTTAGTTGGATTGATCAACATAGATTGGGCATTATTCGAGAAATTGGGTTTATGGTCTTCGAATAATATAGATGCGTATTTCGTGTGGCGTATTCTTCATTCTTTCCCTAACATTAAGATTAATATTTAACTCAGCTGTTATAATGCCCATCTCAAAAATCCCATTGTTATATCATTTTTATAATTATAAGTAATTTTGTCCTTGTGGATTTAGAGAGATCACATTATATATATATATATATATATATATATATATATATATATATATATATATATATATATATATATATATATATATATATATATTAATTGATCTGCTCTAATCCAAAACTTTTTCGTGTTTTTAATCCTAACAATGTCCTTGTTTAGGGATTTCTGAAAAGATTTAAAGCTTCTACTAAATTTCATTTTCTTGACAATGTTAAATAGGTCTTTTTCGAATGGTTCTAACAATATACAGGATGGTGGATCATTCTGAGATTTTAAGTTATTGGTTTCCGTTCTGTTGTTTTTAGTTACAGGATGATTGAGGTAGAAGCATGTCTTCCATCTTAATCATTTTATAAAGTCAACAATTTTCTCAGAGAGAAATTGAAGGAGTTCAGAGAAGTATATGGAATATTCTTAAAGGAGTGATCCGTGAGAAATTTAGCAATAATGACAAATGACGTAATTGGAATAAAAATCCAAGGTGAAAAGCAAATGAGAACAATAGCGATAAATTGAATTCCACAATAGATTAATATCCAAGAGAGCTATACTATACAAGTATAGGAGTTTTTTTTTTACATATATATATATATATATATATATATATATATATATATATATATATATATATATATTCCGACTTTCCCTGACGAACCGTTTATGTGAAACCTAGGTAGGTTTGTCTGGCTCACGAGGTTTATCTAGGTCTGCTCTACGGCTGTATTGAGCTTTTTGTAAGTTTTTACTCGTATCGAGGTTTTCCTTTGGGCTTCAAGCCTGTATCTGTGCGATTCTTTTCGACAGGCTTTCATGTTTGTAGCACTTTCTTTTTTAAAAACTTTTTTTCCCTCGAGATTGATTTGATTATTGGCAAATCAAAAATTCGAGGCTTTTTGAAACGAGTATAGTTATCTATATTTGTATATATATATATATATATATATATATATATATATATATATATATATATATATATAGATAGATAGATAGATAGACAGGTAGATAGATAGATAGATAGATAGATAGATGAAGAGAGAGAGAGAGAGAGACATTGTACATGAATACGAGCTATTTGGAATCGACATCACTTAATTTTAAAAAGAAAATATCTCTCAAGTAGCTGAAGAAATCTAACGCCGCATATTCTTGCTGTTCGCATTTATTCTTCTCATTTATTCATTTCTTAGTCTGATCTGGCGATTTCTAATTCTTGACGCTGAGAATTAGTTCTTTATTTATATTGTGTGCAATGAACAAGGTGTTAGCACATGACGAAAAGTATCTGCGAGGCTAAGAATTTTTAAGTTTGTACAGGCTTACTAATATAATTACATTGTCATAACTTTCCATGTTACGCAAGATACGTAAATAACAGTTTAGTGCATTTAACAGAACATGTTATATTTTTTTTCACTGAAGTACATTTTGAAGCTCAGCTGGAAATAGCAGGGAAAAATATTAAATAATTTCCTTCGATTTTTTAGGTAGAACCTAACTCAGACACACTAAGCCACAATCGCGCTCGTATATACAGGAAAGTAACAGCTCATTTTAAAATAATTTATTAAGTATAATTTTTAAAAGAATTGAATATGAGATAAAATAATTTAGCTTGAGGCTTTATTTAAAATTCGATACGGGCACTAGGTTTCGCTGCAAGTTTCTAGTGCTGCCCAGGAATCGCGTCAACTTATTTTACCTGGAAGTCTTTTTGTATACACCCTTCAAGATTTTACAAAGATTTGGTTTAGTATAGTAGACTTGCTCTTTAACTAATCCTATAGAAAAAAGTAACTGTATGTTAAATAAGGACTCATGGCTGGACATTTATTCATAAAATAGGCAGTATCTTTTCACTAACTATATAAATATATATATATATATATATATATATATGTGTGTGTGTGTGTATGTGTGTGTGTGTGTATGTGTGTATATATATATATATATATATATATATATATATCGTCATACACAGAAAGACTGTTTCGCTGTATCACAGCCCAACAGTGTGACTAGACACCCGGTTGCCTCTATCTAGGATTAAAACCCGCCAAAGCGGTTAGCGCATGGCAGGGATGAGGGTGAATTTATGCGTATTTATTTTTAGATAGACACACAATAACTGAGATAACTTGATTCGCTTTACCGAAGAGTCTTGCATTATTAGCAGTAATAGTCACTGTTTAGAAACTCACACTCTCACCCCAGAGTGCTCAACCGAATTAAACTTTTAAGCAATATATATACTGACCAAGTGGGATATATATAGGGAGAGATGGTCGCGCCTTTGGGAGTATTCTGTATTCGAATACATGCTGTTTTTTTTTAGAATGAACAAGAAGCTAAAACGTAGCAAATTATGTATTCAACCAACATTTATATCCATGCTGCCAGATAAATATAATATCTGCACACACGGCATATATATAAATCTCACCAGGAATACATTGAAATCATACACAAAAACGCGTTCCAAGAGATATTCTATAGAAAAAGAGTAAACTAGTTGCATCGAAAACAGGAAACAGATAAATAAAAAGATTATGCAGCAGTGATTTTCAGATGAGTGTATGACCAACAATCGGATATTGTCACCTATCCCCACCTTTTTTATCGTCATATATCGGATGATTTGAGTGAATTAATTGTGTATGTATTCTTCCCTCGGCATTTCGTCTTATCATATCTTCATTAAGCAAGTAAATTGAAATAAGCGAAATAATAAAATCTATTAATCAAAATAAACAATTTATAAGCGTATTTATGGCAGCGGACAAGACTAGAAATTTATATGAACTAAGTATATACAAGAAATCACCAAAACCTACAAAATATGCCATTACCATGGAAACTATTAGGTTGGTGCAAAAACAATAACGTAATAATGTCGTTTTTTAACGTTAAAAAAACGTCATAAAACGCCATTATTACGTCATTATTTTTGTACCAACCTAATAGAAATTCGCTCAAACATTAGACCTAGACCGAATACATCGTTATATCACAAGCATTTAGTATACTAAAAAGACCACGAAGTAAACTCCAAACAAACACAACATGCTGACTCACAAACACAAATAAAGGTGAACTAGGTTAAATGAATAAAATAACAATAGAAATGATTTAACTCAAAACTAAGGGTAAATTTATCTGTACGAGCCATCATGCCCGTTTACAAATCTAGAATTGGTCTGTGCACGGAATACTGTTACCATATCTGGTCTGATACTTTTGCTGTTCATCTTCAGGTTATTAACACAATCCAAAGAAAGATCTACAATTTAATCGAACCTGACTTGGCATTACGACTTCAGTCACTTTCTCACAGACATGATGTGGCTTCTCTCTGTTTTTTCCACAAATATTTTCATGGCTATTGTTCCGACAAGCATTTTTTCCTAGTACCCCGACTACATGAATTTAAGCTCGTTACTAGATTGGCATCTAGGTCCCACCCTTTTACTCTTGAAATATATAAATATAATCGCCACTTCTGTTTCATCAGTTTCTTTTCTTGCACTTCCCGATTATGGAACCCCCTTCCGTTTACTTGCTTACCTAATAACTACAATCTTCAAACATTTAAATGTAAGGCCAGTCGCCATCTTTTGTTGTATTGAACCCCGATCAACTTTTATCCTTTCACCCCACCCATACCTAGTCTTTTTTTCTCACTTTCACCGTCTGTCACACCCTGCGTACTAGTGGCATTCCTGACTTGCTATCGGTGAAATGATTAAAAAGAACCCAACAAAAACAACTAAAAATGCAAACATTACAGCTATCGACTTGTTACGTAATAATAAAAGATAAGTTATACAATTCGATATACATAATAAACAAAGTACAAAATATTAATAAACATAAACACAAGAACATTTAAAAATAATAGTCAATACTAAATAATTAATTAATTTATAATGAATAATGAAATAGCTATAAATACCGTTTTGGGATTCACAATTTCAACATCTAGAATCATTTGAATCATAACCGTTACCACCTATCGAATATACGTTAGGATAATTCAATAGATCTTGCAACCCATAATGCAACACTGGCCAGTATATATAAATAATACTACCAAAATATAACACCCAAGGTTTTGAAAAATGCGTTCAACGTGTCGCCGCTCGGTGTTGACTATTATATTTGTATACGCTCTATGCTTGACACTGGGCAATTTTACCCATAAATATAGCACACCTTGAAACTATATTTTGTTTCGCAGCCTAACGTAAACTATGCAATTTTTAAATATACTGAATAATAGACTGAAATTTATCTGTTTCCCGAAAGCGACATAAAACTGTTGAGAATCTTATTAGGACTTGATATTGTTCCGAAACTGCCAGTTAAGTACTGTCAAGAATTACAGAAGCTAAGTTCATACGCAAAACGGTCGGTAAGAAAGAATGCGTTATCTGCCCATCTAATAGCTGGCTGCGTTTGTGAGAACCAGTAATGAACATCTACAGCTTTTCCGACCCTTGGCGATATGTCCGTTGTGTTGCGTGACAAAACAACATTTCATTAGGCCAAACTGTCGAGAAAAGACAGCTACGCAATCGAGTATTGACAGCAAGGGAATCATCTCATTAAATCAAACGCGTAAAAATTACTATACATGTCATATATATATATATACATACATACATATATATATATATATATATATATATATATATATATATATATATGTGTGTGTGTGTGTGTGTGTGTGTGTGGGTGGGTGTGTGTGGGTGGGTTCTGCGTGTTTTAATATATATATACATATATATTATATATGTTTTAATATATATATGTCATATATATATAATTATATATATATATATATATATATATATATATATATATATATGTGTGTGTTTTATATGTTTATGTTTAATATGTTTATGTTACAAATTCGGAATAAGTAGTTTAGTAGGGAACTAAAGAAATCTGAGCAAATATGACTGCTCTCTCTCTCTCTCTCTCTCTCTCTCTCTCTCTCTCTCTCTTATACGTTTTATTTACATTGTTCAATTTGTTCGTAACTATATAAATAATAATAATAATAATAATAATAATAATAATAATAATAATAATAATAATAATAATAATAAATTCAGACATCTACAATATACAAAAACATCCATAAAATTACTAGGATCTAACGTAACATATGGGTAAAACGTAAACGATTACTACAATATAACGCATTATAAGGCCAATTTAAGATATTATAAGGCTAAATAGATAACGATATCGAAATTGTCATTGCGGCTCAGATTTATCTGGTGACCGTTTTGAGCGGTGTTTCTCGAAACTCAAAAGTTGGTCAATAATATAAGTCAATTGAACATTAAATGTATTATCAAATAATGTAAAGGTTTTTTTTTAATAATTTAGTTAGATTAAAAATAAGTCTTATTAAGAGGAAATGAAATTAATATTTTAGTACATGTTACGCTGAACCATTTATTGTTCATTTCATTACAAACTTCGCTATTCCAATCTGTAATAATAATTGATGGTTTCGATCACTTAGATTTGATTATTATGCAAATATATAACATATTCGATGACTTGAACGGCTATTGGTTTTGTTTTCTGTTGCTTTGGAGATAAACAATAAATAGATTTCTCTAATGGTGTTTAAATGCCTTAGCTTTAAACGAACCTAGAACAGGGAGAGAAAAAAGAGGTCAAAATCAGGTAAGGATTTCTCTCATTTCAAGCCAACCGATACAAAACGAATATTCTGTAATATGTACATATTTCTACATGATGCATGTGATCTAAATTATTCTTTATCATTTTTCTTCGCTGTTTGCACATTGCTGTGACTTTTCAGAAAGATAGTTCCTTTTTGCATTCTCAAATATTATGAATTTGTGTTGTCTTTCTCCAAGTTCGGCTGCCAACCGAGGCTAGGGACCTGCTTTGCTTTTTTTGATGCATAGCTGCGTGGAGAAGAGATGGGTTTATGGCTTTCTTCATGGCAGAATTGCAAATGTGGAATGCAGCTTGGTGATTCCATTAAAAATAAAATGAATGCATCATACTGAAATAAAAAGAAAAAGTATATTCAATCCTGGCATGTAAAATAGCGGACGAAACTTCTTATGCCGTCAACATGAATCTATCACAGTTAGACAAACTGGGTCTCATAACTATTTATGCAGCAAGTGGGGTGATGACACGGCTTCCAAGAATTAAGTCAATGTTCAAAACGAGAGATATCCATGGGCAAATAGACAATCATTTTTCCTGGACATTTAATTTGGAGGAAATTGTCTTAGTTAGACCTGGACAATGATGATGATAATAATGATGGTGGCGACGACAATGACGATGATGATGGCGATTCCATTAAATTGTTATTAATTAACATATACATGTTTGTGACATTTTTGCTTATATTTTCATATTTATTTGCATTAGATTCACTTTTTTTAAAAATTCTGTCTATTCTTTTTATTTTTAACCGGTGTGAAATGTCAACATCTTCATTTTGTCATTACATTCTCTTCGATTTATGCTATCCATTTTAGTTGTTGTTGCTGCAGCAAGTATTTAAGAGATCATAGTAAATCTGTGACAAGCTGCTTCACTCTACGTACTTTCTCTCAATCATCATAGCAACAGTTCCAATAGTTTTGATCAAACCTCATATGGAGCCACATTCTTGAATAATTGTATAAAAAGTAATAAAATTCCAAACCCATCGCTGAGATATAATATCTAATATCATGAGGCAGTTCTTTTTTTTATATCAGATACACTGGTTTTACATTAAGTCAAAGAGAAAGATCGTCAAGTTGCTTTGTATTGAAGAAGGACTTCTAAACTTTCAGCAGTAAGCCACCGCTTGCTAATATTAATGGTTAAAATGCTTTTGACCAAGTGAGGCCTGTGGATCCTGGCGAATGCCATACTTCTTTGAACGTTTGTTGACTGTTAGTACGGGATTATAAGCAAAGAACTGTAACAAATAACAGAAACCACATCACTTAAATGCCTTCTGCAGCAACAACAACTAAAATGGATAGCATAAATCGAAGAGAATGTAATGACAAAATAAAGATGTTGACATCTCACACCAGTTAAAAATAAAAAAAAAATATTTTAATCTGCCTTAGCAGATGCTGGACGTCGGAAGACTATTTTCGTACAAATTTTGTTACTATTAGGTTGGTGCTAAAATAATGACATAATAATGTCGTTTTTTGACGTTTAAATATACGTCGAAAAACGACATTATTACGTCATTATTTTCGCAAAAAAATTTTCAATTCCCTTAGAACAAATGTTTGTTTGGTAATTATAATCGACATTGGAGAAAGTCCTGACATTCGACCTTTAAAAATCGGGGATTTAGTACTTAATGCTGCCAAGATATTTTATTGAACGAAAGGGCTTCGATATCAATACGCGAGACACAATGTCTCGATCAGAAAACAAAACTTGGAATGAAGAAATGAGTAATAGTGTATAAACGAGACAGACGGAAGCAAAAGGTATGTTCTATAAAGTTGCGGCAATTATGATCCAACCTACTCACAGATCTCTATTTATAAAATGAAATATATTTAAAATAGTCAAAACTACAATTCCCAATACAAAATCACATGTCTGTTTTCGTCTATCATATTTTTATCGATATACCAAGCACACATATACATACACTTAAACATGCAGAGTATGAAAGTGGAAAAGCTTATAAACGATGCGTTTCGTCTACATCTGTTTGGATAGGATTCTTCAGATGAAAACGAAAGACTTAACTGTGCATAAGGGACATGTTTGTGATTTTCTTTTTCATAATAAGAGGGTCAATAAATTAAATTACCTTATCAGATTCAACTATAGGTGAACAGAAATTGCCGACGCTTTGATATATATATATATATATATATATATATATATATATATATATATATATATATATATATATATATATATATATATGTGATAGAAATTATTAGGAGGATTTGATAATTATAATTATATCTAAGTAATTCATCGTATCTGATAGAAATCTCAACTGAATGCAGAAAGCACTGGACAGCCGTTTCGTCCTATATTTGGGACTACATCAGCAGTACGCATCCACTACCGAGAATTGAAACCCTGGCAGTTAGGTTATCAATCAAACGTCGTACCAACGTACGGGCCTCGAAGAGATTGTAAATCAGACTCAATACAGCGCCGCTCGCTCACATATTCCGTGGTGGAACTCTTACTGAGTTCTCTGTAACTATAGGACGGTGGCCCCTGAAGCCACGACTACTTTCACCAAGCCGCTCACTCTAGAGCATTAAAGCCGGTCAAGCAATGATGTCCATGACAGAAATTATTAGGAGGATTTGATAATTATATTTAGGTAATTCATCGTGTCTGATAGAAATCTCAACAGAATGCAGAAAGCACTGGACGCCCGTTTCGTCCAGTTTTTTAATTTCCAGTATATATATATATATATATATATATATATATATATATATATATATATATATATGTATGTGTGTGTGTGTGTGTGTGTGTGTGTGTGTTGGATTTGAAATCACCCACTGAAACCAGATGATTTAAATTTGCCAAATTTTCCATTTCACTGAAACAATTTTTAAACACTTCTATTATTTTTTCTTCTTTTCTTTCTTTCATTTTCTAACCAACAACAATGCAGCGCCTCTGCCATCAAAACAGCATTGTCAAGAATATATAAGGTAAGGCCAGTGCGTAATGGTTGTGCTAACTAAGGTAGTGGGGGGAAAAGCGGAATTACGATAGTTGGCTGAAAAGTTCCTAGGCTGAGACAGATACTCATGTAATGTGACTAAATTAGGTTTATTTTTCAGCATTGTCTCTCATGCAATCAACGCATATGTTCCATCAGTGTTCCAGTGCATGGACCCAATCGATGAAGAAGCTGTCATCCTCTTGGTAAAAGAAATCATTAACAGCATGTATGATGTCATCATGCCTGCCGCACTTGTTCCCAGCAATGCGTTTTTTTTTCAAGTTCGAATATTGATAATAGACGTATGGGGACAAGTCATGAGAATAGGGAGGCTGACCACAGCAGCGACTGGCACTTAAGACGTAGGCTTGAGAATTGTCCTGATGGAAAATACCTTCTCCTTCTTGGTTGTCTGTTCTTTACAGCCTTTTCTAACTGCTTGAGTTAGTTGGTATAGTATTCACCATTGACAGTGTGACCCTTTTGAAGTTATTCAATAAACATTTTCCATCCCCCAAAATCTGAGACATTCACCTTCCTTGCTGATGAAACAACCTTGACCTCCGTACGAGAAGATGAGGAGGACCGTTCCCACTGACTGGATTGTCACCGTCTCTGATTCAAAGTGAGGAATTCAAAACCCATGTTGGGTTGGGAAACCTTCAAGGAAACCTTCAAGGAAACCAGGTGTATTTCCTCAAACGATGTCAGATTTTCCCATGATGTGATTACTCTATGCGCTTTTGATTAATTAGCAGAAGACGTGGACAACAACAAGGGAAAGCCTTTGTCATATCAAGCACATTATACAGAATATTCCCAACTCTCTCATGAGATATATTATTTGATATATAGTCAACCACCTGTCATCTGTCAACATGTCGTGAACAGGATCAATGTTTTCCTCAGAGACTGCATTTGGACAACGTCCAATCATTTATTCATCTTCAAGACTATTCATTCCGCTCCTAAATTCATCTGTTCAATTTTGCACTGTTAATAAAGCCCCTAATGTAGCAACTTTGTCAGCATGGACGTCTTTGGAGGATAAACACTTTTTCTGAAGTTACTTGACAACACCACAATGCTATATTAAATAATCCATTACTAGTTACATTTGAAGTTTTCATTACACAGTCAGATGGCAATTTACCTGGAAAAAAACAAGGCAGTTCTTATTAAGAAGAGTTAAAACTAATTCATTAAATATTTCACAACTGTAGCATCATTTATTATTAGTCGGCTTACGAACATCTAAGCACATCATCCTACATAATACATTATTTTGCCAGATTGCTTTAAGTTTTTAACCTCAAAATAGGATTTATTCGACCCCAAATTAAGACAGTAAATTGCTTAACAGATATTCCCTGGAATTTCTGTTCAATAGAGCATGTTAACAGAGGAATTAATGCCTATATATATATTGTGATTAATATTACAGAGTGTAGCAATTGTAAGTAATTCTCAAAAAGAGAAGAAAATAGAATATTAGTTATAAAGAGTTAAAATTATTAGTATATCAAAGAATAAGCAGAAACCAATATTTCGCAATCGATAAAACACCACTATCAATAGAAATGGTTAAGAGTTTATGAGGAATTTAATCTGAAAGCACATTAAAATAGCAAAATATATCTTCCAAAAGCGAAATATAGTACAAAGGAACAAGAACTCTCGTTAGAAAAAAAGAAGACGGCACTGAACTGTTATGTAATATCAGTTCTTCTACATGGCAATGAATGCTCTACAACTTCTCTCAGATGAAGAAGATACTTGAAACAATAGAAATATTGTTCTACAGAAGGATGCTGAGAACGCAATGAACAGATCATGTGAACAACGCGACATTTTAGACATAATGGAAACAAAAATTAGACATGTACTAAAAACTGTTGAAATTTCGACACAACATAATGACGAAAGAAAGCTTGGCAAATATGATTCACAAGACAGATTGAAAGCACAAGACAGATTGAAGGCAAGAGGGACAGGGGAAAACAGCGCAAAACCTACATTGCGAGCTTGAATAAATAAATGGCAGGAGAGTTCTTAGGAGAGATAACTAAAGAAAATGTATTAAGGCCTACAGGAGACAAGGAATTGAGGAGAAACATGATGACCAACGAATCGACGGGACAGGGAACAGAAGAAGAAGAAGAAGAAGAAGAAGAAGAAGAAGAAGAAGAAGAACAACAACAACAACAACAACAACAACAACATAATAATAATAATAATAATAATAATAATAATAATAATAATAATATGCATTTTAACACTTAAATTTATGTCAACGTGTTATCGAATCTGGAATACTTCAATGAAATCCCTTAATGTCCGTTTTTTCCTTTCTAATATACATATTTAATATAACTCCACCACACCCCAAAATATAGCTGTGATATCAGGAGACTTCAAAAGCAGAATCTGTACTCACGCTTGCACAAATCATCGATTTAACTATACGAGAAGATTCCGAGGACACACAAGTAAGGTAAAATGTCTTACGGAAATGTTGTTTGCAAAGCACTTCTTAAGAGTTGTGGGAAAAGAAATGGTTTAACAGTTTTAAGTACTTTTCACCTGTAATGTTTCCATCAATGAAGGAAGCAGCTTTTTTATATATATATATCCGATAGAGAGATATACAATTTTAAGTAAAATTTATTAATTCACTTGGTGGCTACTGCACTGCCTGCAAAATATTTCATTTCTTTAAGTTACTAATATTTTTCATTTTATCTTTTAATGCTTTTCATATTTCTTGCGATTTTTTTTAAAAAAGTAATCCTATAAGGTGCTAAATAGTCGCAATTTTATGTTTTTTTTTCAATTTGCGCATGCGCGTTTTTTTGCTTTATAATTTGTCGACTGCACAGTATAGTTGGACACAGTCTGTGAGTAACAAAGCTCCAATGCGAACATTTCAAAGTGTTTGGGAGTCAATTAGAGAACAGTGCATAGAATTTGGAAAGAACTTGAGTCTAATGATGATTACGTAGGTGTTTGGAGTTATCATTAACGATATTATGACTCCATCCATCTTCCTACCTGGCTACAAAGGCAACACGAAGGCCTACACCTATTTCTTTGTGGAGGTAACGCTGCCCTGATACAAACGGTTGTTGCTAAAGATCTTATGTCTGGCAAGTGGACTCTGCAACATGTCACACATGCAGGAAAAACCAATTATGGCTGTCAGACAATTTCTTCGACCATACCACCCTTACATCTGGTCAGCTAACTCTCTAGACACAACCCCTGGAAGTGTTATGAGTCAGACAGAGTTGAGGGAGATACCAACAAAACTCCTTGTAACACCAAAGATAAACTGAAGACAAGAATTATTCTCAAGCGATGCTGAATAAAATCGCTTGAAAATTGAACAGCACATCAAATTTTAAGTTTACTTTAAGATTTATGGATTGTTTGCGAAACATGGTAATGTCTGTGTTGTGATGGATGTATATTTAAAAAAAAAATAATTGTAATATATATATATATAAGTGTGTGTGTGAAAAATATATAGAAAATAGGAAAAAAGTCGTTAGGTAAATAATCCAAAGTTCTTTAGTATTTTTGTTATTATTTTTAAAAAATAGTGCTCGATACAAAAGTAGTGCATAAATATAATTATTTATTAAAAAGTATGATTCCAACACGTTACATAAGCGTTCTCATGTTTCAAAACAAGTGCAAAAAACTTCAATATAATTATTTGAATTAATGTAAGCACTGTTCAATCTTCAAGGGAAATTTTTTTGGAATAACTTATTTCTGAAATTTACGTATTTTAATAGCATATTCATCATTGAAATCAAATTTCTATGGTAACGACTAGAGCAATTGTTTAAATAAAAAGGGGCGTAAGGTGTTAATATTTTGTATCAGTATAAAGTTACATTCATAGATGTCAAGTCAGGGTACGGTTGGGGTGTCTAAATTTAAAATTTAAAATTTTAAAAAAATACATGAATAACTACACTTTATTAAGTTTCTAAATAATAAAAATCTAATAAACAATAGACATGAGTTAACGGTTTTCTGCCGACATCATCAAATTGTTGCATTGAATAATTAGCATAAAAACAAACAATAATTTTTTTTTAAATCCATAATCCTAATAAATAGTTTAAATGCTCTACAAAAAAAAGATAACCCTTTATGAAGTCGTCAAAAAACAAATGTTACGGCAGTTTTTATATACACAAAAGCCTTTCAGAATAAAATAAAATAAATAAATAAATAAATCTCCATAGACACGTAAACCAGACTAGCCGATATCATTTTCGTTTTAAATTTAGACACCCGCCACCTTACCCTGACTTGACATCTGTGAATGTAACTGAGATATTGATACAAATTATTAACACCTTACGCCCCTTTTTATTTAAACAATTGCTCTAGCCTTTACTATAGCAATTTGGATTTCAATAATGAATATCCTATTAAAACACGTAAATTTCAGAAATAAGTTATTCCCAAAAAACTTTCGCTTCAAGATGGAACAGTGCTTACTTTAATTTAATTAATTATATTGAAGTTTTCGGTTATTGTTTGGAAACCTGAGAACTCTTATGTAGGGTGTTGGAATCATATTTTTAAATAAATAATTATATATATATATATATATATATATATATATATATATATATATATATATATATAAGTAGCTATACTCGTCCGGCAAAATTAATACCGAAGAGAAAAAAAAGAAAAGTACCTAGAGGATGTACTTCCGGCGAAAATAATCGTCTAGAATTTAAGTTCAGAGTCCAAAGAAAAAACCTCCGATACGAATAAAGTAAAAAAAAAACTAAAGAAAGTGCTCAATACGCTAAGTAGAGCAAAATAAGTAAATAAACCTAAAGAGCCAGACTGGCTATTTAGTTTTATTTACTTATCTACATTTGCTGATTTTATTTAATGAACAGTTGTTCTGATGAGCTTTTCTCTTGTACTTTAACCGCATACACCTGTTTCTATGTTTGTGTCTGTGTATGCGAGAATATCCTCCCAAACAAACTCAGAAGAAAATTTCAACCAGCACCACATACAAATAATCATAAATAGATCGACATTTCAAAAAAAAAAATCATAAATGTGTGAAACCGCGGAATAAAAACTGCCATCCATGCAACTGAATACATTCGCTCTATCACAGATATTGCGTACAGCACACACACAGACACCTATATATATATATAACTAAACAGACTGTTACGCTATTTCACAGCCCTTCAGTTTGCATCAAGCGAGGATCGAGACCCGACTGAATTGGTGCCAGTCGGAGATTCTACCACAAAACCGCTGGCTCACGGCAGAGACGAAGGTTAATTGTAGCATATTTATTTTTAGATAAACACACACAGTAACCGACAGTAACTCAATTGGCTTTTGCCGAAGAGTCTCGCTATATCAGCCATAATAGTCACTGTCTAGAAACCCACATCTTTTCTTCAGAGAGCTAAACTGAAATTAATTTTTCAGGAGCCTATATAAAGTCATCCACAGACAGACTGTTTCGCTGTTTCATAGCTCATCAGTATATATATATATATATATATATATGTGTGTGTGTGTGTGTGTGTGTGTGAAAAATATATAAAAAATAGGAAAGAACACGTTAGCTAAATAATCCAAAGTTCTTTTTGTTATTATTTTTTAAAAAGTCGTGCTCGATACAAAAGTAGAGTATAAATATAATTGTAACCCATGCCCTTTATGCCTACATTAAAAACTACACATTATTAAGTTGTTAAATAATAACACTCTATTAAAAAATAGACAGGAGTTAACGGTTTTTTGCCGACATCATAAAATTTTTGCATTGAATAATTAGCATAAAAAACAATAAAATAATTGTTAAATTCCATAGTCCTAATAAATAGTTTAAATGCCCTACAAAAAAAGATAACCCTTTATGAAGTCGTCAAAAAACAAATGTTAGTGATTTACGACAGTTTTTATATACACAAAATCCTTTCAGAAAAAAATAAAAAATAAAATAAAAAATAAATAAATCTCCATAGACACTTAACCAGACTAGACGATGTCATCTTCCGCTTTAAATTTAGACACCCCGACCTTACCCTGATTGACATCTGTGAATGTAAGTAAGATATTGATACAAATTATTAACGCCTTACGCCCCTTTTCTTTAAACAATTGCTCTAGCCGTTACCATAGAAAATTTGATTTTAATAATGAATATACTTATAAAACGCGTAAACCTCAGAAATAAGTTATTCAAAAAAAATTTCGCTTGAAGATGGAACAGAGCGTAGTACTTTAATTCAATGTAAATCAAATAATTATATTGAAATTTTCGGCTCTTGTTTTGAAACATGAGAACCCTTATGTAGCGTGTTGGAATCATATTTTTAAATAAATAATTATCTCTCTCTCTCTCTCTATATATATATATATATATATATATATATATATATATCAACTTTGTTTCAAAACTTCTGGTGTCTTATCAAGTGATGTTGATGAATATATATATAATACTTCCAAATCTAGGCAGAGCTCAATGTACAAGACATAGATTTGTCAGCATTGTAGAATTTACAAGAGTAATTGGTAGTGTCGTCTGCATAGATGCCTATTTGGGAACTGATGGCATCAGTAAAATCACGGATAAAGATAAGATACAATGAAATGGACAAAATCCGGCAATTATTTTAAGACATTTTATATTTATACATTCTTTTCATAGATACAAATATTTAAGTAAATATATAATAAACATTTTAAACAACATTTACCGGCCTGTCGGTGGACGCATATTTACTATGAAAATTTCTCGAAAATCCTGGCCAGTAAATGTTGTTTAATACCGTTTATTATAAACAGAGAATTTACTTAAATATTTGTATCTATAAAAAGAATGTATAAACATAAGAATCAATCTAAGACCCAGGAAAGACCTTTGAGGAACTCCCCTGTTCGTATGAATGGATCTAAAAGGAAGGTTGCTCAGGACGACGTTCATTTTTCGATTTGAAAGGAATGTTTGGATTAATCAAATAATCGTCCTTTAATACCGTAGCGCTGAAGCTTATATAGAAGATCAGCATGCTAAAGCTTGTCAAACACCTTCTAGATATCTAGAGTCACTGCTCGCCCTCGCCGTCATTATAAGGACCTTGATATACATATTAAGTTATGGCCATAATCTCATCAGCGGTATAGCAGTCAAAACGGAATCCATATTGTTTGTCAGAGAGTAGATCGTTATATGTAAGATGTTTTACCACTTCGACATTGATTAAAGCCTCGAAGACTTTGCCGAAGTGTGATATGAATCTGATAGAGCGATAGTTAGACGGGCCAGAATGTTTTTCAGAGACATGGACTTCAGAAGACAAAGCAGCGAGTTTGGCGAGAACTAGAGACAGTTCGAGAGCACATTTCTTTAGGACTACGGCTGCTTTACCGTACCCTCCATTGTGCGTCTAATTTAGCAATGATATACAAGACAATGACTGGGTTATGCACATATCACTCAGTTCTAGGAAGACACCAAGTGTGGGATGAGTCGAATGTTGAGATGGATTAGAATTTTCTAGGAAAGCATTCAGCCGTACCTTCTGTAGATATTAAGACTTAAAACAGATTGAATAGGGATCGAGATTTTGCTTTTGTTCAGAACCCTATTGCAGTTTCACCATTAATCTTTAGAACAATCTTAAAATTTGTTTCATTCTGTCAGCAAACAGTAACTTTGCTTCATTGAGGCCACGATTACACTTGTTATGAGCAGAGACAAAGAAACATCTGTTGCAATATGACATGTCGCACTGGTACAGTCGGAAGAAGTGTTGTGGCTATAGGGGCCGAGCAACAGGTGAGATCAAAGGAGCTGAACGCAGTTTAATTTGATATTTCCTTGCGGGAATAAAAGCATCGATATCGACTTTCTCTCGGGAGAAGACTACAAACTCGCATTTTTGAAAAAAAGGTTGATTAAAAACTACATTCCAAAGGATGTTGTGAAGGAAAAAACGAAACGTGTTCCAGTCTTCTCGTTGATAACAGAAAGATAATCTGTTGGAAGTAGGTTCATGGCTGGTGGGAGAGCAGAAACAGATGCTTACAGACACTACCGCATGATCAGAGTTGACAAGAAGGCAAAACCTCGTAACGTCCCATGAATTAGGTATAGGGATTTCCCTATCCCGGATTCATATCAAGTTAACCTGTCAGAAATTATGGATTTCCGGCAGGTTTACGTGGAAAATGCTTAGAAAAGTAAACTACATCCGTGCGGGATTGAGTGGTTCAAAATTTAAGGGTTTGGATACCAGCGAAGTCAGGGACAGAGGTTTTAAGCTACATGGTGTGGTAGTCGTTAAAGTCAACGAACACAAATGTCTCCAAGGGAGATGCAATACTATCTTGCACGTAACAGTCTTGAGGAGAATGGGAACGGTAGAGAAAGAAGAGGTAGCGGACTGAAATAAGTAGAGAGAAGGAGACACATGTAAGCATGATCTGGACAGGGGAGAGTTCTCTAGCCAGCAGGAAATATTCGCGGACATGCATGTAGATTTTATAGTCATTTCTAAGTAAAAAAAAAGGGTAGCAAGAATAATGAAAACTGACGAAGTGTTTCGAAGAGTTAAGTTTAGTTTCTCAGAGAGCTAGGACACCCGAAGACTTTTCGAAGAGCAACGATGCCACACTCCAGAGTTTAGTACGAATAACACGCATTTTGGAGAAGTAAACCTTAAGGTGATTTTTGCTGAGCTGAATTAGGTTTACATATTTGGGTGTTTATAGTCATGATGTGTTATATTGGTAAGAAAAATGTCTAGGGTCGTAGTAGAAGTCGTTCATCAAATGTAACATGTGCAGAAATAAAATAGCGTAATCTGCAACTTAATGTGGCCTCGTCATTGCCCGCCGGTGATACTTGCAGGTACGTCTTTCCATGCGCAACATCACACTGAAAGAACCCCGATATTATGCAATTGATGATAAAACAAGCCTTTCCAAACGCTATGAAAGTGCTCGGCTTCCTAACTACCAGTCAGGAACAGCAACCAGAAAATGCTAACCGGGTACCCTCAGCATGAAGAGACATCCCCACGAACTAAGCAAACCTAAAGAAATTCATGAGAGCACAACTATTAAGCCCCCCCCCAACAAAAAAAAAAGTGAAGAAACCGGGATTCTCTTTCCAAAATGGAAACAAGAAATGAACACTTATCCCTGTTCAAGTGACGGGGGGCCTCAATAGCAGCATGGCCCGGCGTTGCACGTGCTTGATTAAAAAATCGTACGACTCATACAGCAATCGCTATCACTTGACTTAAAATATTTTGCCCTTCTTTGCCTTTAAAGGAGTATCCTTTGCTTGCTGATGTTGCTACATGTCTTACTTCTTGTCTATCTTACACTGCGAATGTTTTCCAAGCTCCATTGTAAACATTAAATTTGTTACGAAAAAAGAACTAAACAAAATGAACACAAAACGATCAGCTTTAAAAAAGGACTCGTAACTTGAAAAACCGAATGAAAAAAAATGTTAACAACAAATACTTTTTCACCCCTAACCCAGTTCTCTGGAATCAGAATCAATATTGAGTTTAAACAAGCGAATGAACAATTGGAGTAAAGTGCCATGCACATTTAAATTTTTCCCACTTGTGAAGTATTGAGCTATCGATATTTTTGCATGATAGCATGCTAGTTAACATTCGTGCCATTCAGCTGTTGGCTCTCACGCTGGCCAATAGAATCTTCCTGTCTATTCGTGGCAGCCAGCGATAGACTCTCACTCTGACTAGTACACAATGGCCGCAAACTGCCGTAGAAGCATGAAAAAATCGATTATTTCCACTATCGATGGGAGTTGGGAAATGCAAAGTCAGTCTCGCTAACTTGGAACATGTGCATGTAAATTTTGGTGCAAATCCGTCGAAAATTGCGGCTGTGCATTCGTTACACATCCTGCCTTTTATACATAGACATTTATGGAATTGTCCTGAAGCACCCTGATGTTAAACTCCTTCTACAGATTAAGCCACTATTAAACTCGGATTTTACATTTACTGTAGCATGTTATGGATTATTATCATGTTGAATTATCTAACACTGAGGTAGTTTAAGATATTTACCGGATGGTCATTCCCTAGTGTTTCTCAATTTTCATTTTTACTTCCTCTTACCTTCATGCCACACACGTCATTAAGTAATCTTCTAAATTGTCTGACTTGAGTCTTTTATATGTTTAACTTAGTAAATATTAGTAAATATTATCTGTATCAACGAAAAAAATCATTGGCAGTCTTTTATTTCTGTTAGGAATGCCTAGCTGTAATGGTTAAACGAATCTAATGATAAAACGAAAACTTTATTTACATCAATTTCACTGTTGTTAACAGTTTTTCAATCAACATAAATCTGATGTTTTTTTAATCATAATTGCTTCATTGCCGTTTCTTTTGGCGTTCCACTTTCTGTTTTGTTTCTTTAATGCATTTTCATTGCTATAATCAATAAATTCATCTTCACTTACTATTTTTGATACACGGCTAGCATTTCAGCTGTTTCTCTTCCAGTATAAATTCAAACGGTAATTATAATAATTCTTAAGGTAGTAGGGTTGATTTCAAGGCATTACAAATGTGCATATAAATATTTTAGCATATCTATGATGAACAACAGTTCCAGGTTGCGCAAAAATATTGATATTGACCGGATCTATTAGTTTTTTAAAAGTTGATCGAAAAAAAAAATAATGTAATAACCATATGATTTTTAGTAGACAGTTTTTCTTTGGCTACATTTTCTTAAACCTCGTTACTTGTTAGTCGCCATTTTTATATCACATTATCTACTTTCGGATTTAATATAGAATTTGTGGTCATGCATTCATCTGCCAACATCATGTATCACTGTACGTGAAATATGGTCATCTTGTTTCATACGCAAAGCTAAGATATCACATTTTCTGCTCTTTTATAATAGCTATTCAAGATCATATGTGCGGAGACAAAGAAATACTTAGGTAAAGATTGAATATATGTGACAGCAGTAATGTTACATAGATACGACGCCTAAATATATTTAAACTTTAGGGCAATATTCTGTGACAATAATTAGGAAGTTTGTCTCATATATATGCGTTACAATTTTCTCATGAGACATAGCGCATTCCATATTAGTTATCCTGTGTCAGAATAACTTAAAACTTGTAAATAATCACATATGTTTAGAATGTGAATAAATTCGACAAAGAATCCGATAGGAAGTTTCAACTTGAAAAATAGAAAAGATTTACTTTGACATGATTTGCAAATGTACATCTAAATATAACCGAATTACATCGAAGACAAGGATATCTTCTGTGTCTTTGTACAAGTGATTGGACCAGAACATGCTATCGTTACAATCAATCCAAATAACTAAATAACGGTATATACGTTCCACAGATTAAACAAAAGCATTTGATTAGGTACAACGCCAAGAATTGCTTGAAATAGGACGAAAGCTTGATTTAAATACAAAAGCAATCACTTTTATAAGGAATAAAGAGCCTGCCCGCAGAGAGAATCCGGCTCTGTGAATACACAAAGAACAAGTATGAAAAGTCGACGATTTCTCAACAGATTATTTGATAATACATCGAGGTAATTTTAATAGAGCCAGAAAACAGAATATGGGGTATTATCGGCGGAAAAAATGATGACAACATTAGATAGATAGGAACAATATGTTGATGATAGACTCAAATATGTAACCTGAAAGGACGCTTAGACAAAATAGTAAAAGTAAACAAGAAAATATTACTGCTAAGAAAGAAAAACTATTAAGTACTACAAGAACGGCATTATTATCTGATAAATACTATTTGGGAACGGTAACATCATTATATATTATGCAGTGTTATATTAGAACATCCACATGCCCACTATAAATCTGTACATCTTGTTTCAACGTCAAAAAATATCATTTAACGTTGAAACAAGATGTACAGTATAATAGTGTGCATGTATATTTTTACGTTGAAACAAGATGTACAGTTTTGTTCTAATGTAACAGTTCTTAATGCATGAATATGTATTACTCTACTTTTTCTACTTTTGTACTGACACCGGTTTTTAAATTAATATTTTGAACGCTGAAATATTACTCTTCGTTCATTTACATATATATATATATATATATATATATATATATATATATATATATATATATATATATATATGTGTGTGTGTGTGTGTGTGTGTATGTATGTATGTATGTATGTATGCATAGATAGATAGATAGATAGATAGATAGATAGATAGATAGATAGATAGATTGGCCGGTTACTGATAGATAAGACAGAGAAATACGACGTTACAAATGTAATAAGAAAGCACTGATAATAGCAGAGGCGTCATCCATAAACAAAATATACTAACAGGTGAAATTCAGCAGAAACCAAAACACTTGTGTTGAATTGCAGTGTATTAACTAATCTTCAATATGGCAGAACATGTGGGTAAAAAGTCCAAAGTAAAAAAAAAAAAAACGAACGACACGAAAACCTGCTTTAAATAAGAAATGGACACATGAAATCCTTGAAACACGGCATTAGATAATGAAGGCAAGAGAATTTTAAATTAGATGGCATAATGTATACAACAGAACTGGAATAAAACAGGAACTAAATTATTAAACGAGTTTCAGGGAATGCATTAGAGAACACGGTTGAACGACCAGTGGAAAACTGGAAAAAAAAACTTAAATCAACAAAAGAGGGGACATTATAAACAGCAATTGTTTTCCACTTTCGGAAGGAATACGCAAGAAAAATAGGTAATAGAGATAAGAAATAAAGACTACAAAATATAGCGTTATCGCTATCTGTAATTCTATATACTCTATACAGAATATACATATATGTGTATATGTGTGTACATTTGCGATGCATGTATACGGGTGTTGATTCGTAAGACGTCCTTAGTTTTGTTACACGAAACAAAAAGCCAACGTAACCGAGTATATGAGATTACTGGCCTTGTTGAAACTACTAAACAAGCCCGATTATGCGTTCTTTCACAGAAACCGTACTTGCAATACATTAAGATAAGTTTTCAGATAAACCACAGGTGGAATCTGTTAAGTATTGGGAAAAAAGGGAACTGAAACTAGGATTGACTGGCCCAACACTAACATGTGTAAAAGAACGAAGAGTAAGATTTCAGCGTTCAAAACTTTTATTTAAAACAGGGTTCAATGCAAAAGTAGGGCAATAAATATTTATTTATTATGAACTGTTAAATTAGAACGTGTGCATACCCACTATAACACGGTACATCTTGTTTCAACTTTAAAAAATTAACGTTTCTTCAGGTGTGAAATTACGATGCTAGTCTAGAGTAGCATCGTGATTTCCCACCTAAAGAAACGTTTATTATTTCACGATGTAACAAGATTTATATTTTTTAGTGGGTATGCATATGTTCTAATGTAACAGAACTCTGACACTATTTAGCGGTTGCGTGTAGATTAAACGCGAGAAAAAAATTAAGACGAGAGGAAGCTATCACGAAAAGACATACTGAGCGAAGTTAAAAGAAAAGTGGTAAAGGTTTTATTTTCAGTTGCGAAAAAAAAAGTATTTTTTTCGCGGAAGGTAGGAAATTCGTAATACCACGGATCTGTCGGAATTAATTTATGTTATGACGCGGCGAATGAAGATAGCAATCTGCCCATGGCAATAATGAAAATTTCAAATTGGTCAAGTGGCCTACGAAACAGAAGCCGGGAGATAATTGTAATCAGGTCACATACTGATCGAGTAAAACGTCAGCTGGGCAACCCAAGGAAAAGGGAAGAATAAACCATTAACTATCTTTCGGAGATATCATTTGGTTTTGGGAAAAAAAACACCTGTTTTATGTTCAGACTTAGACATGATAAGGGTTGTTCCCTGGACAGATTGTGGCGACGGAAGTACGTAGGCATTGAGAAGATAAAGAGATTAACTTGATCAACCCCGATGATTATTTGACGAAAATCTCGTTGACAAATTACAGACGACATTCGGTTAAGATAGATTTTAGGGACCACACTACGAGTCGTGGGAGTTCTGCTCGGGGAAGAGAAAGAAAGGAAAAAAAAAGGAAGATATTTTTTTTCTTTCAGCGATAATTGTAAACACCCGCGCTGCCGAGCGTCATTGGCTGAGTGGTGCCGTGTACGGTAGGCGAAGGAGGGGAGGCCTGTTGACACCTCTGAGGGGATTGGTGTGAGATACCACTGTGAGAGAGAAGGGAGGCCTGTTGACGCCTCTGAGGGGATTGGTGTGAGATACCACTATGAGAAAAAAGGGAGACCTGTTGCCCTCTGATGGGATTGGTGTGAGATACCAATATGAGAAAGAAGGAATTTGGGAGGACGAATCCCTTAAGAACCCCACTGGAGCAGAAAGTAATGGACTTCCAAAAATGGAAAGTAATAAATTTTCCTGTCCTAAAACAAAGAAAATCCTTATTGTGGATTTAGAATTGTCGAGGAACTCAAACCCCGACAAGCCCACACCCGGTTTTGGTCAGCGTCCATATAAACAGAGTTAGTTGGTTAGTTGCAGTTGGAGTTGGAGAGACGCAGACAGAGTTGAGCTGTGAGCTCTGAGACTTACCTCGCAGGAAGCTGAGTGAAGATCCATGCATCCGACTTCTAACCAAGAACAATTTATTTTTGTAGAACGACTTAGACTCACACCACCAAAACAAGTTTTGCGAATATCGCCTGAAGACACCAAAAACCAGTTAGTAAAAAAAAACTTAAGATATTCAGACTCGCCTTACAAACGCAAAGTGTCACGAATCCATAGAAGCGGGTTGGGAGAAAGACGCAGTCCTGTATTAAGCAACCAGATATAAAAATATTTGTTATTCTTTTTTTAACACATTTGAACTTTTCGAGTTGTTACTTTATTTTCTTTTACATATACTTGTGCGGTGTTACCTTTGCTCGGACTCGGCTTGCATTACGGCCCGGCGACAGATTGAATTCGTCTACATAAGCTCAAATCACAACGTGGGTAGATTAGACTAGAAGTCGAAGCAGTTACTTCGGTAACCAGACTTTGGAGGCGAGGTGGGAACGACAAAGCTGAATCTAACCAGATTCACATCCGAATCATCCAAGGGGTAAAACGTGACATTTGGTTCCGTGACAGCAGGATCATGTCACATTTGGTGCCGCGACCAATACCAAGTCACATTGGTCCTCACAGGATAGCACGGGGGTAGAAAGAGGCTGGGGTGACGTCACAGATCATAATATATATATATATATATATATATATATATATATATATATATATATATATATGTCTATTTATTTTTATAGGAAAAGTTCATGATTATGGACATGTTTCTTAGGATCCTTATAAAAGGAAGGAAGAAAATTACCATGTTGATGCATATTCAATTTATTCCGAGTACTTTCGACATTAGCACAGCATCGTCACCAAGGACTTGTTTTTCTAAGAAAAAATTGTTGCGCTCATAATTTTTCTAAGATATTAATGTTGTGTTCATCTTGAAATCAATTTTTCATGTGAGAAGTAAAAAAAAACTAAGTTTATGGAGTGTGCACATTTTAATTTTTATCATGTATAAACAAGTGCAAAACCCAAGGGTGGTAACTTAGTTATTGAAGTGTCTTTTTAGAAGAAGACTATTTAGAATATTAGTATTAATAACTAATTTTATTAAGGGTTTGTTTCATTTTGTTTTTAATTTTGAGAGATTCAAGTGATTTTATTTTATTTTTATTATTTTTATGAAAAATTATATATGCATTTTCAAAAAAAATTTCCTAAATTGTGAATGTGGAGAAACATACTGTTGTAAATGTTGAGAGATATTAGATGCATCAATCAAAGGTACGTAATCAAATATAAAGTGTTCATAAGTATATTAGACAAAGAAAATTTATTGCAATTTGAGGAAGTGATTAAGGCACCCCTACTAAAATTCAAGGCCGGAGCGTACAACGACCGAAACGTTGTGATAAATATAGAGACAAAGATGAGGACACTAGTCCGCATAATGTAAATACTGAAATTGTATGAATTTTTAAAATTTTATTGATTATACTCTAGATAGGTGCCTTCAATCGAGTCATGCTATCAGAAGGATTTCCTCTTGGTCTAAAAGGTCTGGAACAACAAATTGGAATTCATTATTTAAAGTTATGAAGATAAAATAAAAGGTATTATTTGAAAATCGGAAATGAAATTGTTTGAGTCTGTCTATATTTCTGATATGAGGTATTATGTACAGTATTATGCGGACTATTGTTCTCATCTTTGTCGCCATATTTATCACAACGTTTCGACCGTTGTACGCTCCGACCTTCTTCAGGTGGTTGGTATTTCGAACTGAACACTTTATTTCGATCCCTGGGGTAGACTGTTCTAGTTCCACGTGCCATGTTTGATGGATGCCAGTTATCAGTTATCTCCTGCTAATTTTCCATTTGAAAGTTCTCCACTGCCTTAACCGGGTATTGAACTCACACTCTTTGGGTCTGTCACTGGATCTAACCAACGCCTTTATCCACTGTGCCGTGTGTCCTTGATTTTCAAATAATACCGTTTATTTTATCTTCATAACTTTAAATAATGAATTCCAATTTGTTTTCTCTTCATTTCTAAATGAAATGGGTTATAGAAAACGTAGGGTTAAATTAATGAGAATGTGTGAAAAAACTTATAATTGTATTGCGAATATGCGTGCTTGTGTGAGTGTGTATGCATATTGTGCGTGTAGCTTTACTTTCTGTGTAGCTTTTCTCTCCGTGTTTTTGTGCTTGGTACGTGTGTTTGCGTGTGCGCGCGTGCACTCATGAGTTTGCGTATGTGTCCGCGCGGTTGTGGACAACTAACTTAAAACACAGTCTTAATGCGCAAGGTAAATTTTCTGACAAACACACATCAAAATGACTGAAGACAACATGTTTTGGTAACAGTAGTATTCAGTTATATCGATTCCAATTTTATATCGGGGCCTTAACTGTACTCAGCATTTTAATTTAAATTTTGAAATTCCTTGTAGTTCACTGTCAATTCCGATTTTGTTATCATTCTTGTTTTTAATTACCACACATTTTATTATGAAATATTTGTGAGTTAATATGTTGCAAGATTCTGAAAGTTAAATTATTGTAGAAATTTCCGTAATTAGTGCACTTTCAATATATTTTCCTATTATATTCAGACACGTTTTTGGTTAAGTAGAAATTATGACCAGACACTATACATTGAAATAACACCACGTTTTATTTATTTATTATTTATAGGCGGAATACCCTGCCTATATTCATATAAACGTTTCTTTATATCTTTATAAGATTGGTTCCATCCGTATAAAAAAAAAAAAAAAAAAAAAAAACTGTATTTGTCGAAAAATATTCTACAGGGAAACGCACTGAAAAAAACAATTTCCCAACTTATACATCATTTTCCAACTATTATATATATATAATTTTCAGCATCGATATATGTTGTGGGGTTAATGAAGAATGAACTTGAGAAGTGTTTTTGCATGATAATTATTCGGTTGAAATGGCTTATCATAATTATTTTTGTTAATCAATTTCTAGCTGAGCGATTTTAAACTATATAGCTGGAAGCAAATCACTGTTATTCAAAACATCCTAATCAACGATGTCATAATGCTTTTGCAGCAATAGACTAAAACATCATTGAAAATGCTCCTAGTTAGAAATATGTAGTGGAGCATAAAATCCGTTCCAGAATGGATGCTGGCTTTAATGATTTACCCTGGAGCCAAACTGATACACACGCGCACATTACAGGCATTAAAACGCCCTCCAGTTAATATTAGCATTGTTAACCCGTAAATTTATTTCCAAGAAAGTATCATTTAAATACGAAAATTCTCTCAATTTATTATTATTAATTAATTTTAAATATACATGTTCTAAATGTGTATTTTAAATGCACATATTTTAGCTCCCATATACAACTAGCAAATTTACCAGTTTATTTTTATTGTATTTTTCCAGATTACGTATATGATTGCGGACATCCATATTAATAATGTGGTTAAACTATCCAAATTTTTTGTCTCGGTCATAATCAAGTAAACTGCGTTGTTTCTATGGTATACATCATTTTGTTGACAATGTCCTAACATACTTTAGAACGTGCGACTTAAAATTCAATTAAAATATAAGCGAATCGTATTAGTTACGTCATGTGTAAAGTAATTTCACAGAACGTGAACACCGGAATAGAATATATCAAATATTTTACAAGTAATATTAATATCCTACGAGAATATTAAATATTTTATACACACTTCCGTTCCCTGAGAGGAAAATTATTTTAAATAATGAGCGTTGTTTCTTCTCTATATTATATGTCTAGGTTCCATGACCGAACAGTTAGACGCACACTTTCTCTGAAAAAATGTAGTTTCCCTGATTGGATAGAAGTTCGATTCCAGTAGGAGGCACAATTGTCGTTTAAAAAAAGCTCTCAATTTAGCCTGTTTTTTTTTAATTTCACTATTTAATGAAATAAAAAAAATATATATAGAAACTCAACCACGTGTACACAACAAAATAAAATTTATATACTAATAAAGGCACACATATATGTGTGTGTGTGTGTGTGTGTACGTGTAATCATCCTAATAATATAAAATATTAAAACGGAAACACAAAAATAGCTCAATGTGTTTATTATAACAGATCATAATAGTTATATAAAAAAGAAATCAAAATTTACATGATCAGAATAGCTATTTCAACCGAAATGTTACTATGAAGGCATTTTCGACTTATAAGTGTGTGTGTATATATATATATATATATATATATATATATATATATATATATATATATATATATATATATATATATATATATATTAGGTAAATTAATTAGATCTTTAAAAAGTCTAGAAATATTGTGTTTCGTTCCAAAGACTAATAAGCTTTTCTTTGATGGAATCGTTATTCTGTCTAAGAAAAAATGTAGAATAGGAATGGCCAGTTAAGTTATTCTTGGAAACGTTTAACGGGCCTTCAGGATATAAAATGTGCATTATTTTCACCCAATGTATCTGGATGTTTGCTCATTAACTTTTGTCACGTTTATTTTTATTGTTATTATTATTATCTTAATGCGATTTTGGTAATTGAAAAAAAATCAAAATAAAATTAAACATCAAAGCGCGTCTGTATTTGTATATCTTTAGAGAAAATAATGAAAAACATATTCTATTCACGAAAAGTATTTATCTTCATAGAATATTACTATTCAAGGAACAAACGATATGATTTTATTATTATTATTATTATTATTATGATAGTGTTACCGAAACATACCAAACAATGGCATCTTTGAAAAGATGGTTCGCAAGTGTTTTTAGTAAAATATATATGAATATGAAGACGTATTGTCTGCGTAGCCCTTGTCAATACATAACAATTCTTTACGTATCAAATCTTCGCGAGTGATTTAAAGCTAAATCATATACTGATTTGAAAGTATCATATTTTTCTATGTGAATATTACATTAACATAATTATTTCACAGCTACAAGCCCTAATATTTAAAGATGAGGGAAGAATATGGAAATTTATACCTTTCCCAATTGTATGTATGCGAATTTAACGAACTCATATGTAATTCAAAATCGGATCTTAGATATCCTATTCAGAACCGCTACACTTAACACAACAAGCATACTCATTGAACAGTTCTGGGAAGTTTTTGACGAAATCTTTACTCTGCGTAATATCTACCAAGTAACATAGCGCAGTTCAATGACATGATATGCTCTAATCTGATCCTAAAGAAATCATATATGTCTTGTTGGGTCCCTACCTGATAGGTATGATCTTTGTTTTGTCCACAAAGAATAACTGCTACTTATTGGTGTTCTGATTTATGCATATACTTTTCTGATTGCCCTTGACATTCAAAATAAAGTGAAACAATTTCAGTTATTCTGTGTTTGATATCTTTATCTTCGTTGACAGCAACATGATCAAATTTTTAACATTTATGTTTCCGTGAAAGTTATTATTGAAATTTGTTCATTATCATATTTAATAGAGCCGAGAGATTCCAACTTATTTTTAAAGATAATTAGTTCATTTTTTATTGTTCAAGAAATTTATGATTTTATTGTTCAGAACTGGTTTTGGATTGTCCATAATGCATGGTAAAGGAAAAATATCCTTCCAAAGACTTATTTTAGAATTAAATTGTACCTATTTGTGTCTATGTGTGTTTCTGCGAAGATTAAATAGTAGAACACATCTACGTTACGTTTATTTATTTATTTAGTATTTTTTTAAATTGAAAAATTTCCACCAGTATCACAATTACAGACTGCGCATTTAGTTGGTGCAAAAATTTACCAATGAACAATATCTTCAATTTTGCATGTGTATATATATATATATATATATATATATATATATATATATATATATATATATATATATATATATATATATACATACATATGTTTATACATACATATATATATATATGTTTATATATATATATATATATATATATATATATATATATATATATGTATTTATATTTATATATATATATATATATATATATATATATATATATATATATATATGTGTGTGTACACTGAGACCAAATCAGATATATTAATCTGAATTCGACGTAATTTAATTGTGTTAGTAAGCTTTCCACGCAGAGACTAATTCGACAAAGTAACGACATTGATCCCCATTGAGATTCAATGTTGTCCCAGATCTAAGCTTCTTTTAGGAAATAACTATATTAAATTTGATTTGTGCATTTCTATGTGGTGTTAGCAAGTTTATCCCGTTATACCGAACGTACGATGAACTAACACCAATTTTGATGTATGTATGTTCCCTTAGGGAGGCCCAATGCCTCAAACGCCTATTGGGACTTACACCCACATAAGAAACATAGGATGCAATCGCTGAAGATGATGGGAAAATGATTGGTTCACTCTACTGCATCAGTAAGTACCTGACTCCTCCAGCTATTCTTGACTCTTACAAGAGCAAGATCAAGCCAAAAATCGTATACTGGTGTTATATATATATATATATATATATATATATATATATATATATATATATATATATATATATTGGTACGAGCTGATCAGTCTTCTCTTTCCAGTCTCGACAGAGTCCAAAAGTGCCTGTTCGTCTTTGTGGGTGATGGATTATTTTCCATCCTATAACCCCTTTCCACAGATGGAATATTGCAAGCCTCACGCTACTCCTTCGCAATTTTCCATGCAATGTGTACAGACGAATTACATTCCTTAGCTTTATCAGTTCAATCTTTCATGGTTAAAACCCATCATATTACGCAGATTGTAGCGAACGAGCCTTATTTCTGTCGTATTCCATTGTTGACATATGTTCTCGCCGAGCAGATTTTTTCTGGGTATTACGGTAGACTACATACGGTAGCCAGGCCTTTCATCGGGAGGTTTGATGAGCGTGAAACTACCTCTTAATTGCTGTTATTCTTAAGTCCAACCTGACCAGGGTTGGTAGCAACTGTTAAGATTTAGCTACTGGTAAAAATTTAACCGCAAAACTGGGGTCAAAACACTAAGAAATTATAAAAATTTATTTGTATAGTTAAAATACCAGCAATTAATTTTCGGTTAAAAAATATTACCAGCAATACATTCGACTGTCGACAAAAACCTTTCCAAAAATACGTCAATGAAACCTGATCTACAAACTGATTTCTTGTGCAGCATACATATTCTTGTAATACGAACCTATCCTCAAAATATTGTCGGCATTGAGGTTGATACGCCGTAAGTCAAAATAAAGCAAAACATTCCACAAACCGCTATATTGCGAACCGCTCTCAAATGCTTTACTGATCACTAAAATCTTAGACTAAGGCGAACAATTATCTTCCCCCCATGCACATAAAGAGTACCTCTGATTCCGTATTGTGCGGCTTTTGGTCTTGTACAGGTTGAACATCAATGTAAAAGTCGATAACAGGTTAATCAGTTACATGTACACTAGGTACACTTTACTTGCTTTTGAGTGCCACGTCTATGCAACACTTAGGGCCTTTATTAGTGGCGCAATAGTCCACAAGCTTGCTCATAAGACTAATTTCGATTAAGTATTTTGTTCGTTGCTCTCTCGTTTCTCCATATTTGCGCCCTTGTGCCTGAGCTAAGCTACATTTATTAAATCAACCGGGAACTGTGAAATTGTGTATATGCTAATGATTGTGTCAAGCTATATCAATTACGATTTAGTATTGAGTGCATTCCTCACCAGGTGATCCATACTTGAGGCCTTGCGCCACATCTAAGCTACGGTGTGCAAATCACTATATTAAAATTGATTCTTCTTCACAGAGAAAACCCCATAAATGCAAAATTGTATGTGAATGAAAATGAAATTGTTCCTCCGAATATATTAAATTAAAAATCCTGATTAAATGACATTGAATAAGAACGGAAGCTAACAAGGTAAACAGCCCCAAGGACAACATACTCATTTTAGGCGAAACCCATTATTACAGTAATGGCCTCTAAGTTTAAGAAAGGCTTCATAACGAAGACCTGAAATTTTGATTAAAATGTTATTAAAGTGAGGCACGCAGAAAAGAAAGAATTTAATACAAGAGGAAATAGTCTGCTAGAAAAATTCGATAACACTTGACCTTCAGTGAACAAATAACAGCGTATTCTAGAACAACACAACGATTTACAGCTTAAGCGCTGAGGCTCGAACTCATGTCTCTATATTAATGTTCTGAAAGACACGCCTGTCAAATATTGACCAACGGTGAATACGATTACAAATGAGACATGAAGCCCTTGTCGATAGATATCTGTGAATTTGAAAGAGAACGATATTACCTGCTGAAGATAAACTTCCCAAGAGCAATAGAGATTCAGTAATCATAATACAAAGAATATATCTTGGCATGTAGAACAGGTATAAAGTGCAAAGGAACCTCACAAACCTAATTTGAAATAATGTTGAAATTATCGATACGGAATTACTTTTGAAATTGCAATAAGGTGAAAGAAGCCACAGAAATCAATCTGTCAGACAGGTAACATTAATTTTATATCCGCTGCAATAAGTTTCGAATTCGCTAATGCTTCTCTATTAAGAAGACAACTGCAAAAATAATTATATTCCCATATCGCCTTTTCTTGTATTGATGCAGTTTCCGTTATCAGGTCTACTTTTTGTGATGGTGTAGCACCATTCCATCATTCTCAGAGAAGTATATTAACCACCACAACCAATCGCTTCGAGCGATTTTTAATCATAGATCTGAGAAAGCTACCGTATAGAGGTAATAGTAAATGATATTTCTGAACATGTTTAGTAAAATGCCTGACACCAATATTATTCTACCATCTTTAGCGATGAATCGTGCGTATGAACGCCACTTGATGTCTGAGTTGGAGATAAGTCCCTATATATCTTCATAATGATTAGTGATAGTTCTGGTTTCGATCGGCGATGAAATAGATACTCTTATAATCACTTCTTGTCTAAAAGCAGACATCTTTTAAGACTCTCGTCTGACGTCGAGTCCATATCTAGAAGAAAAAGGCCGTATTACTGTTGAAAATTCTGATTATTGCATTGTTTACTTTTTAATGCCAACTAAAAAAAATAACTTTTATTTTGCTATAGTTGCAGTAAAATTGCATGTGAGTAGACATCTATTATTTTATTGTTTCTTTTTCTTACAAAACATTATAATCACAATTTGTTTTATTATAATATAATGGTACGTAAGGGAGAACAGTTTCGTAAATCCTTATCTGACATCTCGACTTAAGTAATTTCTCACAGACGTTTTTACAAAAAGAACTTCACGGCAGCTTTTCTGATGAGCATTTTTACCCTGATGAACCGACTGTATGAATTCAAACGTGCTCTTAGATTGGCTTGTATTAGGTTGGTGCAAAAACAATGAGGTAATAATGTCGTTTTGTGACGTATTTGTAACGTCAAAAAACGACATTATTACGTCATTATTTTTGCACCAACCTAATAGATACCACCGTTTTGCTGTTGCACTAGCGAGATTAACAGACTTTTCAACTCTAAATTATTTTTTGTTACACTTCCAAATCTTGGGAATCACTTTCGCTTTCTTTCTTCACTGATAACTACAATCTTCAAAAATTTAAATGCAATATCAATCGCCAAATTCTGTCTTCTTATACCCTGTTCGTTTTTTTTTTTGTTATTTCCACAAGCCTCCCCATCATCAATTTCTCATTCTCTTTGACTTTCACTCCTTGCGTTCTAGTGGCATTATCATCTTCCTTGGGGTGATATCATTACAAAACATTACGAAACGGGCGATTGACCTGTTCACCAACACATTTCAAACTTTTCTCAATGCCATATCTCAACAAGACTTCTCCATCCAGCGCACTGGCAATCATGGCGCTGAAATTTGTCCTTTGAATAATTTTGTTACCTCTACTAAACGTTGTCCCGCCATTCATTTACGTAAGCTCCGTAGTTATGGTTATGCGTTGTTTTCCTTTTACCATCTTGACTTTTATCTCTCCTGTGAGTATCATATTTTGCAATCCCTAATTCAACGTGCCCTAAACATTTCAACTGTCTCTTGATGAGGTTAAATATAAATCCTTTTTGTGTTTCCACTGTAAAACATCGTTGTTAACTATATATATATATATATATATATATATATATATATATATATATATATATATATATATTAGGTTGGTGCAAAAATAATGTCGTTTTTTGACGTTCAACTGCAAAAGATCATAGCTAAGTGCGCAGGTATGCAGAAAATAGAAAAGAACACGTTGGGTGCATAATCCGGAGTTCCTTAGTATTTTTGTTTTTTATTTTTAAGAAGACAGTGCTCCTTACAGAAGTAGATCTTTATTATATTTTTTGGCTTATTTATTTTATTTTATTTTTGTGCGAAGGAATCATATTTTTAAACCCCAAAAAATATTATATATATATATATATATATATATATATATATATATATATATATATATATATATATATATATATATATATATAATTAGAAACTATTAGAGGATAAATTTTCCAAAGTAGGATATAAATATACTAATATAATAACGTCTTATGTAAACAAGCGATGAAGATATTATCTCGAGGAAAATTAAAAAAAAGACATATATTTTGCAAGTTTAAAAATGTAATATCAGAATATTTGACAATTATATTATTGGCTATTATGAAAAGTATGCTTGTTTTAGTTACTGAACTCACAACGATGTTTGTTTTAGCTACAGAACTAACAGCGATTAACCTGAAGAAGGCCTAAGAGGACTAGGTCGAAATGTTTTGAATATTACAACAAAGAAGCATATGCTTGTTCAAATAGCAAGAAAAACATCACTCACATTGATTATAATAACTGCTCCTATCAGATTTATATGAATTAAGTTTCTTAAAAAAATAATTAATACTTTTCATTTCATTGAATGTCTTTATATTATATGTGTTCTCATTAGGAACATTTGACTGGATTTTAAGGAAAATTCATAAAGCAAATAGCAAAATAGAGAGAAATTACCTAAAAAGAAAGGCCTAAAAATTAAAGTTGAATGAAAAAGAACCAGGGAAATTTAAAAAGGAAATGCGTGCAAATAC
>OZ010573.1:111434567-111502067 GCA_963932145.1 Acanthosepion lycidas
GTATATGTGTGTGTGTGTGTGTGCATGTGTATGTATGTGTGTGTGTATGAATATCTTCGAGGTGATGATAAATATCGCAGTGTTGGAGATAGCTTGTTTGTTTTCAAATGTTGTTGATAGATATATGCGAATTTAAATGCATCCTCCACATCATCAAACAGTGATTCTTCTAGAAGATACAAACGTTTTTTTTTTTTGCGTTCGATTCTCACTGCCTGTTCGTATTTGTGTAATTTCAGCTTTAGCATTTAGAAAAATATTAGAATTCTCAAATTTTCAAAAGGATTTTCCTTCGAAAAACACATTCTTAACAACAAGGAGTCAAATATTATGTGACCTACACATTTCACTTCCTATCTCCTCCTCTTACAACCATAAATCAACCTTGTTCACAATTTCACTAACTTATGTGCCTTTTATTTATTTTTTTAATATTTTATGAATAGAAGTTAAAACGTGCTTATTATATAAATTATTATATGATTAATAATATTACTATTATTATTAGTATATAAATTATTCTGTTTGATTCATATTTGCTATGTGATTATAATTATAGACTGTTGAAACTATTTCAAACCGGAATGCGATTATTTCTCTATATAAAAATATACGTCATTTATTTTTGCTTCTATAAAAATACGTTTTGTACAAGATATATGAAATTACGAAGTAAGTATGGTAAATATTCGACATTTAAATTTCTAAAAGCGCAGTAGGAAAATAATAATTTATCATAAGTCTTTCTATTATATATCAAAAAATATTATTGTGAATAAACGATCTTATAAAGCAATATGTAGGGCGAAATCTGCAGTTACTGTAAATTCACGTATATACATTAAGATAGTCAAGAAAACCTGTACAGAAAAGCAGAAGAAATATGAGGTCAAAATATTTTATGTTTCTAGGTGAAGGTCCATCTTCCATGAATGGATGTATAATTAGATAATAAAGATATTTTGATTCAAGCAAGCATCATTAGCATTTGCAAAGATTTTAGGGATGCAAAATTATCTGCAGTTTGAAAACTGGCTTCTCTGTACATGTGAATAAAATGTATGTGCTATTTTATTCCACCAATTTGGATCATTAGATCTTTTAGGTTAAATAGGTTTAGAAATATTTCAATTTTTTTTTATATTTAATAATAGTTGCGAACGAAAGAAAATGAAATCTAATATGTTTCTTCAGCGTTTCACCAAAATTAACGCGATAATGCCACTATGACACAGGTTAGCTACTGAGAGTGAAAACAAAAACAGATTACTGTCGTCAGGAGAACAGAAGATATAGGAACAGTAATCAAGAATACAGAAGAGGCGTCTGACGTTGTCTTTGGATTTGTGAAGTTCGTGGCTGAAAAACAAAAAACCTGAAGAAGAAGAAACCTGAAGAGGAAGAAACAATTAGAAAAAAAATAACGAGCTCTTTCAACAGCAAAAGCATAAAACCTACTTTCTATTCTAGTGTTGGGTTTAAGATTGTGCAGTCGAGGTACCAAGGAGCAAAGCTCAGTAGAAGAATTCCTATGAAAATATTTATAGAAATAACAGAGGGTAGCCATGGAACGAGGTTAGGAATGTGAATAATGCCGAAATGCCAGGTCAGGACCGTTAAAATTGCAGTCACTTATTTTCTATTTTGTTGGGAATCTCATGATATATAGTAGGTATACCAATAAATTGATGGATAAATTTCGTTGTACTAATTCTGTCAGAAGAATGAATTTGCCAGACTTTCTGAAAATATAGATTTCTATTACATTTCTTGCCTCTGTCAATTATTGTTATTCTATGAGACAATTTCTAGATTTCCATCAGGGTATACTATATTCGAGGCGTATTGTATTCTTTCTGGGTTAAAGAGATTTAGTAATTGAAATCGTTTTTATGGGACGATTAAATTAACGCAAAAATGGCCATAAATCGATGTTAGAAATATTAATTTATAATGTAGCGATTGTATGACTATATGCCATGAATCTGGTTTCTATAACAGAATTCACAGAGCAAAGAGAATAAGCCATAGTTTGCAACTTTTTTCCCGCGCACTGCTTTGTTATTCACTGCGTTACATTTATTTAAAACAGTTATATGCAGATCGCGATGTTCCAGTTTTATTGTACGGACATTTCAACATAGATATTATTTTCTTGGAGTAGACCTGACGCCAACCATATCAGAGTACATATGGGACGTGGAGCCAAAAAGGGAGAGTTGACGAATTCATTCCATTTCTGGCGTTCTGAGTAGTTGCCCTAAATTCTTACAATCTTGAGTCATCACTTGGTCGTCGAGGAAATGTGAATGTCACTTAAACACTTCGTCTAAGCTAAATAAAATTTCTAGAGGTACGTCAAATCCCTTCAAGGATCTTGGTTGCATAACTGTCAACATAAAACGTGATGAGTATTGTATGTCTCTATTTTTTCAGCGATCGTAAAGTTTGCAGAGCTGTTCCGACACAACTGTATCACACTCTGTGTAATAACTGAACAGGACAAACAATCCGAACTCTTTTAGATGAATGTTTCACTGGGTTGGGCAGCAATGAGCATTAGCCTCTTAAACCTTTCTACTGAATACAACAATCACATCAAATACATAGAAATATATTTTCAATACAATCTTTTATTGCTTGTTACACAGGTATTCCGATAAATTGTACACACAAAGCGACACATTTCAGGTCCATTATTGTTTAATAGATAGTTATATATGATATCATGTCGTTATCATAGTTAAAAAATGTACTTTGAGTTTTAAAATCGCAATTAAATTAAAACAAGCGACATTATCTTATATTGGCTCCTTCAGTAAGTCAGTTATAAATTTAAATAAAAACAGGTCTACTGCTCAGCAGCTTCGTTTTGGAGCTGATCCGCGCAATATTTAATTTAAATGAAATTATATGAATATATATGTCCGGCGTTTAATTCTACATTTTAATTAAATTATTAAAAACCTCATACGTTACTTCGCCAAAGATGCGAATATAGAATCATGTTGTTGTAGTTAAGACAAAAATTGTACAGGCATGTTCACTCTGGTTGAGGAAAATCAATCAAAACACTATCTAAATTTATATATGAGACAGCTGCAGCTTATGATATCGGATGTCGCATCACATCACATCTCATATATAATTTATTGAGCAATGAAAATACGCTAGCTTCCAGATTTGCAGGAACCTAGATCAAATCACAAACAAAAAAATGAATAGCCAAATACGATACAAGGCTACTCTTTCCGTTCCAAACTAGTTCACGTCAGTCACCAGTTAGTCGTCTCTTCAAAAACCCAGACAGTATTTTTGCAGTATCACATTTTCGTTTCTTTGTTAAAGCACTTCCCAGATATTTTAATTTTTGTACTTTGATTTTCATGTCTCCGATGTGTAATCCGCTCGCCGGGTTGTTTCATTTGCTAACAACCATGCATTGTCTTCTTGCAATTGATGTTTAGTTCTTTCTTCTCGCTTTCCTTCACTAACTTCTTTAGATGTTCTTGTATTACTCTTCCGTATCTACTGTCAATAAATTTCCATCTGCATATCAAATATTGTTAAGATGGTGACCGCCAATAATGAATTCTAGTAGGGCTTCTAACTCTCTCAGAATCGTCTCACTGTATAAGTTGAATAAGTCCGGTAAGAAGACATATTCTTCTGTCCATATTTCTGAGATGAGGTATTTTAACTATTTGCACTACTTACATTGTTCGGGCTGTCGTCCTCATCTTTGTTACCATATGCACGATGTTTCGTCTGCTGTACGCTCCGGCATTCTTGAGGTGATTGGAATTTCGCACTGAGCCCCGTATTTCGTCCATCGTAGATTGTTCTTGTTCCACGTGCCATGTCTCTTCCGGATGTCTCAGTATCAGTTATCTCCCATTAACTTAACTCTCCAAGGTTTTTTTTTTTTTGTCATCTTGTCTCTAGTCAGGTATTGAACTCAAAATTCTTCGAGTCAAGTCACCGGATTTAACCAACGTTTTTATCCACTGAGCCATGGGTCCTTATAAATTGTGTAAAAATACACTATTCTTGTCTTTCCCTTGTTTCTATTTTTGTATATTTACTAACTTAATTTTATATCCGTATGCAGGCGATTTACTGTCAGTATATCTTCTGAAGGTTATTCAAATATTCTTCCCAAATATGTCAATGTTACCTTGAAATTGCAGCAGTTCATTGTGAGGTACTATAGCAAATTCTTTTGCATAATTTATAAAACAAAGATACACATCCTTCTGAAGTTGTATTTCTATTTCTAATACATTTATGAGCATAAACATTGCCTTATTTTTTCACTGTCTTCAATGAACCCGAACTGTTCTTGCCCTATTTCCATTGTGATTCTGCTGTGCACTCCAATCATCTGAATTCGTAGCAGTTTTGTTACTTGGCTCATTAGGCTTATAGTCTGATGGATTTCACATTCGTTTGCACCTAGTGTCTTAGGCAATGCTAAAAACATTTATCTACATAGGTCTTCCAGTATACTGCTACTGCTGTAGATTTCATTTACTACCTCTGTAAACCTGTCTATGCCAATATCAGTTAAGACTACCAGCATTTCTATTGCAATTCCTTCTGTTAAGGCTGCTTTGTTTCTGTTCAATTCAGCCAGTTCTAATTCCACTTCAGCCCTTTGATATATCTATATTGTCAGGTGTTCTCTTTCCACGTAGAATAGTTCTCTGAAATATTCATTCCATCTTGAGGTATTTTTCTTTCGCTAATATTAACGTTCAGTCCTTGGATTTCAAAAACCCTGATGACGGACATGTTTTTGGACCATTTATTTTCATTTTTTTTTTTTAATGCATATCTATTTTATCGGCGATACTCATTTTTTTCAATTTCTGCATATTTTTCGTTGAGTCATTCCTATTTCATCTGCCTGCATTTGTTCTTAATTTCGGGGGCAGAGTTCTATATTCTGTGCTATACCTTATCGTTGTATTTTGTCTCTTTTTCATCTTGTTGAGAATTTCTGTCTGTTATCCATTCTTTTCTTTCTTTCTTTCTTTTTTTTTTGTCTATTTTTTGTTGGGAATAATCTCGATTGATGCTCTTACTAAATCTTCTTTTAATGTGTTCCTCTTGGATTTTTCATTCTTTCATTCTTATCTACTTTTCGCAATGTCCATATATTACTCATTCAGATTCTAACCATTCAAGAGTATGCCACTGTATTATTAGGTTGGTGAAAAAAAATAACGGTTTTTGACGTAATTTTTAACGTCAAAAACCGTCATTATTTTTGCACCAACCTAATAAAAACAGAACCAGTGAATAAAATCATACCACAGCTTTATTGTGCTTCACTCTGATTACTCGTCTTCTTAATGTGCTTTTTATACCTTCTAGATCTTAAGGAGAGGTAACTGATGATTTATCAGTAAAGACATATTGCAATTTAGATGTTACCTTATTACTATTCAGTTGCTGTATTTTGACTGTAAGTGTACATATCACAGGAATGTGGTCACTTCGGCCGTTCGCATTTGGATATATTTTACAGGGTAAAAATAAATTCTTGAAACACTTATATAATTAATTTGGATTTTGGATTTTACTGGGCTTCTCCATGTCCATATATGTCATGGGAGTTCATGAAAGTAGGTACTGTCTACAAGCTGGTCATTGTCCGTTCACTTTTGGACCCATTTTTCTCCGCGTTCATTACGATTTCCTAGTCCGAATTTGTCTATTATTCAACCATCTTTGGAACCCAGGTCTCCCATGATAATTATAATTCTTGTGATTTGCATTTAGCCTTAGTGCTGTCTAGCGTAAAGTAGATGTTTTCAATTTACTCGAACTTGTATTACGAAAGAAAAAATACCTGATTTTTATTAGGTTAGTGCAAAAATAATGACGTAAAAATGTCTTTTTTTGACGTAAGTATACGTCAAAAATGACATTATTACGTCATTATATTTGCACCAACCTAATATATAAAATACATGTTCGCCGAAACTCCTAAGTGTATGTAATTGTGTTATATTCTATAAAAAAAAAAACTTCACTGCTCATTCACGATTATTTTGGAATCTTTCGAAATGTTATTGCTACTTCAGTTATGCTAAGCGAGATCCCTAACACGATATTTCATATCTAGAAAGATTCTTAAGTTTGAACAGAATTTTCATTCATTCTCAATTCCTAAACAGTCAAGTGATATCTCAATGTCATGAGCAGTCAGGACAACTATTCAGAAAGTTAAAAGTCTGGAAAAAAAATCTTCAACACATCGTATTTGGTTGAACAATCCGTATGTTCTCTAATGTGATTAGACTCAGTTATGGTGCCAGAGAGGAGGAACTACAGGAAGAATTTTCCAGTAAGAACTCCTAATTTAAAATGTTTATACATATTAATTTGGAATATCGAAACATTTATATGAGGTTAAAAATAAATGCGAATTAGTGAATATAAGATAAGTTTACTAGAAACACATTCCCACTAAATTCTATATATGAGCCTTGTTGTTCTAAATCTTACAAGAAAACAAAATTGTTGAAGTTAATACCTTTCATGTGGTGCTATTATTAAAAGAAGATAAGTAGTCTTATGATCATGAAATTTTAATTAAATATTCTAAGCTTGAATGTATGATAATTTACATTTTGTTATAAAACTAACTTTAAAACCATCCCATAAAATTCCATGTACAGTTCCGGTTTTACCGCTATAGGGTAAGGGTGTTACTTTTATATAGGCTGGTACTATGGAACTATATTTTTATAACGATTTGAACGGAACAATTCAAAGTAAGTGTTATTTTTTTTTACTTTAATATTTTAAGAAAGGATAAAGTTTCATATTTGTTACGGATGCATGTATCATATGGCGTGGGTATTTTTTTTTTTTAATAATTTCCGATTTAACTTTATACCGACTAAATATAAAAGGGAAATTACAAAATATTTGCTCCCATAAAATATTACCAACAGGAATTGTAGACTGTGTTTAGAAGAAAAATTATCAATATTAACTTTTAGCAATACAATTAAATTATTAAATAAGAAGAATAAGATATTGGGCCAATACTGTACAATATTAACAAATAGTTATTTAATAATAATATAACAAGGAATCAAAAAGATATATTATAATTTAATTAATAATAAAAATCAGCAAATATTATGTCGGTGCAAAAATAATGACGTAATAATGTCGTTTTTTGACGTTAAAAAATACGTCAAAAACGACATTATTTCGTCATTATTTTTGCACCAACCTAATATTACAATTTAATGAATAATATAACATAACCTAGAAACTTCAATATAAACTATGAAAACAAAAAAAAAAAAAATAGAAAATTTTAATTTCGAATAAAACTTTAATTTCGAAGAAAAATTTAAATTGGAAAAAAATCTACAACTGAAAAAATTACGACACTTACAAAAGGAGACGTAAACAAAATTAAAAATTCATGAAGAAGGTGCGCGTGTAAAGGAACGTTAAATTGATGAATGCGCACGTGTCCAAAATAGATTGAGACAGACGCAGAATAAGATGAAAAATTGAAATAACACTTAAAAAATAGAACGCCTTGTAGAAAGGTTTGCCAAAAAAATTCGATGTCGGGAAAAACATCAAAAAATGATATTTAAATTATAGTTAATTAATCTCATATATACTATGTTGTCGGTAAGGAAATATTCCGACAACAAAGTAATTTTTATAACACAGCCTTAAAAAATAGCGGATACAAAAACGCTAACATACGTTATAGAAACAATAGCATTAACAGAAAGAAAAACAGGAAAAGAAAAACCATCTTGTATAGCCCTCCTTTCAACCAAATGGTTATTCTAGATAGTGGACGTGACAGAGTTAGTCGGTACTATTATGTATCTGTTTTCATGTAATTTACAATTGCGGATTATGTTATTAATTTTATTTCGGTTGTATATTTTGTATGCCTTCGTTCTTGCGTTGTGGACGAAATGATATGGGTATTGTAGGTTTTTTAATGTGTTTTCTATGTATGTTTTTTCTTTAAGTAAATATTAGGGACTACAGATTCTTAATGCTCTTGGATAGAAACCTATAATAATTCCAGATTTAATTTTAGAAGAGTGGTTTGTGTCGAAACTAATCAGATCATTTTTAAAGCTCTTCTGTAAACGTCAAAATTGAGTTCGTTATTATTTCTATGTAGCAAAATGTCCAGGAACGGGAGAGTGTAGTTGGTTTCAGTTTCGAAAGAGAAGTTCATTGTAGGTTCAACATTCAGAATAACCTATCCCATCTAAATAATCTTAGAATAGTTACAAACACTTCCAAAACCATTATGCATATACTAAGATCTTCAAACACTAATATCAATAATATTTCCAAAATCCGCCAACACAGTTATAATGACAATATTCTCCACACGTGACAATAACTGATGTTATATTTAGTTAACAATATGAAAATAGCTTTCTCTACATTCCTCCTGTTGCTAAGAACTTTCGGCTTTTTGTTAATATTAGTTACGTTCTTTAATTAAATTCATTACATTTTTGCTTTGATAAAGTCCACATTAGACGAAACGCATCAGCAATAACTACAGTTTCCTATTGTCTTTTATATATATATATATATATATATATATATATATATATATAATTAGGAACATAAACATTAATAATGAGAGGGAAAAGAAAAGTGGAAGACAATTGATACCTATTGACATTGCGTTTAAATTTTTGCAGATTAAAGTTGGCTTGGAAGTGTAGAACAATCACGTTGTGAAGATAAACACACAGTTGTGGAACAAGCTGAGTGACTGGACACTCCACCTTGAGAAAGAGAGCTATGGTGGTATGGAGTATCTCATTGTGCTCAAGTGGGATTGTCCATTGCTTGGGCTGTGATTGGGTGCTGGTATATGCGTGGAGGTATTTCTGTATAAATACCAGCTTGATTCCAGTCAGTTTTCAGGGTTTGTATTAAGTTACAACCCGCTTTATTTTTGTCTACCAGCTGGACGCTAGCTGGGACCCTTACGCCGGTAAGTGGTGTTTATTCTATTATTATTCTACAGGAAGGATGTATCCAGAAGGGAGTTTCGCAAACGAAGGGTGCCAGAAAACAAACAGCATAGAACATACGGCTACATCTAGAAAGCTCAAGTATAAATTGATGAGATCTTGATGCCAGTCTAGAACTGTACTTATATTTAAAAACATAGCGAAGAGATCATCCGAAAAATTACCATAAAAGTATTTATAGAAAAGACACATAGAGGCAATCTTACGGCGGTGGAAATATGATTGAAGCCGTGACGCTAGATCAGGAACAATAATACTTCTTTGGGAATTATGGAAGAGTTCAAGGTCAATAGCAGGGGACGGGACCATTTGTGGCAGCAATATTATGAGCCTGGACGAATGGCCGATTTATAGATATGCAAGACAGATTCTGGAGAGAAATATTATCTTCCAAGTCACAGTGAACCATATATATATATATATATATATATATATATATATATATATATATATATATATATGTGTGTGTGTGTGTGTGTGTGTGTGTGAATGTGAGTGGTACGCAGTCTAAATGAAAAATAACGGTATTTGTGTCACAAACAATCACTTTCATTTCCAACCAACGAACTACTACATGGTTCCCTCTTAAAAATAATCCCCCTTGAGGCTAATTCACATTCACATCCTTCTATCTACTGCTGAAAATACGTTACGACCCTCTTGATTGCCGCAACTCCTTAAAAAATGCCCTCTTGCTTATCCCACTGTGTTTGGAGAGAAGAAAAAGTCACACGGAGAATGATCAGGTGCATAGCGAGATTGTGACAATACGGCGTTGTTCTTCTCGTCCAGGAAAAGTAGGGCAGATTATTCCCTGTCATCCGTAAACTGTAACTAAAATCTTCTGAGCATAGGTGCAGTATAAAACACAGTGTGACTTTGTCGATATTTTCGGTATAGGACAAATATAAATGTGCTTGAAAATGTATCAGAGATAGGGTTACGTTGTAAAAAGAGAGTAATCGGTATATATATATATATATGTGTGTGTGTGTGTGTGTGTGTGTGTGCAATGTGTGAAAGAAGTCAATTTTAAATGTCTGTGTACTTGGACATATTTTGATGTAGATATTCTCAAGAACTTTTCAATACAAGGTCTATAAGCACACACGCAAGCAGACAGAATCACCCTCACCCACACATTCTGACATACAAAACCAAATACACTCGTGCAGGCGCACAAATAGAGGGAGAGAGAGAAATAGAAAGTGAGAGTGCGTAAGTGAGTGAGATGCACCACATAAATAATGATGGAAAAATTAATACAGGTTCGATCCCTGCCTGTTATACATTTTTCTCAAACGCCTCTCACGGTTGAGGGTAAGGGATATGTGGTGAAATTTATGAGAATATCTAGGAAAGATGACGGTTAATAGTAGACCTGAAGAAATTATTGTGATGGTCGTGAAAGCATCCTATCGTGATTTAGTTATTTGGTTTGAGGGAAAAAAAGATCTTTGAGTAAATTGCCTTGCCGTTGAAGAAGAAACTTTTAGGTAACAAAAGTGTTTCAGAGAGTATCATGGACTGAAAATATGAACAAAGACGATGTTTTCATGGAAATGGTAAAAAAAAAACGCTACTTGGAAAGAGAAAAGGACAGTTAAAATTTTCCAGGAAAGTGTTCTTAGAAGAAAAGTTGACACTCAGAGGATATTTTCAAAGCGAAGTTGAAATAAGATCGTAGCTAATAGTCTACATGACGATCTTCTGTTGATATTTGGCATTATGTGGATTAGTAGTGTTGTGGTTCGGTTCCTTGTACAACGGTGATGGTCCAAGGTAGAACCAATAAAGAAGAACTCGAAGGCGGATATGGAATAACACAGATATATTACAAACAGAAATATATACAGAGAGGTAGAAAAGTGTTTGTACGAACAATCAGGTTTAGTAGTAATTGTCTGAACGCGACTCTGTTGGGACTGCCTCAGACTCGACAGACAGACTCCTGACGGACTTCACTCCAGACTTCAGACTTCCTTCCAGACTTCAGACGGAACTCTCTGCTTCCTCTTGAGGCGCAGTATTTATTACGTATGGAATAGTTCATTATGTTATTATGGTTAAGGTCCCCTAACACCCACCTTCCGAAAAGTTTGCGCAGCAGGGTTTTTTTAATATCTTTTTTCTTTACATCTATTTCCAAAGGTTCAGTAAATTTTCTTTTTCGAGACGATTTTCTTGACTCTGGCATTATTTGGGATCTTGTTATATCGAATGTGTCGAAAATCGTGTCCAATACCTATTCTTGAGGTGGGCCGTTAGCATCCTGTAACGGTCTCTTCCTTATTTGGTTTACGTGTCTTCTGTGTGAGAATTTTTTTTTCTTTAAACTATGTACATCATATTGCCAATTCTTTTCTCAATTATTCCTTGTTCCCAGCAAGAGGTATTATTTTTGTATGCCTTAAAAAACTTTTTCCCCTGTGAGGAATTCTCTTTATGGTGTGTAGGACTGTGTTACTTGTTTTGTTTTACTTGGTAGTAATTTATCGAACGCTGATCTGATTTTCCTAGCAAACATGATATCTGCTGGTGATAATGTTGATGGCGTCGCCTTATTTGGCGTTATTCTATGTACCTGTAGGAATTGCTGTAATGCTTTCTCCGTAAGCACATCGTACGCTTTTCGTAATGCACTTTTGAGAGTATCCACGAATGTCTCCGCTTGTCCATTTAATCTTGGATGGTAAGGCGGGGATTTTATATGTTTTACTTGATAGATTTCGCAAAACTCTTGGAAATCTGCTGACGTGAATTGCGTTCCGTTATCTGTTACTAAACAGTCCACTACGCCAAACCGAGCGAATACCTCGTGGAGGAAATTTATGGTCGTTTCTGTAGTAGGACTTTTGCAAAGAAACACCTCCGGCCATTTACTATTGCTATCAACTATGATTAAATAGTAGAACCCGTCAATTGGTTCTGCATAATCTGCGTGTATTCTTGACCATGGCGATCAAGTTTCAGGCCAAGGCTTGTGTATGATTGGCGGTGCTTTAGCTGCTAAATTACAACCCTTGCACATTTCCACCATTTGAGAAATATCCAGGTCCATATTCTTCCAATATACATAGCTTCGCATTAGCGACTTCATTCTATTTTTACCCGGGTGTCCTCTGTGGAAATCCTTTAGTATCCGTTTTTGTAACGTTTTGGGGATTATAACCCTTTCGTTGTAAAGTAGCACATTATCGCATAGAGAAAAGCTGTCCGAAATTTTCTCATTTTTTCTGCTATTTTTGCTTTTGTTTCATTAATAAATTCGTCATTTTTGGCTTAATTTTTTATGTCTTGCATTGTGCCCGGTAGGTTTCTGACTGTACAACATAGTACTGTTCTTATGTCTTCTTCATTTCTAAGAGCTGGTATTACCGTATCTTCCAATGGCTCTGTCTTTGTTGGTATAATTCTCGACAGACCATCCGCGTGCCCGATTCTTTTCGTTGGTAAATATTCCAACCTGAATTATATTTCAGAAGAATCGTTCCACATCTAAGTAGCCTATTTGCCGTGTACACCGGTAGACCTTTTTTTTAACCAAAAATTTGTATTAACGGTTTGTGATCCGTCTGCAGAGTAAAGTGTCTACCATTGACGTATCTATGGAATCTTGTTACTGCGAAGATAATTGCTAGAGCTTCCTTCTCAATTTGTGAATAGTTTTTCTCCGCTGGTAATAGGGTTTGAGAAGCATGTGCGATAGGTTTTATTGTCCTATCTGGCATTTTAGGTAATATACACGCTCCGAAACCGTAGGCGCTCGCCTCACTTGCTACAGTAATCTCTAGTTTAGGATCATAGTGTGCCAAAAATAAACCCGATGTTAATGTCTTGATTATTTTTTCGAATGTTTCCTGGAACTGGTCTGTCCACTGCCAAACTTTTTCTTTCTTTAGCGGTTCGTTCAATGGTGCGCAAAGTTTATGCATTTGAGGTATGAATTCCTGGTAGTAATTCACTAATCCAAGAAAACTTTGTAGTTCTGTTATATTCTTAGGAAATGGCATTTTTCTTTTATTGCTTCAGACCTTTCAGGTTCTGGTCGTCTACCTTCTTGATCTATGATACGGCCAAGGTATTTAATTTCTTTCATGAAACATCACGGTTATTGTCTTTTACTTTGAATCAATAGCTTTGAATTCTTGTACATGTTGCCAGTGTTGATCAAAGCTTTCGCTATTAATCTATTTATTAATCTATTAATTTGTAGCTCTGTTATGTTCTTAGGACCTGACATATTTTTTATTGCCGTAGACCTTTGAGGGTCTGGACGTCTACCTTATTGGTCTATTATATGGCCAAGATGTTTAATTTCCTTCATGAAAAATCCACACATATTTTCTTTCACTTTGAATCCGTAGCTTTGAATTCTCTTAAAATCTTCTTGCACATGTTGCCAGTGTTCAACGCTTTCGCTATTAATCAATATATCATCCAGATATGCTATTGTGTATTCTAGTCCTGCCAGCATCGTATCCATTGTCTGCTGGAAAATAGCCGGCGCTACTTTAATTCCAAGTGGTGGTCTTTGGTATCTGTACAATCCCTTGTGTGTGTTTATGCATAGTAGTTTTGAACTTTCTTCATCGACTGGAATTTGCAGTTATGCCTCACTTAAATCAATTTTTGAAAAATATTTCCCACCATTTAATTTAGTGAATACTTCTTCAGGACTAGGTAGCGGATAGTGGTAGTCCTTTATTGCTGCGTTCAGACCTGTAGAAAAATCAGCACAAACTCGAATTTTTTCTGATTTCTTCTTAACGTAGAACGTCGGTGTGGCCCATTTGCTGTACTCTACTTTTTTCAATATGCCCGTATTTTTGAGTCTAGATAACTTTTGGTCAATCTTTTCTATTGACGCAAACGGTACACTCCTTTTTTCTTGAAAGGTGGTTGAACGTTATCCATTTTTTTATATTAGCTGCCATTTTCTTGCATCTTCCGTGACCTGCCGAAAATACTTCGGGGAAACTCGTTTCTAGTTTTCCTTTTAATTTGTCTGCCACGGTTGATAAGCTTTTTACATTCTGGCAGTAGGTGCTATTAGGTAGATCCCACAATTCGAATTTTTGCATCCAGTCTAGCCCGAATAGGTTTTCGGTATTTCTTAAGACGTATAATTTTACCTTTTTCGTCATTCCATTAATTAAATGTTACGTTTGTGATTATTTCGCCCTCAAATTTTATCTTTCTCCCTGTAACTGATCTCGCAATTTTATTCGTTTTTATCATGACAGGTTTGTTCAGTTTTCTCCATGTTTGTACATTTATGATAGTTAAGTCTGAGCCAGAATACAGCTGTAACCTAACTTTTCTCTTTTGCATTTCAACTTGTACATATTTTCTTATATTAGTCTCATCTGTTTGGTCGGTTCTCGTAATTCTTATTCGGCTTTCTTTTCTATATCAAAAGTGAGAACTTTTCTGACCATTTTTTTTACATGATAAAGAAGTTTTAGCACGATATGTACAGTCTTTAACTCAATGTCAAGACCCACAACGATAGCATGGACTTGGTGGTAGTTTCTTTTTATGTCGAGTATAATTAGAAAATCTTGTTTTACCTGTTCTTGAAGCGGGAAAATCAGTTCGGTTTGCTAGTGTGGAGGGAAAATTTGTTTGCTTTGTTTGTGAGGAGGGAAAATTTGTTTGTCTTCGTACTTTGCGTATGTATGCTATGTCAGCTGGTTCTATGACTTTAGAGTCTTTTTTTACGCTGACGCATCTCTGGTAGTCTTCGGCTAGTTTTTGAAGTGTCAGATTTTGTTCATTTTCCAATTTAGTAAGTATTCTACGTCACATTTCTGCTTCTTTGGTTGAAACCAGACCTTGGACGTAAATTAAGCATTTGAAGTTGTCAGCGCTGAGTTCCGATAATCTGAAATCCTCACAATATTTATTAACAATGGATGCGAAAGTTATGTAATCTTCGCTATCCTTTTTTGTAAGGTTCACGCATTTCCATCTTTTATGAAATAGTGAAGTATTACGGCTGAAAAGTTCCGTTAGCAATTTTTAGATTCTTTGAACGTTAACTCGCTTGTTTTTTTTTTTTCTGGGAAAGATATAATCAACAAATTTTGTATTTTCCCCTGTGCCTAATTTTCTTAAAAAAAGGCGTACTTTAAGTGCGTCTGACCAATTTTTGCAGTCAAAATAATATAGGTTTTCATACCTACGGAAGTAATTTGCAAAAGTTTTAACTTCGTCGGGTGCGTACTTGAAATCTTCGATATTACTCAAAATAGCGTCTTGACAGAGAACTGACTCGGGTTTTTGCTCCTTATTTACCATTGCACGTATCAAAAATTCTTGCATTTCTAGATGTTTTTGTTCGTACCTTTGTTGTTGTTCAAACTGGATTTTGATAAGTTCCATAATCGTTGACTTAAAATCTTCCATGTTAACGTATTTTTTTTGTATAACCTGATATCCTGTAGCCTGTGCCCGCAAAAATCTTTCCTTTGCTGTCAGTGAAATTTGATATCAAGAAAAGAACATTTTTCTTTTTTTTAGAATTTAATCGTCGTCCACCGGTAAGTATGACGGATAGCAAAAATATATATATATATATATATATGTCCTCCGAGTAGGGAGTTTATTTTTCTTTAAGGGTTTTCCAGTTCGCCACTTGTTATGTGTGACGTATAGCAAAAAATATAAGTCCTCCGTGTATAGAGTTCGTATTTTCTTTTTAGGGGATTCTTCGTCGTCACTTGTTATGTTGACGAGAGATGATTTTGTTGTTCGTTCTTCACGTGAGAGTTCGAATCTTCGTCGCCACTGTTATACTGTGGCGAACAATTTTTTTTTCTTCCACAGAATGAGTTAGAATCGCTCGTCGCCACTGTTATGCTGTTGCGAATTTTTTTTTCCTTCCACTGCATCAGTTCGAATCGTTCGTCGCCACTGTTATGTTATGGAAAACGAAAAAAAAAATTTTTTTCTTTCACCGAATGAGTTCAAATCGCTCGTCGCCATTGTCATGGTACGGTTCCTTGTACCACAGTGATAGTCCAAGGTAGAACCAATAAAGAAGAACTCTAAGGAGGATATGGAATAACACAGATATATTACAAACAGGAATATATACAGACAGGTAGAAAAGTGTTAGTACGAACAATCAGGTTTAGTAGTAAATGTCTGAACGCGACTCTGTTAGGACTGCCTCTGACTCAACCGACAGACTCCTGACGGACTTCACTCCAGACTTCAGCCTTCACTCCAGACTTCAGACGGAACTCTAGACTTCAGACATAACTGTATTAATCACTCCCCCCACTCACGAGGGCATCATGTGGCACAAGGCCGTTTTAACGTGGTATCTCCGAGCCCGTGGGCTCGGACAAAAATATGCCCTTTGAATCCGTATAAACGGGTCCAGAGTCAGTTTATCTCCCCGAAAGACACTCCACCCTTCGGCGTAGCCTCGTTCGGGTTCCTCCCCGCCCGAAGGCAGAGAGTTCAACCGATCAGCCGGTCAGCCGGTCGTCCGACTCCGAACTGAACACCCTGCTTCATCTTGAGGCGCAGTATTTATTATGTATGGAATAGTCCATTATGTTATTATGCGTAAGGTCCCCTAACAAGAAGAAATCACAATGCCAAACATTTATAAAAGCTATAAAGGAAATGATATTGTGGATAGCTATGATCACCCACGCACTGAAATGACATGGCATATTGAAGAAGAAATATATACTCGTTCAAATTTGTCATTCTCTCTATGGAAAGTCAATTTCTCTCTGGATACGTTTAAAATGTCGATGGATATTATATTGTGACAACTGTCTTATCAGAGCACCTTTTTTTATATAAGCTTGTTAGTACATTAGACGTGTTTTTGTTCATATCTATTTTGTTGAAGATTAAGGTAATTAAATACGTCTCACCATGTTCGAATAGCGTGGATTAAATGGAGAGTGATGATATCAAGATGCGGGAAGTTTGTGAACCTACTCACGATATCTTTATCAAGATTTGGAAATCATTTTAACAAGTTAGTAATAATACTCGCTTTAATATATGACAATGATGTAAGCGAAGGTTCTACCGGACCCTTTTTCCGTGCAGTTGCGTTACATAATCGTAACGAATATATTCTCTTTCGATAGCAAATTAAAAAAAAAATTCTAAAAGTCTACTAAAGTTCAATCCTCTCTTATGACCCTGAATGCGTGAAAATTTTCTCATGGATGAACAGAGGACAAGTTAACAGAGATATGATGATGCAAAAAGATGTTGGGTACAAAATGGAGGTTACATGTACATGTTGGGTACAAAATGGAGGTTACATGTAAACAACTAGGGATTTGTTTAAAAAAATACAATAAGTTACGTTATAATTGGAACCGGAAATAGTTTTAAAATCTAGGATAGTGATTTTCTAAGCCGAAAGTATGGGGCACCCAGTGAGGATCGAACTCACTATTCATAATTCGTAATTGATCTAGCAATACAAGATTTCTAACCACTGCATCACGTCGAGGTGACCCAAAAAACAAAATCTGGGATATATAACGAGGAAAGGAGGTTTAGTGTATTTAGCACGCAGATGACATACTTGAAGGTGAAAGTGGCAGAAGAAAACACCTCAAGAACATACAGAGATGGAGCTTATACCTACAAAGCTGATGCAGTTGTGAAGAGACATGATTTCCTAAGTCCGGAAGTAGGACCTAAGATATGATCTTAGAAGTTAATGTCATGTATATTGTTCCAGTGTAATGCTGTGAATAGAGATGAATTACGTGGTGTTCAACAATGAGTTTCTTCTAGAGAACGAAACAGTTGATTCTAAAAAAAAAACACTATACTCAATAAAATTAATTAACAATGAAGAAACTGACGAAACACATACAAAAACAACAAAGATGGCGAAATATTTCTTCAGAATAATGCTATACACGGTTTTTATTTGGTACCCAGTTACGAATGACTGTATTGTTATTGAGAAGTTTAGAAATTCTGCTTTTTTTTCAAACAAAAGTTTATATCGTTTCAAAATTGGGTTAATAAAAAAGAAAAATATATATCAATCGAATTTACACGTTTTGAAAAGACATCTTTGAAAATGCTTTTCTCTGAAAGGTAAAACCTACTAAGAAGGCGAAATCTGTATGTAGCTTTAAGAATAACAGAGATTATTAAGACAAAAAAAATGAAAATATGCTGTTCAGTAACGTTTAAAATTTCTATTTGTATAATGAAAGTATTAAAGTATTAATAAAAATTAACATTTGAAATAAAGAGAAATGTTTTGTAATATCAGTCCTCATCTATGACAATGAATGTTGAACAATATTCTTCCAGATGAAGAATCAACTTGAAGTAACAGACATTTGGTTCTACAGAATTTTTCTGATAATAACGGATCTAAAAATGGAGTGAATATGCCAATAACAAGAGGATTTTAAAGAAAAATGGAAAGAAAATCGACGCTTCTATCTAGAATCAGAAAATAAATATTAAAATTTGTTGGGCATGTAATAAGGAGAGTGGTCATTACGATTTTGGCATGCATGGGACATACAGGATGCAGGCGGATCAGAGTAACTCAGAACATAACCTATATAACGAGATAGTGGAAATGAAGTGACACTGTATACAGGGAATTTTTTTTTCATGAAATACGGTGGAATAATGGATAGCAGCTAAGATAGAGGAATCGGAGAGCCTAGTTCGAATTCCAGTCGAATCAATTACATTCACTTACCTGCTAATGCCCTTGAGAAAGGTATGAGTCCTCTTCTTTCCCCCAGCTATGGTTAAATAGCAGAACAGATCTATAGCTTTGAATGGCAACTGGTCTACCACAGAAAGAAATGGCAACCTAATGCGGGAAAAATCTGCCTCGTCAGTCATGTACCAATATATACATGATCGCCTAAGCGTGTATAACGCATGGCACATAAATGACTGAAATGAGCTATAAAATATTAAATAGTATGTACATTTGAGACACTCCATCTAATTATCTAACCCTAGGTTTACCCATTAAAATGTTCATTTGATAAAAGAATCATTCGTTTCTATAAGCATATACTTCATATTCAAGTTTCTTTGTTTTTGAAAGAACGTATTGCAATTTTTGCTCCAACCAAACGTTGTTTCAATTTGCGTGCATTTTAATCTGCAAGGAAGGCAATTTATAAATTCAAGAAGAGACAGGGACGATATAACGGCTGAATTGTCTGCCCACAGCATTAAGATTTCTCTCGGCATGTTTATAAGATAATTACTTTTCGCTTGTCACTTGATGTCTTCTGACAGAGAATAGATTTAAGTGCAGTTGCAACATGTTTTACGTCAGAAGATGCCGGTATACTTAACTCTTACTGAGCGAATCAAATTTTCCACTTGATGGAACGCATCATTTTCGTTTAGTTCATTGAACATTTCGGCTAAGTCGGTGGGCATGACATTTCATATAACTGGGACTCAAGTTACATTTAGTGCAAAATAAATGCCGTATTTTTTCGTAAATATTTTCTTTGCAAAATACTTTAAAATCTGAAGAGTCAAAGGCTTGGTATATTTTCCTTTTTAAATGGAAAAATAGCATCAAGAGAGGAGTAAGAAAAATCTTTAGACCTATTTTCAAAACGAGTAAAAATTAACTTTCAAAAAACATAACTATTCGACAAATAGCATGGGTTCCAACCACCATCATGGCCAACCATGGAAAACACGCGACAACCCAAAATTTAACGGCACGCAAACACTGACAGATGTTAATACACTTAAACACGAAAGTAAATGCAAACAAAGAAAGACACGCATAAATGTATGCATTTCCTTATAAAAGATTGTATCAAAAAATGCACATGAGCATAATTTGAAAATATATCCTATATTTTCACTCTATAATATATAAGAATCATATGGTTATCTCGTGGGATAAAGATAGCGTCTTCTTTGGCCAAAATAAGGCCATTTAGTGGGGAAAATGAAGGGACCTGCCCAGGTCGAAGGACTGGGCAATAGTATAAGTTGTCGTGCGTTGCCGAGATTTCATGCCCCATTTCTCTCGAACATACCGACAAGTTTCAATTATGCGACAACATAGCTGCGAAATTTGCCTAAAATTTGCAATGTTGAGAGCCAACAGACTTTGAAGATTCTTTCCAGGTTTACTGTCTGTATTATTGACTCCTATAGATTTTATGTATTTGAGGGAGTTTAAAAAAAATTATTTTGCACATCTATCGAACTTCATCTGCTCCAACTATATGATAAGGTTATATATATATATATATATATATATATATATATATATATATATATATATATATATATATATATGGTAGAAAAAATATGAAAATATAGAAAAAGGTTTCCATCTGAATCTGAAGCGTTTCCTACGTCAGGTCTTCATCAATCTAAAATGGTTACGTTGGAAAAAACAAAAATAAAAAGGAAAATTACTATTATATATATATATATATATATATATATATATATATATATATATATATATAATAAATTCAAAAGTGTTTTCTTCAATCTTCTAAAGTGCGCACGTGTAGTCGCAGTAACGTAACATTTTTTTTTTCTTTTGTAATATTTTTATTAATATATAAAAATATATATAACGTTAACTCATATATATATATATATATATATATATATATATATATATATATATATATATATATAGAGAGAGAGAGAGAGAGAGAGAGAGAGAGAGAGAGAATTTCCTCAGTAATGGCTGTCCGGAGTCCCTTATTGACTATATTATTAGTTTGAAGACTAAGGAATTTCATTCCCCTAAAGTCCAGGGTCCTTCTAAATGACCGGTGTATTTGAAGATTCCCTGGATTGGGGATAGGGGCCAAGGCTTAATTAAGCAGATTAGCAAGTCGGTTTCTGGTTGTTTTCCATCTGTTGCTTTACGTTGCATTTTTCGAACTAGGTCTGTGTTTCCGTCGTTTCGCAAGGATGAATTGCCCTACATCAAATTTAGTAATTTAGTATATGAGTTTAATTGCCAGTGTACTGCTGTTTGTGTGGGGCGTACAGCCTTGCATTTGGAAACTAGAATCAACCAGCATGGACATTCCAAAATACGACTTGGTAAGATAGCGAAAATGTGTTATCTTCCGCCCATAAATAGGGAATCGGCTATGGCTCAACACTTACTTGAGAATATAGCCTGTGCCAAGTCGTATAAAAAAGAGTGGTTTAAAATCATTCATACGGCTGATTCCAACAATCGGAATCTGTCGAGCTCTCTGCATTAGCAGAGAGGAACCCGGACGAGGCTTTGCCGAAGGGCAAGGTTTCGTCCAGGGAGGTTGACAGGGCCTGAACCCGTCTAGGCAGGTTCAAAAAGGCTATATTTTTGGCCGAGCCTATGGGCTCGGAGATACCCACATTAAACCGGCCTTGGGGATATTTTATTTTAACTGTCCATCGCTAATTTACTTACATGTTATTTCCCCTCCCCTCGTTACAAGTATATACACTTGTTTGTTATTTTAGCGTGTTTCCCCCTTTTTTGCTCTTTATTTTCGTTACTGTTCTTTTCGTTAATTAATGATCCAACGATTATCTCCTGATAATATGTTGGTTGAAAGGGACTTAGAGACTAGTAAAATTAAAATCAATAAATTCCTTATTTTTAAAACTGTGTATATATATATATATATATATATATATATATATATATATATATATATATATATATGCTCTTTTTATATAACTCTCGGCATATAAAATGGTATAAACTACCTATCTATCCATATATATATATATATATATATATATATATATATATATATATATATATATATATGTCTCTGTCGGTCATGGTTGACCATGGGTAGTATCGTATCTTAGTTGTCTGCTTGGCTGCAGCATCGATGTATGTGACTTTAGCCGCCAATGCGGGACTGACATTATTTTTTGCAGAGGTCACATGTGTGTATTGTATCTGGTTAGTTGGAGCTGTGATTTGCTTTCTGCTGGCCCACCTTTCCGTGTCGTATCAGCTTCTCCTCCCCTGACTTGAGTTCTTTGGTCAGTTTTCCTCTCTATTCGGATCGTATGGCTGTCAGGCTCTTCCATGACACTGTGTTGATGTCCACACCTTTCATATCACGTCTCACTACATCGCAGTTACGAGGCTGTGACAGCCCGGTCGGGCTCATTCCAGCGGCCAGCTCTCCATACCTGATGGCTTTGGGGATGCGGCCGTCTGACATGCGATGGATGTTACCTAACCAACTGAGCCTGGGCTGTCTGAACAGTGTGAACATGCTGGGCAAACCTGCTCGAGACAAGGCCTCAGAGTTGGGCAACTTTTCTTGTCACGATATTCCCAGGATGCGGCGGATGTTTCTCATGTGAACGGTTTTCAGACGCCTTTCTTGCCTGGCGTACGTGGTCCAAGACTTGCTGCCATATAGCAGTGTTCTGATAACTCAGGCGTTGTAAACTGCTATCTTGGTTATTCAACGTCAGCTTGGTATTGATCCACATACGTTTTGTGTAGCTGTCTTCCTGATTCTCTTGTTGGTCTCTGTGTTGTCAGGAGATGATGGAGCCAAGGTTCGTGAACTGATGAACCTGATCAAGCTCATAGTCATAATGGCGATTTCTGGTTGTGATTCAGTATCTTGTCCCAGTACGTTTGTCTTTTTCAGGCTGATGGTCAACCCGAAGTTTCTGCAGGCCTGGGAGAAACGGTTCTTCAGTGACTGAAATTCACACTGGGTGTGAGATGCTACCGCCGCATCGTCGGCAAAATGCATGTCTCTAACAAGGGTTTCACATACTGGTCCTGTCTCTGAAGTGGGCGAGATTGAACAAACCACCATCTGATTTTGTACGCAGGTAAATACTTTCACTTGATATGCCGAATGCATACTTAAGAAGCAGCGCGAAGAAAATCCCGAAGAGAGTAGGAGCGAGGACGTAGCCCTGTTTGAGCTTACTGCAGATTTTGAAGGGCTCACAAGTGCTGCCATTGAACGACACCATCCCCGCAGGTCGCTGTGGAAGCTATGTAGCTTTGTAGGCAGCCAATGCTGGACAGGTTTCTAAAGGGTGTTTCTCTTCTGACGAGGTCGTCCGTTTTGGTGAGATCAATAGAAGCGACGTACAGGGGCATCTGCACTATTCCTGTGCTATCAGAGGGAAAAGACCATGTCTAGAGTTGATCTTTCAGCCCAGAAACCACACCGCGTCTCTGGGTCGATATGTTCGGCGATTTTTTGCAGGAGAACCAAGATGACCCGACTTTGTCCACAACGCTGAGTAGCAAGATCACTGTATAGTTGTTGCAGTCCCTTCACTTCGCTCACCCTTGTTCTTTTAGAGGTTGACGATAATGTCATCTCACTTGTCCTAAGGTATCCCCCATTCTTTCCAGCACTGGTAGAGGATCTCGGGCAATGGGAGCAATAGGTCAGTCTTACAGTGCCCGATCAAGTCAGCGGGGATTCCGTCACTGCCAGGCGCCTTACATGAGGCCAAGCTGTCAATGGCCATATTAAACTCCTTTATGTGGTCGTCACAGCATTGTGCCTGGTGAGGTTGGAATGTATCACCCAGATTTCATTTGTTGCTCTACGATGATTCCCCAGTGATTTGAGGGGAGCTGTCTTGTTCTGCAGTGCCCCATTGCCGTCTTGATGATATTCAGTCACCTCCCACGAGGGCGTCATGTGGCACAAGGCCTTTTTAACGTGGGATCCCCGAGCGCGTGGGCCCGGCCCAAAATATGCCCATTGGACCCGAATAAACGGGCTCAGGGTCGGTTTACCTCTCCAAAAGAGTGTCCACCCTTCGGCGTAGCCTCCTTCGGGTTCCTCCCGCCCGAAGGCAGAGAGTTGAACCGATCAACCGGTCAGAAAGTGAACGACTTACTGACTGACTCATTGTCGTCTTGATGCCATAGTATATCCTTCTTATGTTCCCTGTAATTGCTGCTGTCTGGATGTTTTCGGTAAGCTATGTCCACTAATCGTTGGCACAGCGTCGGCACTTTGTTGGGCTTTGCTCCTGGCAGCTCGGAGGATCTGCATGATTCCCTTGGTGTGTGATTCTTGTATTCTGCAAGAGCGGCTCGCTTGGCCATAATGACAGAAGTCGTCTTGGAAGACTTTGCATCCGCCCTGGGTATGACGTCAAACTACGTCCAGCACCAAGACTTCTGATCAGGAGATTTTGAGGATTGTGGAACCACCTCTTAATTGTTGATGTTCACAGGTCCACCCCGACCCGAGGCGGTAGCACTTGCTAAGGTCTCAGCTCTGGGCAAATAGGTAACTGTTATCAGCAATACCGTTTTGAAAAAGTTTATTACCAGCAATACAATTTTGAAACAAACATATTACCAGAAACAGATTTTTGACAAAACAAAATATTACTAAAAACAATTTTTTTGTCGGCATTAAATAAACAATTCAGGTTGATATGCCTTAAAACAAAATAAAACAAACCAATCTAAACTAAAGAATATATTCTATTCATACGAATCTATCGTAAAAATGTCGGCATTAAATAACCCATTGAGGTGGATATGCCGTTAAAAAAATTAACCAGCCCAAACCAAACCAGGCAAATGACTTTGTCTTTCTCCTAAAGGTGGCCAAGTTAGTGCGCTGAATGGTGTCCTGCAGAATCTCTTCTCCGCGATGTTGCCCGCTCGTTATCAAACCTCTTGACAAACTATTACACAAGGTCTGGTTCATCTTGCTGACACCAAGGCGATGATTCTCCCGCATCTTGCCGCGGTGCACCTCTTGGGCTGAAACTTGATCTTGCAGCACACCGATGAGTGGGCTGCATCCCAGTCCGTGCTGTCGTAATTACGTGTGTGAAGGACGTTCTTAATGGCAGCTCGTCTGACCAGCATGAAATCCAGCTGGTGCAAGTGCTTTGAGCGTGGATGTCTACAGGAGACCTTGTGCTGGGGCTTGCCACTAAAGAAAGAGCTGGCTATGCAGAAATTGTGGTAAGTGCATAGCTCGAGCAGTCTCTGCCCGTTGTAGTTAATCTTGCCGAGACCGAACTCTCCAAGGTACGAAGGTGAAGAGTCATAGTCAGCACCCAGTCTGGCTTTGAAGTCGAGAGCAAGTTATTCCATTCTGGGATATTGGTGATGGTGATTATCAGCTTTTCGTAAATCTCGTCCTTGTCGGAGTGTCGGGGCGTACACGCTGACGAGGGTCACATTGCTTGCGCTGGTGTTCTGGCGGAGAGTCTCTCAGACTCATTGATACACACACACACACACACACACATATATATATATATATATATATATATATATATATATATATATATATATATATATAGGTAGATAGATAGATAGATAGATAGATAGATAGATAGATATAGAGAGAGACAGAGAGAGAAAGAGAAAGGGACAGATACTTATATAACTTTATTGCTGTTTATCTATCTATCTATCTATCTATCTATATATATATATATATATATATATATATATATATATATATATATATATATATATATATATATGTCAAGAGGAAAACTAGACAGTGTGAACATACCCGGGTCGAGAAAAATTATTAAAAGAGAGGTGAGATATAATATTTAAATGCAGCCATGTAAATAAATATATTTTGTGCTTGTTTGAACCCGGATGTGAGTGCATCCAACAATATTTTCTCCCTTCCGGTGCTCATTACCTTTCCCATACCCCGCCTGCTCCATATGTTCGATTCTTTTGAATATATACGTTTTCATGATATACTGTTGCCAGAAAATCTGTTAAATTAAACTGGAGCTGTGCATTAACATCACGCTATTTTTAGAATAAATAATAGATTAAAGACTTTATGAGGAAATCAAATTGTCTTTTTATTGAGACTGGTGGTTCAATCAAAGTTTAGTCTAAGTGGACGGACACACAAGACACCACACAGTAAACACGAAACATATTGCAAGCAAACTATTTGAAACTATGTAAGTTTAAGGAGAAATTCTCAAAGGAAAATAACTGGAGTCTGTAGTAACAACTGAGCACTCTCGTCTATATGTTAGTTATGTACTTGTTTAAAACAGAAAAAATTAAATTCATATAATCTCAAAAGGATTATATGAAATGTTAACCTTTTGCCCCCTTGTTTGGTATTAGCGGCTATAAGCTACAGCTTATCGAGAAAAAAAAAACAAAAACAAAACAAAAAAACAACAAAAATCTACAGACTTTCCTATGCACCTGTCTCGACAGTGAGGCAAACTGAAAAAAACATTTACACCGGTTAAGTCACTAATATCTATCTACCAGTTCACTAATCCTCACTATCTTCAATGGGCTTGAAGTTTGAACGTTAATCTTATCGCGCTCATTATGTTTCCCTTCCTGGGTTCATAATTTGTTTCTTTTCTGAGTATTTTGAACGGAACTTTCATTATGTTGTGTCCTACCACCCCTCTTGAATATGAACTTGTCTGCGTCTGTAAACAAAGACTTTAAATTGTGGCATGTCAGTTGACATGAGGGAGACCGAGCGACAGACTCTCGGCAACTGTCGAACCCTCTGCATTGGCAGAGGGGAACCCGGACGAGGCTTTGCCGAAGGGCAAGGTTTCGTCCGGGGAGGTTGACAGGGCCTGAACCCGTCTAGGCGGGTTCAGAAAGGCCATATTTTTGGCCGAGCCTACGGGCTCGGGGATACCCACATTAAACCGGCCTTGTGCCACATTTGGTCTTCGTGGGTGGACTAATAAATACTGAGACCGAGCGACAGACTCTCGGCGACTGTCGAACTCTCTGCGTTAGCAGAGGGGAACCCGGACGAGGCTTTGCCGAAGGGCAAGGTTTCTTTCCGGGAGGTTGACAGGGCCTGAACCCGTCTAGGCGGGTTCAGAAAGGCCATATTTTTGGCCAAGCCTACGGACTAGGTGATACCCACATTAAACCGGCCTTGTGCCACATTCGATCCTCGTGGGTGAATTGATAAATACCAGACCGAGCGACAGACTCTCGGCGACTGTCGAACTCTCTGCATTAGCAGAGGGGAACCTGGACGAGGCTTTGCCGATGGGCAAGGTTTCGTTCGGGGAGGTAGACAGGGCCTAAACCCATCTAGACGGGTTCAAAGGCTATATTTTTGGCCGAACCTACCGTTATGGATTGATAAATACCAGACCGAGAGAAAGAGAAGTTCTTAGCTGAGCTAGTTATTCACTACTCAGGCGATTTTTGTACCTTTTTACGAACCTATTAAAACCTTTTTTATTGTTACGTGTTATTTGGCGTTTTTCTCTACTAACCCCAAATCAACATCAGAACACATTAAGATAATCTCGTCTGTATAAATGCCGTGAATTTTATTAAAATCAAATCGGCTGATTGGATTTTTCCTTTTTGTTTTTACATTCTTTTTATGTGAATATATTTTTCTCACCTAGAATAATATCAGTTATTACAATAAATTTGCTTGCCATTTTCCTACTGTAATTCTTTGCCTTTATTTCCCAGTTATATAGAAATAAATGCTGCAGCAATTTTGATCCAGTATTTTTTAAAAAAATTTGGCACAAACCTATCAACGATTAAATTTACTTTTATATACGTTTATTTACTTTTGCTGGCTTCACTTTCTTGCGGAAATCTGAAACGGCATAATCACTATTCATCTAGTGCTTATACTGTATTTTGTATCATCAATAATGTAGTTATTATTGAAAATATAACAGAGTATAGTCGGAAGTTATGTGAAATTACTACGCTGTTTTATCGAAAATAGTTGATCTTGCTGAAACAATACGGTGTCAGTCCCGGTGTTGAAGGTGACACTTACCTGAAAATTTTTCTTTAAATGGTGAAAATATTTTGGTATATCAGAACATTTCATATGGTCAGACCACTCGTTGCCAATTTTATATTTGACATAAATATCAAATACAAATTATTGTTTTAACTGTAAAGGAAGAATGCATGTTCACACTTTTGTATGAAGTGAGAATCTAATTGATAATTATGCACAGAAAATCAAAGGTACCTAATTATCGTCCTATTATCTCTAAGTAAATCTTATTCCTATTAATTTATCTATGTATCTCATTCTCTCTTTCCGCTTTCTCTCTCTTTTTCTCTCTACACGCACAAATATATATACTAATCAGAGAATATGGTTTCCACATGGAAACCTCTAACCAACAGCACCATCATTCCTTGGATTGTAGGCGCTGCTTCCTTGTTTATCCATGTTTCGTTGAAAAAGACACAGCCGTGTCCGAAAATTCCGACTTTAAATCTCTCTAATTGTGCAACAATTCAGTCATGAGTGTAATATATAATAAACATCATCATACTTATTGCTATTATTGTTATCATTTTGTTGACATTTATTTCTCAAATTTCATTAACCGGCCTATTAAATCTACATATTATAAGAACAATATTTCGTTGTATATATATATATATATATATATATATGTGTGTGTGTGTGTGTGTGTGTGTGTGTGTGTGCGCGCGCGCGTGTGTGTGTGTTTTTCGCTCAACCTTACTCTGTTGCTTCAGATAAGCTAGGTATATTAGTGCATAGGCTCATTCCTATACATCAAGTGCATATTTACATATTCCCACCGTGTGAATCTTTGCTCAGACATGAAAAGTAGATATATAAAGAGCAATAAGATAGAGAAAAGAGATGGTTTCAAATTACGGTTAAATTTAGAATCCATGTTCGAAGAAATTACCCCAATACACACGCCATGTGTATGATATATTATGTTACATTTTTATCAATAAAAATGCATATCTCACTACCTATATAATTTCTTTTTGCATTATTCCATCCAAATTACGGCGATAATATGACTAATAGAAAGCTATTACTGGAAGTCGAAGAGAATGCGAAGACTTTAGTGAGGAAATATAACAAAAATAAAAGAACAGGATTCACTAAGTCTGATGACGGCGAATGATTTTACTTTTTGAAGAGTGTAGGTGACAGGGAAGCAAAACGGTGGAAGACTCTTCCACAAATGAGAAGTGCGAGAAGCGAAAAGTAATAAAATTAAAATTACGGTTACATCTAGCAAATGATTTAAACCGTAGAAACATTCTTGTAGTACGCTTAAATTTACGCGGTCGAAGTATGACGGAGGAGAGCTCACTAAAATAACTTGCATCAAAATGTTTATAAAAAGCACAGAGGTGAGCCAAGGTGCAAGGCTGAGAAAGCGACTGAAATAGAAATGCCAGGATAGATGACTTTACAAAAACTTTTTGGATTCTGTGGGGAATCAAGAAGTATATCACAGGGAAACCAGAGAAGATATAGCACCATTATTCAACGCACGCACAAATTATAGGTTTATAAAGCTGCAAGATCGATTCCCAATGAGAAAAATACTCTGGGACGATACAGTGAATCAACCCTATGTCTAGCATACCTAGCAATTCATTCAATATGATCGCAGAGCTTTATGCCAATAGAAACATTTAGACAAAGAAGGCGAAATGAATTGATTTCACGTGTGTTATCAGACATGCTGATGACGGACTAAAATGATGATGATCTGCAGTCTCGTTTTGGAGGGTTTAAAGTAACTTCCAACACTGACAATTGCCGTAGGACAACAAATCGACAGTCGTGACAATAGTGTCTAGGCGTGGTGAAAATCTGATGCAATTTCCAGGCTAAACAAATTTCATCATCGACACCGAAAATAGATTCATATTACTGCACGCCACTGCAAATGACCTAATCTGGCGAAAGATAGAAATCGATTACACCCTGTCACTCTAGTGGCTTTAAAACTGACAGTATGTCGACAGGAAGGAAACTAAACTTCTTATTTCAATTAATTTACACAAGGATCTATCTATCTATCTATCTATCTATCTATCTATCTATCGAAAACATTTAGCAATATTTTGAATCATGGAACTTTTATACTCACGTTGTGTTCAAGTAGAATTCTTACATTTTTTTACATAATCAAATACCTGTGATAACAAAACAATTTATGTCTAAATGTTGATCTCGAACATTATTCCTCAAACATATTTCATCAAATTATTTACATAAACACAACATTATTCAACTGGATTCGAGGATGACTTATAGATCAATATAAAATTCCCATTTCTGAATCAAATACAAGCACAAGTCTAAATATGCAAATTAATTTGCTCTCAAAATCGAAGTCTTCCTGACCTTGATGATCTATTTTGCTTAAAGAATAGGAAACATGGTTCGAACATAGGATCTAGTAATTGAAAGAATGTATAATATTAGGTTGGTGCAAAAATAATGTCGTTTTCTCACATATGTTACAATATGAGAAAACTACATTGTTTTTGCACCAACCTAATAGTATAAAGCTTGTTTGTGAAGGAAGTCCAATTCAGAGTGTATTGTAATGTCAGATGTGTTGATTATTTTGTGTGATTAAAAATCTAATTGTAAGGTTATAAAAGGAAAAAAAAAGATGACAACAGAACAAGGTAGACCTTAACTATTAGCATACAGATGATAAGTGAATATTTTCAAAATCAAATTACACAGAAAAAAGGGATAATGACAGAATAACACAACATGAATCGATTCTTGTACGAAAATTTTATGACGTTCTATTTACATGCCAAAAACATGTATAATTGAATAAAAAAAAGCAGATACACCTTTTGTTTTATGATATCGTTGCATATCAGGTAATAACAATGTAGTCAATTCACAGGTATAAATTAAATATCTCCCTAAATCGAAATAGGTGTTGCAATAATATTCTCATTTTCAGTATGATAGTGCAACTTTCTACTGATCAACTGATGTGAAAAAAATCGCCTCGGGAAATTTATGTGAATTTATGTATATTACAAGGCTACCATAAAATTGAGGCAAAATCCGACAGAATATTTAAGGTGAAATATATGAACAAATGAGGGAAACGAAGATCTGTAAAATGTTATAATTGGGAAGATCTCAAACTGACTTTAAAATTTCAGCAAATGAAAAATAGTAACCAAAATTACTATGGACATTAAAAATACATCATATGCATAATATGCACGGTGCTATTTATTACTAAAAAGAAAAAAAATCTATGTTGGTGACAAATCAGTAGATTTCAGTTTAAGTAAATAACAGAGGGAATGTATTTTGCTGTATTGTCCTGAAGATAAGAGTTTTGAAAATAATGGCAACTATACTGAAAATTTAAGTGCGTGTCTCTTAACTAGTAGTTTGCTTTATTTGAAAAATCAGACAAGACACGTTACAAATTCATATATACAGTAAGTCATACTGTATTGGACAAGAATGTGTGATTAATAAATGAGGCTGTTTAGCTTAATACTTATAAAGCTGGTCACTTGTATTCGTGGATACCCGTCTGTTAGGGCGGCTAGTTAACCCCCATTGTAGACGCTTGCAAAGGCACATTTGTGTTTATTCAACACCTACAGAACCCACCTGTGGTTAATACTGCAACTATGCTGAGCAGACCTTAGTTCCAGGTAGTTACAGTTAAAAGTTTTGGGGTAATATGTGGTATCGTTTTTCTGGCAATTTCCAAATGTTCTACACAATGGGATCGACCCCTCCAATCCGATAACATCAGGTGTCCTTATTGACAAATCGACTATGGTGAGATTCGAACCAAGGTCTCATGGTCAGAATGCCAAGCTTCTAACCACTCGGCTTAATAAAGAATAAAAATATACCATGGAAATGTCACTTTATATCGATTTGGATACAATTTAAAACATATCCACATATTCTAAATTTGCCATTTCACCGCGTCATTCTGTAAGATTCGGTTGCAGATAGAAATTTTAAATGTTAAAAAAAAAACTGAGAAATGAATTGTTTTTATTTTATTGTTCTATAGTTTTGACTGTTGTTTGCCAGTGGTTCGCTTGTTTTATGCATGGGAACTTTTAAATTCATACAACTGGAGTGTTCTAGTCTCTACGCCTTTCCACTCTTATCTTGCTAGTTATTTCGATCACTAAAATATTATCTTAAAATAATGATTTTTAATTTCCCTTGACGCCGGAATAAACCACTTAGACCAATTCATCACTCATATGGACGCCAAATATTGAGGGAAGACGGTGAAATAAGGAAGCTGCTTCAAAGATGACGAAAGTTGGTGTAACAAAAAATCCCTCACGCTGTTGAATGAATCTGTTTAAAAATAAGTATTATTTTTTAAATGTACTTTAAAACCACCACAGACTTATGTTCCGAATCAGATATATCGGAAGAGGTTAAACAAATTCAGAATATTTTTTTGAAGGTGTGAGATCGTGATGTGGTGTAGAAACTTAATTTCATTAAATTTAATTTTTGTAAATTTAAAATTTAAGCAAATTAAATAATATAATTTGTTGAGTTTCATTTACGAAAAATACTTTCTGTCATATTAGTACGAATTGATAAAAGATGATCCCTTCTAGGAGGCTTGTATATATGGCATTTTCGATTAAGAATACCATTAATATTTGAAGAAAAGCACGAAGAAAAATATTCTTAGCATTCTGTTCTTAAATTTTTAATTCCAAAATTTTCTATGGGAATCGAAACGTTTATACAGTTAGCGACTAACATACTGTGTGTGGCGGGAAGATATGACATTGGTTTCATAAAATCGAATGGAATAACAAATTCTCTATTTTTTTTTATTGAGTGTTCATCGCAGAATCTCTGACCATATCGCCTTCGGCCTTTCTAACGTTTAAAAAATGCATCAATGGATCCTTGATTGTCGTCGGACGAGAAGTTTTATTTATACTTCGAAAGCCAATGTGGGAACTCTTTATAAATCTGCCAAAAAATATTTTTTATCGCATGAAATGTTGGGTTTCAGTAGCGCGAAAAAATTTCCGCTATCATGCAATGGACGACATTGTTTTCTGTTCTATTTTCCTTCTTTTCCGTTATCCTTGTACGTACGCCTGCGCGGACATGCATGCACACGTGCGCGTGCACACACACACACACACACACACACACACACACACACCTAAAACGATTGTTACTGAATAGTATGGAGAACAAGTGATGATCATAGATTTAGATCTATCTAAATCTTTAAACCTAAGTTTTAGTTGTGCAAGGCATACATCATGATAGAAAATGTCCTTTTGTTTTTGTGTTATAGTCCATGAATGACATATTGGTGCAGATAAATCCTATGAATGATGTCATAGACTATTTACATGTATTTTCGATGCAACTATGACAAGTATTATCAATAATAATAAATGAAGGGAAAAAACAGTCTCTATGTTTCTCTCTTTTTCTCTCTCTTTTTCTCTCTCATTTTCTCTCTCTTCCTCTCTCTCTCATTATATATATATATATATATATATGTGTGTGGGTGTGTAATTATAACGAAGTTTTATTCAGAGTTAAGTTAGACCAGGAAACACTAGAATTAAAAAGTTCTCGATACCTGTATAAATAAAATAAAAATGTACCTTGCAAAACTTTAACATTTAAAAATAAATTAGGAGCGCAGCCGATCACGCTTGGTTTCTGACTTTCGGTACCTTCAGACGAATATTTTCTAACGCTTCATTATTTAAAAATACATATACGCACAACATCTGGTCAAATAAATGGAGTTGAGTAAAGAAGGTTTATTGAATTTGTATCGGAGGGGGAGATTGGAAATATACATACTTTCATCCTGGTTCGTACGAACACAAATGGATATTTCTAGCGTATATGCATAGTGATATAATTTCAGATCATTCATTCAGGTTTTTTTCTGGTCTGTAAATGTTATTATTATTAATAACTTTTCTTCCTAGCAAAGATTGCAGCTATTACTATGATTGTTTTAGGTTTAACTTTTTTTAAATATTTCCCAGTTTACAATCGGATCTTTGCTATTTTTTCTTTCAATTCACACAACTGACTTGCTAGTCTGCTGGAAATTCTTTCTTGCTTCAATATATATATATATATATATATATATATATATATATATATATGTTGAAGAAGAATCCGTAACACTGTATATATAATGCGAATATATCCATATACCTTGAATTCATAATCTCTTGCGGCATTTACGCCCAACGGACTACTTAATTGAGAATCATTAATAAAACATTTAATTAAACAAACTGATGAAATATTGTGTTTTTGTTTTATTTCAGAAATAACATTCCGTTACAAAGTTAGAAAAAAAAAATTGACTGAAATTGGAATCTGTTAAGGGCGGCCCGTCTATGAGGGGAGAATGCTGAAAATAAAGACGTGGAAAGAGGAAACGGCGACCACATTATCATTCTCTCGTTTTAGCAATTTACATAGAACAAATAAAAAAAAATCAGTGGAGAATCACAGTCACCTACGTCATAAAAGATATGCCATTAATAATCTTCATTCAGTACAGTTTGCAAACGAAAACACACTCACACAGAAACTATTTCACACACACACACACACACACACACACACACACACACACACACACATATATATATATATATATATATATATCCAAGTATATGATTGATGTATATGGAATGAATTCCAATAACCAACAATTACTATTCTTAAAAGAGTGCTCAATACAAAGTAGAGCAGATATAATTATTTATTTAAAAAAAAAAAAAAAATTATAACATAAATATGTTATAAAATCACTACAAAAATCACTTGATAAGACACCGAAGGTGTTGAAACAAAATGGCTATTTTTGTAGTGATTTTATAACATATTTATGTTATAATTTTTTTTTTTTTAAATAAATAATTATATATATATATATATATATATATATATATATATATATATATCAGAATCTTGAATAAGTTCTCGCAGATTTTTCATGAAAATTAATATTTTATTTACAAAAATTTGTAAGAAAAATATCACTTGATGTATTGTTCCTCGCTAGCCACTACATTTTCCCAACTTCCTGGCAGCATTTGAATTCCACGTCGGAAAAATTACACGTCTTCTGAGGCTAATCCCGATCCTATTTTGTGGCATCTTCATACGAATGAAAGTGCTGTTCAGCCAGGTCATGTGCATCTGATAGGAACCATTGAAGAAATAATCTCTGATGAATACGGGGGTTCGGTTAGGATTTCCCATTTATGCGAGTCCAATAGGTTTTCAAACGTTTCGAAACTGTTGTTTGATCAACTCCTAATGATTCTGAAACTTTGGCTTGCGCTTCCCATGAGTCTTCATGAAGTAATGCCTACATTTTTTCGTCTTAAAACTTTTTCGTTTAACAAAGCGTTCTTTATCTTCTACATCCAAATAATTATTTCGATGCGTCTAAAGCAATCGCTGCATGTTGTTTCCGATAGAGTATAGTCGCCGTTAGTCCCAACAGAAATTCTGTGTGCATCAGCTGCAGATTTCTTTTGAATAGAATAGTACAGTAAAATTCCCCACAAATGAACTTTTTTGACACGAAACCCGACATGTTTAACGCTATGAAAAACAATGTTTTTTTTTACATTTCAGCAAAATTATATACACTGAATTTCAAGATTATTTATCGTTCTAGAAAGATTATGTGCCATCTGAAATTGCATGCACGTAGTTCTGGAGACGTTATCTTTTGTAAAACACCAAGAAGTTATTCAAGGTCTTAATATATATATATATATATATATATATATATATATATATATATATATAGAAAGAGGCTGTAGTGGTTCCAACGAGAGAAAAGTATGTATATTAAAAAGAAGAGAAGAGAGGTGCCGTAAACGTTTTTGTCTGTAATGTCGATTTATTTAGAAAAAAATATTATGCTTTGTTTTTCCATAATTTTACTACACGAGTTTCTGGTCTCGCGACCGTCGTCAGGTAAAAGCGGAGATTTCCACATATTATTAAAAATAATTAATTTTTTCCTAATGTTTTTCAATGTTAAATATTCTCGATATGAGAAATTTTCTGTTTTTATGTTAGTAATCCAAATTTCCTTCTATATATATGTGTGTGTGTGTGCGTGTGTGTAAAAACACTTGCCATCTTAATGTTATTAGACAATGTCCTCTCAAATCTAAAATAGTTTTAATAGATAAAACTTTCTCCATGTGAGCGCACGATAATTCATCCACTCTTTTTTTTTTCTTCACAGAACCCAATAACGTAAAACAAACGCTTCTTAATAACGGTTTTCCAAACCATCTTATAGTTTAACATATTAGACATTTCTTTCTGAGGTAACAAATAAAAACACTGAAGACGCAGAAAAAAACAGTAACATTAACATTTGCTACAAAATTCATAATAAATATAAGCAAGAGGAAACTTCAATTAGAAACATTATAAAGAAATGCCCAACTCCATTTGACAAAAACAAGAAAATCAAATTAATTATTAATTATAAAAAAATGAAAACTGCATACCTCATTCTTAAAAATACTAATTCACCTGCAAGATCCAAATTATAGAGAACCAATATTATTTAGGAATTTACAGGTCCCTTCTTCCGGCTGTACCAGAGTGACACGTCTGATTGAAACAGACTTCTCTTTGTCTCTACTCGTAAAGAATGCAAGCGTGTCCTTATTGATGCTAAGTCACAGTTTGCTGAAAAAATGAAACAGCTTATATCATCACGCAATTATCTGTCCTGGGTAAGACGATAAGCTACGTCCAACAGCAACACCTTTGATCAGGAGGTTTTGAGGAACATGGAATCACCTTGTAATTGCTGGTGTTTCTAGGTCCAACCTGATCTGGGGTTGTAGCACCTGTTAGGGTCCCAGCTATCGGCAAATAGTTAACTGCTAAACTGGGGTCAAAACACAATGAAAGGGTAAAAATTGGTTTTAATAATAGAAATAATATGTAAAAAATTATTGCCAGTAATACATTATTTCCAGCAATATATTTTTGGAAGAAATATTACCAGCTATACATTTTTGAAGAAAAAATATTTCCAGAAATATATTTTTGAAGGAAATAAATATTGCCAGCTATAGATTTAAAAAAAAAAAATTATTACCAACAATAAAAATGTTGTCGGCATTAAATAACCCATTGAGGTTGACATGCCGTAAAACAAACCAAACGAAAACAATTTTGGTTCCAGAGATTAATGGCGGCTTTGTAATATTGGGCTGAACAACAGCAAATCCTCAATCCCTCCAATATTCAATCAATTCGCAATTCTGCCGTCTACAGCAAATAAGGGGGAATGCTTTGATCGGCAATTCTCTTCTAATTCAACACAACTCAGCTGAAGTACCTACAGCTGATTCTCCACCTAGAACTGAGTCTATACCGGGTGCCATACCTTTAACCACGTCATGTTCGTGGACATCATACTTATTATAAAACCCAGGTCGTGTGTGTGTGTCTGTTCGTTTATATATTGGATCGGATTTCCTACATTTTTCAACCGATTTCAACAAAACTTCACAGGACTACATAAAATTACCTTGCGGTGGTTGTGACAGCGCCAAAAATGGAAAAGACACAATTGTTTTGCACGAAATCAATTTGAAAACACGATTAAGAGGCACCACTGTTTCGAAAATGAAAGAGTGGACAACTCATATCGAGTTATACTTATTATAAAACCAAGATTGTTTGTGTTTGTGTGGTGGGGGTCTTTGTTTATATATGGGGTCGGTTTCCTGCATTTTTCAACCGATTTCAACAAAACCTCACCTTTTTTTGGCAGGTAGTGTTTCTTATTGTCTTGCACACTTTTTTCTTTATTTTTACATTCAGAATGCTTTAAAAATTTCATTTACAAGAAAAATTGTTTATAATAAAATTGAAAAATTCTGTTCAATCGGTAGACTCGTAACGATTGAAAACAATGTTTTTGTTTGTGTTTGGGTTTGACCAATTCGTAAAAAACTAAAAAAAAAAAATAAAATAATAATTAAGACATCTGTTTCCGTCAACCTTAAACAATAATCTTTGTCAATTTTATTTTTCAGTCTTTATGATGGTCGATACTTGATCTATCTCTTACTGTTACATCCCCGGGCAACACCGCGCTCTACTGCTAGTCATTTATAAATTAGACTCCAATGGGTCAAGTAGTGGTGATGGGATACCAGCAGTAGGCCTAAAGAAATGTGCTTCCGAACTAGCCTCAGTTATCTCCAAAATCTACATCTATTGCCTCGCTTGTTGGAAGTCCTTCTCTGCAGTTCCTGTTTTTAAGAACACTTGAGATTTCTCTGATCCTGCCAACGATCGGTCTGTTGGTCTTCTACAGCTTTTCGGTAAACTATTCGAGGCTTTTATCAATGCTGAATAGGTTAAGCATCATAATTCTCACGACCTCTAAGCTGACAAACAATATAGATAACTTTTTTACCCGGTCTTCCTCTGATGTGATTACGGCAAAAACTGAATACGTATATCAAGCTCTTCCTAATAACGGAGAAGCTCGTGCGGTGACTCTAGATATATCAAATGCATTTGACTAAATTTGGCATGCTTCTCTTCTACACAAGCTAGAGAGCTACTTTGTTACACGACAACTTGTTTAATCCAGTCATTCCTATCAGATCATGACATGAATGTCGTCCTGAACGGGCTCTTTTCCAAATCCTTTACGTGAACACAGTGGTCCAACAAGGCTCTATACTGAATACTATTCAATGATATTCCTGATGTTATCAGTTCTCATGTTGATATTTAAGATGGCACTGCCATTTACTCCAGTTTCAAAAGCAAATGCTCAGATCTGACTGTATTAAAAAACAGAACCAGTGAATAAATTTATATCAAAGCTTTATTACTCTGACTACTCTCTACTGACGGACACAACACTTTGCTTTTTATACATCCTAGATCTTAACGGGAAGTAAATGATGAGTTATCACTACACTGACAACGATAACCTGGTCGCCGCTCTTTGATAAGGACCTCCAATCAGTGCAATAATGATTATACATGTTAATGACTCTAAAATTAAACTGATCTCATTTACCTCCCATAGTGAAACCTTCCTGCCCGCCATCTGCATGACTGGTTCTTAATTGCAGGAGTGCATCGCACTGTGCATTCTTGGCCTTAACTTATTCAACTGACTGGAAATAAAACAACTACAATGAATCAATTGCTGGATCTACTGCAAGGAATGTTGGTTCATTGCGTGGTGCCGCAAGATTTCTCTTGTAAATACCATGTTGCATATTTAAAAATTTACCATTCGCCCGTGCATTTTATACTGTTGCAATATATGGTCTGGTATTGCTGCTATTCATCTCCAGTTTCTTGACAAAATCTAAAGATTTTGCAATGTATTCGATCCTGACTTGGCGTCTCAATTTCAGTTACCTACTCATAGACCTGATGTGGCTTCTCTCTGTCTTTTCTACAAATATTATATCTGACCAACTTTTGTCCCCTGGTTCCCGACTACATAAATTAAGCTTGCTAATACATTGGCATCTCGGTCCCACCATTTTTCTGTTGAAATACTTAAATGTAACCGTAAACTAAAAGTAACTGTTGCAGTGTAAGTGGCTTATACTGCAACATTTTCTTTTCTCACAATTTCCGCCTGTGGAACTCCCTTGCACTTACTTGGTTCGTTGCTAAATGCAATCTTTAAAAATCTAAAAGCAACGTCAAATGCCATCTTCTGTTGACTTGAAGGTCGTTTATCTTTTATACTTTCCTCAATCCCACTATATCCGGTCATTTCTCTCTCCCTCTCTCTCTCCCCTCTCTCTCTCTCTCTCTCTCTCTCTCTCTCTCTTCCTTCACTCCCTGTAACTTCCTATAGCTAACAGCTTCTTTTCACGCAATTCCTGCATCTGGATCTTCCTTTCGTTTAATTTCTTCCCTGATAAATACAATCTTTAAATTTTGATGTAACGTTAATCGCCATATTCTGTATTCTTAAAACCCATTCACCATTTTTTTTCTTTGTTCAGTCCTATATCCAGACTTTTCTCTCGCCTTCAATACAATTACCTCGATACGTACTAATGGGTTTCTCGCCTTGCCTGGCGTTAAACGATTTAAAATTTAAAAATCTACATAGAAGCAAAGTGAGAAATGTTAACCCATTTTTCAGTATTTATTATGCGCAACTTAGTACGGAGAAAAGGCTATCAAGCATAATATGAATGCAAAGTTTTGCTAGTTTTCTTTTTTAACCTATACACTATGACAAGACATTATTAATTCTAGGTCTTTCCAGCATTACTACAAAAAGAACACCTTACAAAAATAAAAAAGAACAATTCATTAATTTATGGTCTAGCTAGACTAGCTAACCATTAAGCTATGTCATTGGCCATTAGATATTTGATATATTAGTACATAGACAGAAAGAAAATCCAACACGTGAGTAACACATCATACTCCAATGGTATGCTCAGTTTCATTTACTTGTGGTGCCCTTCCATAAAGGGTCTATGTATTCGTTGTTTGTATATATTGATTTGGAATAAAATGAAACTTAGCATTTATAGCATCGATTGCCTATTGTATTGACGTAGTAGTTTCAAGAGTAAATCCTACAGCCTACAGCAAAATGGGTGTTACTGGAATCTACTTGCCATTATCAATCTCATATATCAGACGCCGTTTAGAATCGATGTCATATGCAGAAGTGTATTAATAGGTAACCCCGAAAGATCCAATGATCTAGTAGAGGTTCGGTCATTCATAGCATTTCTCAAGGCAAAGCGCTTACTCGACGGTGTTCAGCTACTCAGAAATATTGACGTACATTTTAAGATCAAATGGAAATAATTCTGTACATGTCCAGTTGGAAGAAGTGGATTGATGCTATTCAAAAAGAATTTAATGTAAACTAGAAACGGAATACCTTAGCCGGAATTCGAACACAGCCTGCGGAATCCATTCAACTTAGTGTGAAACTCCGGCAAGAAATTGCACTTACAAAGTTTATAAATAATAATTAGGACATAACACATTCGAATATAACGAATCAGATCAGATGACAAAGTAATTTTTTTATATAAAAGGCATTATAATGGTGCCTCGAGAATCCGCATTTCTACACACACACACACACACACATATATATATATATATATATATATATATATATATATAGTTCAAAAGTTTGAAGCCAACCTCAGAACAAGCGACGAACTTGACAGAAGAGTGAAAAAGACAACTTTGACAGATTGAAAATAGAATGGAATCAATTAGGAAACTTAGAGAAATTTTTACATCGACTGTCAAATGTAATGCAGTAATCAAGGGTAAACGAGGATATTTTGACGACGGCAAATTTTAATCGTAAATTATGTTTTTTTTTTCTTTTTGTCATAATAAAATTTCTAAAATCATATTTTTTATTATTTTTCAATATTTTTAATCATTTGTAATAGTTCTCTCTTGTTTAAACTACAAAACAACTATATTCGTGACAATTTAAAAATTATCTTGGGTTACCTCAATCTTTTGAAATGTAGTGTATATATATATATATATATATATATATATATATATATATATATATATATATATATTAATATATATATATATATATTAATATATATTTTCGCATGTGTTTATATATATATATATATATATATATATATATATATATATATATATATATATATATATACATATATATATATATATATATATACTAACAGCATTACCGGACGTTGCCTGGGTTTATTCAACAAAGATCACCGACCTCATCCAATCTGTAAAGTTAAAATAAAAAGATATTTCCTTAGTGCCTCTTATCTATATGGCGAAAAATTATAATGACATGAAGTGTGAAAACATTTATTACAGGAGAGAGTTGTTTATTTACAGAAGCACAGAAGATACAAAAAATTGTCATCAAATCAAGAGTACATTAATCGCAATCGATCATCGAAAATTGTTAAGGAGTAATGTTTTGTTGACAGCTTTTGCTCACACTACATCGAATAAACAACATGCATTGGAAGGAGAAGAAAGTCAACAAAGACTTAGGTAAGCAGCCATACCAAGGCTGAAAAACAACGCTCACAACGGCTGTATGGAATTCTTATTTGCCCCTCAGTTTAGACAGCTCGAGTAGCAGGGGTTCTGGGAGCGTTCCTTCCTCGTCTAGTTAACCGTTGCTCATTAGTTTCTTCTGACCTTGTATTGGCTGTATGAATAGCATTTTATATCAGTCTAATTTGAATTTCTTATTGCGAAGCATTTCTTCTCCGTGCTTTCATACGTTTGTCTGCAGTAGTAGGACGTACAAGTGAAGGATTTCGCTTTCTTGTCATTACTGTTAGGCTGTAGTTGGAGGGTATGGGCTAAGATATTTGAATAACAATGAAGTAATCAATTAAAAAGCAAGAATATTATACGCATTAATGGAAATATAGCCACAAATTGAATGCAAGTTTATAAGGGAGACCACGGGAACGTGGTAAACTATTATAAGCACGCTCGTAAAGTTAGGATTTATCTAAAAATAGACTACCAAAAAACGTTCTAGTGATAAAAATAAAAATTAACATGCAGCTGGAAACCTACACATTATGAAGGGTAAAACGTACACGCTAAGTTTAGCATAATTACAAATGAATCGAAAGGAGGTTTTGCATTATTATAAGTGCATTTTTCAGAATAAAACTGTCAAAATTTTAGGGCTCAAATTTCCAAATATTTGAGTTAGAAAGCATTATTTAACGCTGATTAGAAGATGATAAATACATAATTAAAAATTGGCATTTACGCTTAAACTTTTTAATAATATGATTTTCACAAATTTAAATTTAAAGTATCAAAAATTCAAAATATGCATACATGAAGGCAGCCTACCATTTTACTGGATGACAAATTTGATGCGAATTAGATTTTTTGTATTTTTTTCATCACATAACACGAATGAACACTACACGTGGAGCAAAATCAATAGTACGCAATACATAACTCGATAGACCATTGCACGTGGTGCAAAATAAATTATACACGCTACACATCTCGATCGATCTCGCACACGCGTCTTATACCTACGTGCACTTCTCTCATCGGTGCACACTTTCATTTGCACTTATTCTTTTTTTTCTTAAGGGAGCATATATTTTTTGCCGTCAAGTCAATGCAAACTAAATCATTTCAGTACGAAATCGGGAAAAACTGATATTTTCCATAATGTATTTATGACACACGGTGTGTCAGTTTTGATTTTGAGTTGATTTATATGAACACAAATTATGTGCAAATGTTTATCGGAATGCTGCTAACACTACAATTGAAAGACTAATGGGGCAGCAAAGTGTTCATGGGTCATCTTGATGGCGCCTTAAGTAGTTTTCAAAAAAACTGGTAATCATTTTTGATTAATTTTAAGATTGCAACATGTATGTAAAATTCCTTCGAAATCGAAGGAAATTGAAGAATTGGTTTGAGACATTGATTCACCCAAGGGGTCCCAAATTTCAAGCGAAAGGACAGGTTTAAGACCTATAGTAATTGCAATAATAAAGCACATCTTTTTTAAAGTGTTCTATGTAATCGACTTTATGGTCAAGCCTGTAGACTTAATTGAAAATTGTGGGGGTTCCTTGCTTCTCCTTAACTCTTTATAGTCTCAGTGTCGATTTTCATTGAATTCCACTACTACTTCAGTTACTCGATATAATCTCAATATGTACTGAAATGTTCGCTGAAATTGGGGAAAAACTGCTACAAAATACACTTGAAAAGCAATTGACGCATCAAGGGGTTTATATTGTCATCTGGGGCCCCCCTCATGCATTTTAAAAAATATGACAAACGATTTCTATGTCATTGTAAAATCGTAACAAACATACAAAATTTCATCAAAATCGAAGCAATTTGAATTTTTGGGGTTCCATTTGGGGCACCCTGGGGGTCCATTTGGGGCACCCTGGGGGTCCCAGTGTCGATTAAAACGAAAACTAACATGGCGTATAATAAGCGTGACAGTGAGTTGCATACACTTATCAAGTTTCATTAAAATCGGCCTTAGGGTTTAGACTTCAAGTCTGAAAGTTTAAAAACAACCAAACTAATGGAAATTCCCATTTAAACATTATATTTATCGATTATCGGTTATTGATTTTTAAAAAATAACTATTTTTTGCCCAGAGACACCAAGAATCGAGTACAATCTATGTTGTAAATTTGGTGGAAATATGCCTTATGGTTCTCGTGTAGTTCGCGAACACACACACACACACACACACACACACATAGTCAGTTTTATATATATATATATATATATATAGAAGATAAACATGCGAAAATATTATTGATGGTAATCAATTTAGAAAGGATAGGATTAAACTGACACTTTTAGATTTACCGAAATATGTTTATGCGTAAGGCGTATGAAGTCATGTGATTTTGCGCCTGCAGTTTAGTGATAATCCACTAATGTAGTTTTATCTTTTTAGAGCATCAACTGCGAACTATCAGGCATTTTTTTTTTTTTATGAAACATCAAATGTTGCGATATACGCAAGATAAAGCGCTGTTGAGATTGCAATTTCTTTAAAAGTCGGCACTTCATATGTGCCCAAAGTTCGGAAGCAGCTGGAAGCCTGCAACTGATATGTGTCGCCTCTAGCGATGCGCAAAACTCATTCACAACCTCGGCACAGGACACAGAAATTGTCCAGCGTGTGCAGAACATTGTCGATGCCAATCCTGTAACGTCTATAGAGTTATTGTCTGAGATCTCTGTATGTCTGTATGTACAATCAGAAATGTGGTGCATGAGGTCACTCAGTAAAACTGACACATGATGTGGAAACGGCCGTTCATTTTGGCAAACACGCAAAAACAACGCTTGCTCCTAGCAGAACGATTATTGAACCTTATGAAACAGGCAGACAAAAATAAATTCAGCTAGAATAAAACAAGAAACGGTGAAATTAAAGGTATTTATGGGGCGACCATTCAGATGTTAGTCATATTGTGCACATTAAATCTTGGTTTCTTTAATAGTTTTGCATTCATGAACAGTAAAGGACACTTCCATTAACAGCGTCTTTATTTGAATACTATTGGCTACAATGAGATCCTGGACACTTTTATGCGATAGAAGGCCACAGGTTTCATTAGAACCCTGTTCATTCAAGATTAGGCGACAGACAATCCGCAAGACCCCATTCACCAAATAGCTGGTCATCTAAATCTTCAGTCACAAAGCCCCTTAGCTATTAAAGGTGTGGCCTTGTTTTACCGGGAAATAATCAACGTTCCTAAAATAAGAATGATTCCCTTAAAGCGCCATTACTCCAGTACAGAACAAGTGATGCGTACATGTTAAGAATAACAGTATTGTATTCTAGTCATCATTGCGACTGAATGTTATATCGAATAAACCTGTAATTAACAATGACTGCATATGTCTAGAAAACCGCAAGTCAAAGAGGCAACAACTGAAAAAAAAAGCGGATAAAAGCAAAGATGGCAAATGATTAAGGTGTGAGTGAAGAGTGAAACAATTGACCAAAATGACAAATAGTGATGATATTCTACAGATATTCACATTAGCAGACATGGGCAAATGAGTAAACGCACACACACAGGAACTAGGAACATCTTTCACCTTTGTGTATATAAAAAGATAAATTAAGAATAATCAGTTAACTGCTCACGAACGGAGGGAGTAATACTGGTTGGGGGTCCGTCTACGAAACTCTCGAACCGGGATTTTGAAGGTAATATCACTTAGATTAGTAACAACATATATATATATATATATATATATATATATATATATATATATATATAATTCTAAAAATGTGTATGTATGTATGTATGTATGTTTGCTTGGCCGCAGTTTTCATCTGATTGTTTTTGTTTGATAGATAATTCTTCAGTTTTTAATCAGTTTTTAATCCGAATTGTTGGCGACAAAAGATCTCCACTACTTCCAGTCCATCATAACTCTCAGCAACTTATTACTATTTACCATATGTTCTTGGATATACATCGTTCATTGAAAAAATCAAACGTTAATAACAATAAATAGTCTAAATAATTACTATAATAATATTTATTATTATATAGTTCCCATTTAAGGGCCACTCCCATTGAAATTGTTAGTCACTACATTTGGGGTTGTGCATCAGTCAGCTGAACCCAAATGATGTTAATAATATTGATTTTTGGGTGGGATGATTTTAAAGTTAAACTATTCAAACTGAAAGGCAAAAATTCCCAGTAATGAAAGGACGATCAAAACGAGTTATATATATATATATATATATATATATATATATATATATATATATATATATATATATATATATATATATATTTTCAAAAAATTATAACATAAGCTTGTTATGACAATGGCTATTTTTTTTAGTGATATTATAATAGGCGTATGTTATATTTTTTGAATAAATATTATTAGCTCTAATTTGAATGGAGCACTTTTTAATAAAATATAGTGGTTTTAGTTATCGATATATATTTATATCTATCTATCTATCTATCTATCTATCTATCTATCTATCTATCTCTCTCTATATATATATATATGTGTGTGTGTGTGTGTTTGTGTTGTGTGTGTGTGTGTGTGTGTAAATCAATAGTGATTTAAAATAGGATTTAAATTAAGGAAGAAAAGGACTATCTTCGACTTTTAATGCCCACAAAAAATTTAAAATATGTCTAATACAAGATTTAAAAGCAGTATTTCAGATGGTTTGCATACGATTTAATGTTGCTACATGATCTCTGTTCTAAGAGAATCGATTTGTGACGATCGCAATCTGCATTCGGTTCTCCTCAGATGATAATAACATAGGCTTTGCAAGTTATATCTTTGGTTGGCCCTGACATTTAAACAGATAGCCGTCCTACCTGATGTGCACAGGCGGGACAACTGGATGGCATGAAGATATACAAGTTTCGTTCCTCAATGGGACAGGACTGAATCTGATACATGTTCGCGTGAAAAAGAATCAATGTACGAGGATGCTCCAACGACACACCCACAGGCCGATTGTAATCTATGAATCCTCAGTAAATATTTATTTTTCGTAAGCGATATTTCGTCACGTTGTAATATTACCCAATGCAACGATAACCGTGAAGTTGTGAAATCTAGCGCGAATCTAAATAAGTGTTTAATTCCGTAAATTTCAGTTTGATAAACATATATTGAGCAGGTTCTGTACTCCAGTATGCTGATTTTAAGTGAGGAAAGATTGCAATTTTAGGGGTTATAATGAAAAACAACATTTACTCCTTGTTAAGTTTTCCATTGATAAAGATGTGTTATTTAACTGCTTAATAAACATATCTAGATTGGGTTTACGTCCTACACGGCTTATCAAGCATGAAGACGCTTTTCGCTATCTACGGCCACTTATATCTTGTGTTCGCAGAAGCAAATTCATTTAAGGATATAACGATAGATTTATGCAACACAAGGGTGGATATCGTAACTGCTACTTGAACGGAAAATGGAAGCACTTATCTGGTTAAATTTCCAGATTAGAATTATTATGCCCACTTTTGCACGAACTTATTTACTAATGAGAGAAGTAATTTCTTCCTACTGTCTCATAACACACAAAAAGATAATGATGTTTGAGCGAGAGATAATGGGAGCCAAATGCCTATAACTAGTTTGATTAACAAGGCACTGGAAGCAAAGAGATGGTAAATGTATATTCAATCTTGACATACGTCACTATAGTGTGGGTAACAGCAAAATTACCCAGATCTTTAAAAGTGAAATTTTCCATTTGTTAGATTAGGATCTGAAAGGTTATATCTTAGAAATAATTAAAGATATATTACTGGAAATATACGAGATTTTTATACCACCATTGGACTCTCCATTGGGAAATGAGAATGTATAATTACTCTCCAAGTTTAACAGCAGAATCTTGTTGAAATCAATGATTAACGAAAATAACATGTTTATCAATAATAAGTCATCGCTAAATCTCGGAATCTCATGAAATATAAGAAATAAACATATTATATATATATATATATATATATATATATATATATATATATATATATATATATATATATATTATGCCAAGGTCATTTCCAACTTATTCAAGGTGAATTTCGCCCTCTTATCTAATTTTCTGTCCTGGAGTAACAAGTTGTCTCACATGTTTCATGTACGATTTCATTTTCAAATCTTTTTTTCGCTGCAACTTGGGCTGTCATAGATGAAACTTCTCTCTCCCGTTACAAACTCTTATGAATTGAGTTGGATCTCTCTAATTTATCTCTTTAACTATAAGTTGAAATGACGATTTCTCTTCCAGTGTTCCTACATAATGTCCTCTTTTTTTGAACTTATTCAACATTCTCTTGATGGTTCTTGAATGAACTTTTAAGATGGAAGCTAGATTATGAATGTTGGTATCATTACTGAAGGCTTGAACGATCTTTTTTTTTTCCCTTTCCCTATTGGGAAGAGAGTAGGATTAAAGGAAAACGATTTTATCTTGTTCACATTCCAGCTGAATAATTCAAATGGCTTTTCAGTGATTCAAATGGTTTCAAGATGGCTAAACATCTTATCTGAACCATGGGAAAAAGCAACTCAACTATTTTAGTGGTCTTTTAGATATTAAACATTTTGTGGGATGAAACATTATGCTGTTAAACTATTTGGACAATTGTTTTGCACTCATATTACATATATTGTACCAATTTTTAGATAATTATCGTGTTTTACACATGCCGTCTTTTTGGATTAATTTGAATGCCAGCGTTCTGAAATAATAACTTGTAAATGGCAATGGCAACACTCAGTTCTCGATAATAACAGAGACAAACGAAAATAATTGAACAACAACAGAACAAGCATGAATAATGGAATGTTTGCTACAATATATATATATATATATATATATATATAATATATATATATATATATATATATATATATATATAATCTCCTGTATTATAAATGTATAGCATATATATATATATATATATATATATATATATATATATATATATATATATATATATACATATATATATATATATATATATATATATATATATAATCTTCTCTATATATGTATAGAATATATATATATATATATATATATATATATATATATATATATATATATATATTATCTCCTACAATACATATATATATATATGTGTATGTGTGGGTGTGCACTATCAGAACCGTGGTACATCAGAACATTCGATATAAGTTTTATGCAATGAGGAAAGGACAATTCATATCGGCGAATACACAGGAAAACTGTCTCATATGTTCAAAACGGTTCCTGAACAAAGTGAAAAATCCCACAAACATGGCATGCTTTGGTTTTTCTCTGACGGCAAAACTTTGACCAAGATCAGAAAACAAACAGACGGAATGACAGGTGTCTATATTCATCTCCTTATGAAATACCCAGGGTGATGCACACGAAATATCCGGCTACCGTGATGGTTTTAAAAGTTGTGAGCTGTTAAGGTCATATCACGCCAACTTACATTTTCCCACAATGTCTTAAGGTCAATGCTGCTGGATACATTAATGTTCTTAAAGCAGTTGTCAAACCTGGATAAATCAAATATGCAATGGAAGGTCATATATCTTTCAACAAGCCTCTACACCTTCTCACAAAGCCACTGTAACCCAGGATTGGCCATCAGAGAAGTTTTCGATCATGTGACCCACAACACGTGGCCCCCTAACTGGACAGATTTAAATCTTATGGACTATTACTTAAGCAGAGTCGTTGAAAGGGAGACTAATTGACATTCTCATAGTACCATATCTGCACTGAATGCCGCCATTGTCCAGGCGATATCCAAAATCAATAGGGACATCTTAATTTCAGCTTGTGGACGGATTCGAGCGCTAATAGAAACAGTCACTGAAGCTAAAATTGGTTTCGTAGAATAATTAGATGAAGATGTATCATGAAGGATATCTGTGTCAATTTGAATTAAATATATACATTGTTTGCTAAGATATTGCTGTTTATTTGCTTACTAAAAATGTCCTCAAATAGCACTCGCACCCTGTATGTATACGTCGTTAGCAAACGTAAATATTTATTCCCATTCAGTCGGTAATCGGAACTGATTTTGTCGAACCCGTTTTTTTAGTTTATTTTATTTCGAATCGGGAAACATTACGTAACGTGCTCGTCTTTATGTTCTAGAGAAAGCAAAAATATAATTTGTATTAAATCAAAATTATTCATAATTATAATATAATAGATAATTCAGTAGCGATCTTATATATAATTTTGATAGCGTAATTAATATTTTTTCACATAAATGGCCACGGAAAAGACTAGGCTTTTTTTCTTGGTTCCATAAAAGATCAGTTCGGAAATCTGTATCCGATTCTTAGGCTATTGAACAGAGTCAGAACTCTAGCTAGATAAAAGAAGGGAATCCATTGTGTTCTCCCTCATTTCTGTCTAAATATGCAGCTTTTCGTTTTACTCATGAGCCTCTCTTACCGGGCCCGCTTTCATTCTGTCGGGTCTTTTGTGTCTATACTTTCGCCGCCATTTGCGTTGTCTCTTCTTCCATAACCAAAGTTTTTGTGTCTTCAAATTTTCTATGACTCTTGAACTAAACGCAATCTATCTTTCCCTCTGAACCATTAATTCCAAGTCAAGGTTGAGTGTTTATTCTATTTAACTCTCCGACCGACCGACACGGGCATTAAACACGCTTTAAATGGAATTATTATTGTACGCTAACTGAGGGTAAAATGCGCCTGTCATAAAAATCATGTATAGTACTCAAATCTCATCGACTAGATAGAGTGCGTTCGATCCTCAGGGTTTGACTCATATTTCTTTCTTTGTATAGAACCAGGGTAGACTGAGAAAATTTCCAGCATATCTTGGCATAAATTGAAGACATACAAATATCTCTATGTCATTTCTCACAGATCAGACGAGATTTGTAAATGGTTAAATGTTGGCATGATTAGAAATTATATGTCAGACGCATTTCTGCTTGTTAACTTTGCTATATATTTAGGGTTCAATATCAGGGGACCTATGCCAAACTATTTTAATAAATATTGCTTCACCAAATAGTGTAGCTATACTAACCTAATGTGGTTATAAAGCAAATGCTTACAAAATTAAAAAAAAAATATTCGTCGTAATTTTAATCCTCATCAAGATGTTAACATTCCACACAACTTCAAAGAAAAGATTAGGCAGGAAATCACCATAAAAACATGAAAGAGCAATAACAGCTATTTAAGTTGCGAAACCTGTTTTTCTAAAGACAATGCACGAGTAAAGCTTTATAAATTTCAAACGAAAGTAATACTGGCTGCTCGGTCAATAAATGCCAAATGCTTCCTTGTAGGGAAATTACTAATATTAACATTACCATTACGGTTATAAATTATCAATGAATATTCATACATTACTTCTTCACTGTATATTATATGACAGCATTATTCCTGTTTTATGCTTTTAATTATTCAAGGAAATTGGCGTTATCTGGAAATTGTTTTAATCGCTCATCACCAAATTTTTTTGTCAATCTACCATGCCTCTTCAGGACATGAGCGATGAGTGCTCTCCATAATTCTTATCACTTGGGACCTTTAGCAGATTTTCTCCCTTTGATAAGCCCCAACCCTTACCACTATCCATTCACAAAAGCTAGGCATGTACGTGTTTCGCTGCCTTTATTTATCTTTATGTCTTCCCCGTGAGTGCCAAGTTTTCCAGCTCCTTGACTTCATTATGTGTCAAAGGAAATTCAACCGTTTTTTTTTTCTGATTTTCAATATAACTGTTGTTTTTATGTCATTTTATTTAAAATTTCCTTGCTGCTTACTCGCTTCATCCATGGAATGTTCAGTATCCATATTTCTACTGCACCAAGTAATCTTCAATCGTGGAGTAATTATTCAACATTCACTACCATGTAAGAGGACGGATGTCATATAGCAATCCAGCTATTTGTTTTTAACGGCATTTTTCCGATTCTAAGCACCTAGCTTATGTTTTGAAATTAATCTTTCTTTAATCCAATGTGGATTTCGGTGCCATTCTACGTCTGAAAATTCCTAGCTATTTAAGCTTCTGTACTTGCTTAATAGTGACATCTTCTATTTTAACTCTTCTCTTTAATGTTTTCTCTTGCTGATGAAAATATAGTTTCTCTTCATGTAGTTTATGACTCGTTCTTTTTTGGCTTTCTTTTAAAACACTTTTTCGGATGTTTTATAGTTTTCATTCTGTGTCAGCCATCAACACTTTGCCATCTGCGTATCTTATACTGTTAGAATTACGCCGACAGATAATACATCTGGGTAGGTTCTCCAACTCGCTAAATAGCTTGATTAAAACTGGGTGCAAGTCGCATTCTTGCCTGGCGAACGTTTCTGTGTAGCAGCTCCATTTTATATTCGTATGCATTCGTCTGCTCCTAGTATATTTTCTTGATTATTCTATTCTTGATTATTCTATTCTTGATTATTCTATTCTTGATTATTCTATTCTTGATTATTCTAATATCCTTTCCAAAGAGGTTGAAAATCCTTGCGTCGTACCTTTTCATTACAGACCTTTATAGATATACATAGTCCTGGTTATGACAATAAACGATATCCGACACAAGAAAACCTCTGATTGAGAAGTTTCGGAGGGCGTGGAACCACCTGTTAATTCCAGTTGTTCCCAGATCTAGCCCGATCCGAGATGGTAATACCTGTTAGGGCACAATCTATTGTCAAATAATGAACTCCGAAACTAGAGTTAAAACATTACAAAAGTGTAGAAAGACATGTTTATAGTTAAGGTGTCACCAATACGTTTTTGTAACAAATATTACCAGCAATACAGTTTTGAAAGAAAAAATAATAATACATTCTGTTCATCCGAAATTATCCTAAACATCTTGTCGGCATTAAGTAACCTGTTGAGGTTGATATACAGTGAAACAAAAACCGAAATCCATAGATTGTAGAATTCCCCCTTCCTGATCTGTTATTTTGACACGTTTCATTTGAAGCCTACAGACAGACATTGTTATATATCAATTCTATATGTAATCGTCTTAGCTGAGAATAAAGTCTGTTATGTTTCCTAGTTCAAACTGATCGATTTGCTCATCAACGAATGGTTTCTGTTGAATTCTCATTTGAAAGTTCAACACATTTTGTAGGTTTACAGTATACGACCTGTTTTCAGAGCTGTATTTTACTTTGAATTCTTATTTTTCTAAATATTTACAACTATGTTTGTCATATTCTGGCACCGACTAAATCACGACGAGACATGCAATGGTCCCTCACTTAACTGCGCTTCTCAAAATTTGAAATCGTACTGTAAACAATGATGAATGTGAATTTTATATTTATCTAGTTTTTACGAAAAATAAAAGAAATACACTCTTTTATGGGAAAATATCTATGCAGAACTAAGAATCATAAGATGGATGACTGAAAAACATTTCAAAAGACGAAGGGATCACCTTCATGTACAAAATTAAATGATTGTAAATTTTGTGTGCATCCAATAAGTAAGGTACATTTATGCATTTATATCCGACATCTGTCTATATTTCTGAGATTTGTTATCGTAAGCATTTACAATGTCTACATCGTTCAGACTGCTGTCCGCGTCTTTAATGCCATATTCACGACTTTTTAATTGTTGTACGCTCCGGCCTTGTTCAGGTGATATATGTTGGAATATTGCACTGGACAGTTTATGTCCACAAGAGTAGATTGTTTTCATTCCGATTATCATACTTTTTTTCGATATCTCAGTTTCAGGGAATTACATTTACTAACTCAACTCACCAAGTTTTTTTTTTCTTTTTTGTTTCCTCAGTTTTAGCTAGTTATTGAGTCATTGGATCAAGTCACTTTTTTGGATCACTCAACAAACTATTTTATTCACATAGCCCAGTGGATAAACCGAAATAGCCCAAGGAATTAACTGACACTGAAATATCCCAAAAAGACATGACACATGAAATTAGAACGATCTACCGATAGCGAGTAAATAACGGGTTGTTTTCGAAATTCAAAATTATATCACCTGAAGAAGACTAGAGCCTAAAATTTTTGAAACATCGTGCATGTGGCAATAAAGATGATTTCAACAGCCCTAAGAATGTAAATATTCCAAATATTTATTTTCGAATATATTAAAATACCAGCAGAATCATAATCTATTCATAAAGTCTGTTTATTCTGGGTTTTACCATCATTGTCTTGATTGTACTTTGGAAAGTTTATACTATATTCGCAAAGATAGAGGGTTTTTTTATTACAGAATGTCGAATATGACCCTACTATACGATTGGGTTGTTTGACACATTTGTTCGTGTTTCCAATGTTATTCGATTTGAATCGCAAATATATTTTACTGTAGTTTTTTATTATATTTGTAGTTCTATTCTTGCTCTACTTCTCTTGCTAATCGCTTTATAATATTGATTGATTTGTTAAAATTGATGATCGAATATGAGGATTAGCATAAATGGAAGTCACGAACCAATTTATCTGACGTCCCAATATAACAAAAACAAAACACTGATCTAAAGGAAAAAAAAATCTAACATAGAAAGCAAAGAGAGTAAATATGTTTTATTAGGTCGGTGCAAAAATAATGTCGTTTTTGACGTCTTTTTTAACGTTAAAAACCGACATTATATTTGCACTGACCTAACAATTAAATTATTCAGTACTTTTGAAAAGGTTTATAATACAATGATTTCTGAGAGTTGGATTAAAGATTTTATATATAAAATTATTCCTCAAATGTAGGATGATTAACTATGCACACACAAATATAGATTATGTTCAATCAAATAATTTCTGTTTTGTTTAACAAATATATTCCTAAAAAATAATCTATAATTATGTGTTATTCAGGGATATATTCTATATTATTTTAAATCAAATGTAAAACCTTTTGAGTAAAATTCTGTAGAATTTGATGCGAAAACATTTTCAGCGAATTATTGGATCTTGTTTTCATTAGAGATTATTTTTCTCCCAAAACCTATAAAGATATCGACCAATAAAGATAATAATCGTTTGCTATATAGTTAGGTGAATATCATGATTGTTATATAAGTTTTCCTTGAGTAAAGAGTAATCCTCACCCAACATTGTATAGACACGTTGCAGCTCTCGGAGCGGATGTATATTTATTTAATGTTTCAATGTGTTTTATGTATTCCAAATGAATAATATTTCAACGATCACACTTCACGCATCACATTACCTATTTTCAAAAAATTAAAGCATCTGGTATTGGCTTTAAAGATTCAGGAGGCAATGTGTAGTAAACGATAGGGGCTCAGATTGGATAGCAACTGGTCTACCTCAGAAAGAAATGGCAAACTACTTCTTGAAAAAATCTGCCTCGTCATTCATGTATCAAAGATACATGATCGGCTAAGCGTGTATCACGCATGGCACATGATTTTAGAGATTTATCTTCGCCAATCCTGTGTCTTGCGCTGATCTTTGTTCAATGTTAATGTACACCAAATGTATATCTCACATATAATTACAGTTATGTTGATACATTTTTCATTGTAAATGGTTTCTCTTGAACGCCAATTATACTTGACTCAACCTAAGATATATATTTGGTTGGTGCAAAAATAATAACGCAATATTGTCGTTTTTTGACGTATTTTTAACGTATTTTAAACGTCAAAAAACGACATTATTACGTCAATATTTTTGCACCAACCTAATATATGAGTTTATCTTTTATATAATATCTCTCTTGCTAAATATATAAAACATCGAATAAATTGTCCATTCGTTATGTTAGTAGACATGAAAGAATGTTTTGGTCATTCCCTTCCTTGTGTGGTTGAAGAATGTCTTTTGATTGGATCTCTTGGATTTGTATTCATAATAAACTTTGTAACCTTTAAATCAACTTTTAGGGCAACTATGATTTTCCTTTTACTGTTTTCTGTTTTTTTTTCTGTTTTGATTTCTTTTAGTAAGTACACATCTAACGGATAACAAACATCTCACTATAGTCAGCAAACGTTAGCTTCTCCGATATTTACGAGATAAATCACAAGTCTAGAACAAACCGTCGCCCAAACACACATATATTTGATAAAAATATATTAGCAACTTGTCTATCCATAAATAAAACTATAGTCAGACAAACCAATAATCTTGAATTTGCTCCAAATTACGCGCTCCTAAAATGAGATATACGGTTATTTTTAAAGGCAGAAGAAGAAGAAAAAACCTCAGGATAACTAGAGTGACTGCTATCAGGCTATGTTTAGCAGACACGTCTGGCGACTTACTGTTATTGAGCTCTCTCCTGGTGAGACCTTGTGACAGACCAACCTTAGCCTTGAGCCTAATAAGAGTAACGAAAAATCGATAGTTCAGAAAAATGTCCACATCGGGAAAGATATTAGGAGATAGTATTTTTTTGTACAAGCAATCAAATTCGATTAGACACTGAAATCATCTAAATAAAGAAAAGGCTCATTTTCAAACAATATAAAGATTCTTAAATATGGCACACAGATAGATAGATAGATAGATAGATAGATAGATAGATAGATAGATAGATAGATAGGTAGGTAGGTAGGTAGATAGATAGATAGATAGTTTTAAGTCCGGAATAAACGAGTAGTATTGATATTTGATTGACATTTGATGTTTTCGGACCTAAAAGGTAGGATAAGGATGTTGAAGTAAACGGGCATTTGTTAGAAACAAAAGGGAAAATAAAATAAAGGAAGATCTGGAATAAGGCTATTTAAATAGTCGTCCATATCCGACTATTTCAAATAATAATAATAATAATAATAATAATAATAATAATAATAATAATAATAATAATAAAATAATAATAATAATAATAATAATAATAATAATAATAAAATAATAATAATAATAATAATAATAATAATAATAATAAAATAATAATAATAATAATAAAATAATAATAATAATAATAATAATAATAAAATAATAATAATAATAATAATAATAATAATAATAATAAAATAATAATAATAATAATAATAAAATAATAATAATAATAATAATAATAATAAAACAATAATAATAATAATAATAATAATAATAAAATAATAATAATAATAATAATAAAATAGTAATAATAATAATAATAATAAAATAATAATAATAATAATAATAATAATAATAATAAAATAATAATAATAATAATAATAAAATAATAATAATAATAATAATAATAATAAAATAATAATAATAATAATAATAATAATAAAATAATAATAATAATAATAATAATAAAATAATAATAATAATAATAATAATAATAATAATAATAATAATAATAATAATAAAATAATAATAATAATAAATTAACGCCCAATATTAGTGATAACGTTTTGAATTTTCGAAGATGAAACAATTTGAACTTAGTATTCATTTTAAGCATTTATGCCTTTCATCCTCATTGCAATTGTTTTTATTGTAATGGTTCTATAATAACATAGATTAACATGCTGAATAAATGCAATAAAAACACCTGGATTTTAAGATGAAATAAATCCGACCAGTGTTTGCTAATTATTGATAATTTTAATAATATTTCAAACAAGAAAAATATAAGAAATTGTTATTGACGTTTGACCTGATTAACTCCATACGGAACTTATGCGTCTATCTACAAGTAGTTTGTCAAAATGAACTTTAATTTGTTGGATATTCTTAATAACTTGTCCCAAGTTATACATTTTCAAGATCAGTAAACCCGACACTAATTTTTAGCAGAACAAGTTCAGTTTTCCCGATTTGCCGTACGAACCTACCACTACTGTCTGGGGGCGCTAGCTGCTAAATCAGCTATTGTTAACATTTTCTTAGTTTGTTAAGGTATTTTACTTTTCTGTTAAACATTTTTTATGTACTAATGTCGTTTAGCCCCAGAAAAAGCTCCAATGAATACACGGTGTGATTTTCTTGGTGTCATGTGAAAAGGTTAACAGATAAAGCAGGACTTGATTTTTATTTCATTACATGTTTTACTTTATTAACTAACTTGTACTGAGTATGTTTAACAGTGCATGACGTAGCAAGACATATCGATTAAGTGTATTCTCATGTAACCATAAATAATCATTTTATTTACCCGGCACAGATCAGGTACTAATGGATCCTGATTTGTGGTGGCCAATGTTACACAGAACAGTTTTTAAACGTTCAATCTAAGTCATATGATTGAGGCTATTGTTGAATGAGTGCAATATAGTAATGGCGTATCTACAGAATCAGACTTTATTATGAGCCTCTAATAAAATTGTCTTCACAGAAAAAGAATTGAATTGCCTGTGTACATATCGACGACTTGAACAAATCAAAGTAAGCCATCCAAAATTCCTTATTGTTCCGGGTGTAAATGTATGATTTGTAATATCATTTTAGAATTTTCGCCTCAATAGGAAGCAGAGTCTTCTGAGGTTGCGAAAATATGACAGGTCGTATGTCAAAAAATATCTAAGCTAAGTTTACTATTATTGTGATGTAACGATTTATTTTCTTGTTCATCAGTTTTACCGAATATCCTTGGTATTGTAGCGAGTTCGATCATTATGTTGTCCGAAATAGGTGGCCTAGAATTAAGTTGCAATGTAAATTCTACATTTATAGGGTAGCTTGATTCAGCTATGTGCACGTCTAGTAGTATTAGGTTAGTGCAAAAATAATGTCGTTTTCTCATATATGTTACTATGTGAGAAAACGACATTATTTTTGAACCAAACTAATATTATTGTTTTTTTTAAATTTGGTACAAGTGAAATTCACAAATGCTGGTCATCAATGATGTTCAGATTTCCCTTACGTAAAAGATCGGTACAGCAAAATATTCCAACCAATTTCTGAAAAATTTCGGTATGTTCAGTGGTTATTAAAACTTTAGAAATCTCTCAAATTCTTTCATTCATTGCGCCAGTGATAAGACTACTTCAAAATGATTGCTAGCATAAAAGTGATTAGAAATCTTCTGATTCCTATTTGTTAGAATACGAAGTAGGGCATTGGCAAGAATTCAAACAACGATCGGAAACCAATTTTTTAAAAAACATTCTATTTCTTCTTCTTTATGGAATTTTACCAATCAACTGACTCAGAAAAAATAAAAAACAAAAACAAAAAGAAATTTTTTGGCAAATGTAAGGAAAATCTTGCTAGGTTTGAAGCACTGATGAGCATACAAAAGAGATATGCCACGTCAAAAGTGGAGAAAAGTTCTTAGTAAAATTCAAGTAAAAACCTATCAGCATACAATAAAGAATCCCCTTAACCTAGCGGTCATTAAGTTTCCTGAATCTATAGTAATACATTTATAAGGAGCTTAGAAATTATGAAAATGCTACTGAATTATTTTCTCTGTTTTATATAATTTTACAAATATCGATTTAATTCTCACTGAAATTAAATTTTATTTAAAAACAAAAAATATTTACAAAGATGTAAAATATATTTGAGCTAGCATCAGGTATTATTTTAAACTATATTTTAATATTAAACCTCGAAATTACATTTTTAAATAGAAACAACTTCAATGTATAAAAACATTTGGCATAAAATATATCACCTTATATATAAATAAAAACGATACAATGTATAATATGAACGTATTATTCATTACTAGCAGCATGGCCTGGCGTTGCCCGTGCTTGATTCAAAAATCGTATGACTCATACAGCAATCGTTATCACTTGATATTTTTGCTGTTCTTTGCCTTTAAAGGAGTACCCTTTTCCGTACTGATGTTGCTACATGCCTTACTTCTTGCCTATCTAACACTGCGAATTTTTTCTAAGCTCTATACTAAACATTAAATCTGTTACGAAAAAAGAACTAAACAAAATGAACACAAAAGGATCAGCTTTAAAAAGGACTCGTAACTAGAAAAACCGAATGAAAAAAAGAATGTTAACAACAAATACTTTTTCGCACCAAACACAGTTCTGCGGAATCAGAATCAACGTTGAGTTTAAGCAAGCGAATGAGCCAATTGTAGTAAAGTAGCATGCAGATTTAAATTTTTCCCACTTGTGACGAATGCAGCTATCGATATTTTTTTTGCATGCTAGCTTGCTAGTTAACATTCGTGTCAGTCAGCTGTTGGTTCTCACGCTGGCCAATAGAATCCTCCTGCTTATTCGTGGCAGCCAGCTATAGGCTATCACTCTGGCCAGTGGAAAATGGCCGCAAACTACATGAAAACTGCCGTAGAAGCATGACAAAATCGATTATTTACACTATCGATGGGAGTTGGGAAATGCAAAGTCGGACTTGGCCTTCTCGCTAACTTGGAGCATGTGCATGTAAATTTTGGTGCAAATCCGTCGAAAATTGCGGCCGTGCATTCATCACACATACACGCACACACACACACACGCACGCACGTACGCACGCACACGCACACATACACACACATACACACACATACACACACACACAAACACGCACACACATCCTGCCTTTTATAGATAGATTATCCATCCTCACGGATAGTGATTACTTTCAAGGTACGTCACGTCCATGAGTAGAATGTTTTAGCTGAGTGAAAGGTGACGAACTTTCAGTTACAAAATCTTGATATCCCCTTTTGTTCTGGAATCTCGTAGTAAGAATTTTTGTAGAAGAGTTTCTTGGATCTCAGTTGTAGAGAAAGAACAGACCTTGCTTCTGTTGTAACCTAGGAAGGTTACTGAATATAAAAATCAAACAAAGGTTCCAAGGAACAATAGTAGCTGTTTCCTGAGACGAAACTCTGTCATTCGTCTGAGGATCCTCTCTACCCTGAGGCAAAGAATTTGACCATCACAGCAGGAGGCGAATCTCCAACTGCAGGATAACTACCAACCGCCCAACGTGGTCAGATGTGGCACAATGTCGAATTTAATATGAGGTATCCAAGCACGTAGACTCGGCAAAAATTCCCCGTAGACCACGTATAAACGGGGGTCAGGTAGGCGTTTCCCTAGACGAGACTCTGCGCTTCGACATAGCCTCATCCAGGGATCCGCTCTGTCTAGAGGAAAGAGAGTTTGACCAGCACAGCTGGAGACAAATCTCTAATTGCAGTCCAACATACAGTATATACTTCTTTATTCATGTGATGGGGACATACTAATTATCGCCCGTAGGTATGCTACAACAGCTTCCAAGAAACGCATTAGCACAAAATGGTCCTACTAATCACACAGGTTTTGAACTCAGTGTTTTCCTAATTTTAGATTGGAAGACACACAAGGATACATAACCCAATCTTGCTCATAGCTCTTTTCGTTTCGGCTCGAAACTAACGAAACAATGATATTTTGCGATCCTTCATGTAAAGTTGATATTTGCAGGTGGAAACGTAATCATTTACTTGGACTATTGCTAGGAAAGTGTGTTCACTCTGTCGTGCTAAACAATTTTTCTCGCTAGAATCAATCTTGCTCATTTATAATTCTATAATTTCTTCATACATTGAATATTGCTACCATATTCTGATCTGACATACATACATATATAGATATGTCGAGAGTCTTGACAAAATCTCAAGAAGGGTTAGTAATCTGATATTGCGGTTCCAGCCATTTTCCGAATCTGTGAGGTTATTTCCCTGTCTTTTCTATGAATAGTTTTAAGGAAACTTTTTTCTAGTGAATTTTCCTCCTCGATACTTCGACCGCATGAATGTAATCGTACTAAGAGATTGACAACTAAAACTAACCGCTATACTGATGAATTATCAAGATATCACCATGAGTTTTATTCTAAACATTTCATTTATTTACACTGCTTGCCTGTGGAACTCTCTTCCAATTTCCGGGATCCTTGCAAACTACAATTTTAAAAAAACGTATATGCAACGCCAAAGACCTTCTGTCTTCTGAATTAAAGACTTTTCATTCAAATTCACTTCCAGTATCCAGTGGGATCATCACTTTGATTGGACTGAAATAATTTAAAATATTAAATTTTATTTAAATATATTCAAAACCCTATCGATGTCTGTCACTCGTCTATGAATAAACGTCATGGTACAGGACAATATAAAACCTACATAGAAAATAATGTGGTTGTTTAAATATGTAAGCAGTAACGAGTGAAGAAGAAGAAGAGGAGGAGGAGGAGGAGGAAGAAGAAGAAGAGGATGAGGAGGAGGAGGAAGAAGAAGAAGAAGAAGAAGAAGAAGAAGAAGAAGAAGAAGAAGGAGGTTATTTCGTGAAAAAAACGGGGAAAATCCTTCTGGAAAAAAAAATAAAAACTCATACAAATATAAACGTCACAACGCCAGATATCATAGTTAGACTATGTTCTTCCTCGCAAAACATCTCAAAAGCAACCAGCGGTCTTACTTGCAAAATTGATATATGCTGTAGATGTACGCGATATCCTTACAGGTTTTCATGAACAAGCAAAAGAAAAAAAAAAACAGCGCATTACTTTGCAGGGAGCGCCCAGGCAGAAATAACTTCAAGTACGTTAACCCAGTCCGATAGGATCGTTTCCGTTTCGGCGTTGCCAAGTAACGAGATGCGACTCCCAGATCGATTTGGCAGCCTATTCTTTCAACATTCTCACCATCCCGGCCATGATTATTCCCCCACTATACACGCTGATGAACAGTGACGTACAGTGTGTCAGCTCTTTATGGCCAGGCAACAAACAAATTTGAGGCAAGGGACGACATATTTACTGTCGCTCCTCAGCATTTACAAAGATAGAACATGCACTTTTTAGCACTTCCTCTGGAGTTAAGCTTAGATGTCATGAGAGCGATAACCGATGCAACAGCAGGAAATTTATGATTATAATTCTGATGATATAATCCTGCTAGTTCCTTACCTGCTCAGCTCGTTATCCCGTATTCACGCCCTGATATTATAACATAAATAATTGACTATTACGTTTTGATAACGAGGAAAGATGCTGTTTAGTTTCAGTGAAAGAAAAAAAGAAAGAAAGAAAGAAAGATATTCAAGTGATCGGGAAGACTATAACATATGAATGTTAGCATGAATTACCAAAGACTTTTGGACAGAATGGTTATTATAATGAAAAGAAAGAAAGAAAGAAAGAAAGAAAGAAAGAAAGAAAGAAAGAGGGGGCGGTAACATTCTTATGTGTTTAGCGTCATCTTCAGAGAAATGCGAAAACTTGTCAATTTCAAATTTTTCTTTTGTATCCGTTTACCTCTGTTAATATTCCTCTTTATGTTCCTTTTCCCGCCAGGACATAGGCAATCATGGTTCTCCACAACTTCCTGTCCTTTGCAGCTCCTTATATTTTTTTAATTTTTTAATTTTTGTTATTTCTCCTAAACCCTGTTCCGCCACGCATTTAGTCGAGCTTACTAAGAAAGTCCTGCGTTACATTCCTATGTCCTGCTCGCCTTCAATAATGGTCTGAATTCATATTTATAATTGCTGTTGCAATATTTTCTTAAAGTTGGTAAGATCAAATGATTAATGAGACAACAGATGAATTTAAGCGTGTATTATGTAATCGTAGATCTCGCAACGATCTTATTAAATCGTTAAATTCATAATTAAGATTCATAAGAAAATTCAAAGAGGAAAGCCGTAAAATGATCACAATTATTTATATTTTTCTTCTTCTTCTTCTTCTTCTTCTTCTTCTTCTTATTATTATTATTATTATTATTATTATTGTTGTTGTTGTTGTTGTGTTGTTGTTGTTTCCTTCAATTTCTGTTATGTGTACATAACCTTTCCGGTCCCAATTAGAGACATAAAGTCAGAAATGGATTCATGCCATTTCCTACTTGTCGTTTATGTAAAAAAATAAGATAAAAAATAACATCACACACATTTTACATAGACAAAGCTCTTCGTAATGTGTGAGCTGTATTTGGGAGTAAATGTTTTGTATTTCTGTAAGGTTAAAGACATTACAATCTGCCATGTCAGTGAAAATGCACATTTTGTTTTTGTTGTCTTTCATCACAATGTCGAGGTGATTAGCTTTGATTGTTCTGTCTGCGTTTGTTGAAATTTCCCATAAAATTGTTACAGGTCACATCTCTGTAACGGGGTCAGAATGAAGTTCATACCAGTTACTTGGAGTTTCCTTCCTGTAAAAGTTGCATTATTTCCAGTGGAGATATAGGTCCATTCTACCAGGCTGAGTTTTAAATTCAGTTGCTGCTAATTCAGTGCAAGCTCATACAGGATGAACAATTGTTTATGGATATTTATCACAGAATCTACGTTTGGGGTTAACACAATTGTTTTTTTTATGTGTTCTTGGTCATTTCAAGTTAGCAAGCATTGGTCAATTGCAGCAAGAATAAAACCTGTGTTTTCAATTTTAAATGCTGCACAACGTAACCACTGATGGGTATGGGATTTGTCTACAACAGCTTGTTTGATACGGACAGAGTATTGACCAAGGAGAGGTTTATCTTGCCATTGTTTCTGCATTCGGTACAATGCATTTGCTTTCGCTTTCTTAGGATTTTAGGTATATTATAGTTTATTTGTACTTCTTCAACCAGTTGACATTTCCTTTAGAATTTGTTGCCTTCCATTATTACTGAATAAACTATCTTATTTCAGTCATGTTCTTTGGCACAGATGCACATCTGGTCATCTGTAATTTCCAGATATCTTTGAAGACCGATTGTTTTGGTTTTGTAAAGCAGTTCTAGTCGAAATATTATTATTATTATTATTATTATTATTATTATTATTATTATTATTTTCTTTGATTTCTGGTGTGTACTCATTTCTTTCCCGGGCCCGTCCAGGGACCTAAGTTTAGAAATGGCATAATGACACTTTCCCCAGCCCCCCACCCCCCAAAAATACATAGAAAATCCCAACGTAAACTGTGGGCTATACATGTCAGAACATTTTTTTTTTGTATCTCTTTGAGGCATGGACTTCCAGGAATCCCTTCAATTAGTCTACTATAATTTTTTCTAATCAATCCTAGGACTCTAACTACAACAGGGATTGTTGATGTTCCTAAGTGCCACATTTTTGAAATATCGATTTCAAGGTCCTTGGATTTTGATTGGTTTTTGATGATCTTCAAAGATACATTGCAGTCTGCAGGTACTGCCATGTCAATAAGGAGGCATATTTTTTTGTGAGATCTCTGATAACAATGTCTGGGCGGTTATCTTTGATTGTTCTGTCTGTGTTTATTGTGTAGTCCCATAAAATTGTTACAGGTCCCATCTCCATAACCGTAACGTCTGGGTGGTGTTTATGCCCCTTTTCTTTCAGTTTCCTTCCCGTAGAAGTTAGGGATTTTCCAATGCAGATATTGGCTCAGTCTGTCATGCCAGGTTTTATATTCAGTGGATACCAATACCATGCAACCTGATACATGATGATCGATTGTTTCTGGGTAATTATCACAGAAGCTGCATTTGGGGCTAACACTATATTTTAGTATATGTGCTTGATAATTTATTTCTAATTTATTTAATTCTAAGTCTCTTTGATTTTATTATTATTATTATTATTATTATTATTATTATTATTATTATTATTATTATTATTATTATTATTATATAAATTAAAACAATATTATCTGAAAAATATAAACCGGACGATAAAAACATTGTTAATTTCCAGTCAATAGAAATTCGATGCACAAGGAACCTTTGAATCTACATGCTTAGATCCAAAGTAAATTTGGAAAAGTTTTAATACCGCTTAAGTTTAAGCATTAGTCATGAGTATGTTCATTTATTACCTTTAATCACACGATATCTTTACAACATTTCTGCATGAAATACGGAAGATGTACTCACTAGAACTAATGGTTATTATATATTCTCAAATAAGGTATATCAGCCATGCCGATATAGCGACATCGAACAGAATTTTCTCCCGTGATATTTCTCGCTGCTGCAGTTAGAATGGCAATATAGCGCAAAAGTAAAATAATCGCATCAGGACGTAACAAAGAATCATGTACACACGTCGAGCACCTCCGGTTATAGATCGATAACAAACGTGTATATTTTTTATGTCATTCTTTGGAAGTTTCATTGTCACAAGCTGTTTCACGAGACTGGATGTTGCGTCAATTACGCAACAATCTAGACACGAATGCATTCAGGAAATAGACATGAATATAGACTCACATCAAAATAATTACAAAAAAGAAAAGCAAATAATACAATTATCTTGGAGAACAGGAATACGCACAGGATGAGTCAGAGGAATATAAAAGGAGGAACTGTTGGTGCACTTGCAAAGAGGAAACATTAAAGTAATCACATACTCAAATGCTGAGACACACACAGACACACACAAACACACACGCAAACACACACACATACACATATACATTGAAGGCGTTCCGGTTCTCTGAAGACCGAGAGAGAGTGAATCTCAGTGTGCGACAAGTGCAATCTTTTGAGAGAAGCTGATGTTGTGAAGCGTTTTTTCCTCTGTCTAAATAATTTGAGTTGTGAGCACTTTATTGTACTGAGAAAATTCGTAGTTACATTTTTTTCTTGTTTTCATTTCCCTGCCTTTGCTTTTTCACTTTGTTAGGGTGTTAGATCTTTTGGCAATTCCTCAGTAATTTCCAGAAAGACTAAGGACTAATTCTCTTGCACCAATAAAGGTAATTAATGAATTCGATAATCTTATATTCGGTATTGCTATCATATATAGTTTTAGTTTAACTGAATATGTATTTGCTAAAGGCACTCAGCCACAAGCTGAAATAATCAAGGCATATACTTTTAAGACAATATCTGGATCCTCGTTTCCGTGTGTGAACGTTTGGTATTTCGCCTAGCTAATTCCTCTTTGCAGATACTTTCTCAGGCACATTTGTGTTTTCTCAGCTCCCTTGGATTCTACGCTTGCTATGCTGAGCGGAGTTATAATTTCTATGAGAAAGTTCTCAACGTTACTTGATCAGCAGCTGATCAAGGCCAGAACACTCGATCGCGATGACTTGCGACATCGAGTTACTGAAGGTGACGACGAGTTTTCTAACCGTTTCTTCCACCTAAATAACCATGTTATAATTTTTCCCGCATTGTCCAACAACTCCGCACGATGGGGTCATCTACTTAGACTGATATTGTTAAACTTTCTTGACAAAGTGAATATATTAAGACTGAAACCAAAGTGTCATTGTCCCAACACTAACATTCTAAGAATTCGACACACGAAACAGCAAAACAGCTCAAAATACACAAGTAATTTCTGTCCATGCACTCGCTGAGAATGTTCAAAACGCAAAATCTAACAAAGCGAAATATCATACGAACATGAATAAAATTTACACACACATATCAAAACTGATATTTTCAATACACAGCACATACACATATAACTCGCACACATACACACACACAAATATGAAGAATAAGGTTTCTATATGAAAATGCTAAAATATGTACCCTCACGCTCAAACACACACACACACACACACACACACATATATATATATATATATATATATATATATATATATATATATATACATATATATATATAGTAAAATTTATTTCAAATATGCTTCTTTCAAGGACAGATGGGGAAACATTGATGATTTTTATTGTTTATTT
>OZ010573.1:111507067-111534567 GCA_963932145.1 Acanthosepion lycidas
ATTAATCTTTTTTTTCAGTTTCTAGGAAATAGTTCAGTATAATCACCCGCTCACTTGTGTCGATGTGTGCGTATATATACATATATATATATATATATATATATATATATATATATATATATATATATATATATATATATATGTATGTAACTTATATATATATATATATATATATATATAGATAGATAGATAGATAGATAGATAGATGGATAGATAGATAGATAGATAATAAATAGATATAATAAATAAAGTATTTTCACGGGATTCGATTTTACTATCTTTAGCGCTAGAACACTGTTTCTATTTAGCTTATCTTGCACTAATTCAGATGCGACTTACAGATCACTGTCTCTAACGGTACACCTTAATGAAATAATATGCCAACATGAATCTTATTTTGCAATAATTAAGACATAAACCAGTTCGTATTAATTGTGACAGTTGTTATATTCTGCTACATGTATTTGTTTCCATTCATCTTATCTTGTAATCTGAAGTTATTAGAATAGAATAGGAAATCGAGTCACTCATAATATTTCAGCCATTTAATCTCCAGGAATCCACAATCCAAAATAAATAGTAAATTCATTTGAGCAATGAACGGCAGTAATGTTGCTTCAATTGGATTATTGAATCTTCAGGGTTTGGCTAAAAATAGAAGATTCTTACACAATGAATCATGGCACTGCACATAACTTTATTTATCCCACCATTAAGTGATATTCTCCTTTGTACTGTTTCTTTATCATGTTGTCGACCATGTCTCTCCAATCGCACCTAAATATAAAAATACATTGTTATGGTAAAATTACCAGCAATACATTTTTGTATAATAAATTTACCAACAATTACCATTTATAGTAAAATTAACAACGATACATATTACTAGCAACATGATGTTATATACATTTTATAGTATAAGTAGTAACAATTATTTATAGCAAAATGACCAACAATATATTTTATCTGTTATTGAAGGCATACAATTGCTTTCAAAATATATTTAGTTGAAGCCATAAAATTGTGTTTAAAATATTTAAATTCTGGCATCATATAAACAATCGCAGTTGATATGCCGATAGACATAATCAACGAACCTTGTGTATATTAGAGTTCTGTTGCATCAAGTTTCTTCATAATTGTCCAGTATTCTTTGATAGAATGAACGACCGATATTGCATAAAATCTCAGTACATTTTTTTTGTTGTTTCTCATGAGATATCTCTGTTTCTTAATCTTCTTTTTATCTTTTCGAATGAATCTGGCGATATCTCGAAATTCACTCCATGCCAGAGGTCTTTCAATTACTGATATTGTAGCCTGAAAACATAAGAGTTAATAACAAATGTCATAGTTGACTTTATATTCATTTGATAACATGGGGAATTGCCAGCCAAGAACTTTGCTGTCACTCTTATATACTTACCTCTTTCGAATATTTGTCTTAATGAAAATTCACATCCAAAAGTACGACATGCAAGAAATATTTCAACTATGCAAATAATCGATTTTTACTGTGCTGCCTATGCATGAAGGTGCAAATAAATGCACGCTCCATGCGATAATTAGCATAATGAACCATATAACGGAACTCATAAGAGGAAATGTCATAAAAATAGAGACGTACAGAAATATCCTAAATAAAAAAAAAATAAAATGAAAATATCTGGCAAATATGGACCTTCGTATATGCAATAAAAACGTAGTTTCAAAGAACGGTTTTCCGTATGACACCGCTTTTATTTTTAAGTACCTTCTCTTTTCGGCCATGTTTATTGTTTAAATTGCGGTGATTAGAATTGAAATAAAACATAAACATATGATGAAAGTGGATTTCTATATTTGTTGCACTTGAGAATTTACAACAAAAATATTAAACAATAATTATTTATTCGAGAGTCTATTTACTAAAATTAATAGAAATGCAATTCAATTCAATAATTATCACTTAACAATTTATAATGAAAAAAAAATGAAAATATTTTCATAAAAGTATAGACATTTTCCCAGTTATTATAATATGTGAGCCAACTCTAAGGAAATCATTATTATTTACCTTTTAGATTAAGTTTGAATTTATTGCAAATTAGAGGAGATTTTAACAACAATCCCAATAAACAATATAATAAACAATGTAAATAAATAATTGTTATGATTTTGTTGTCAATTCTCAAGAAGAAAGAAAACGTTTACTTTGTATTCTTGATGCAGTATTCATTGAAAAATGAAGAACTATTGATAGAAACACGAAAATATGTTCCGACATTAAATAATCCACAGAGGGTTGATAAAGCTTAAAAATAAAATAAATCAATTAGACAATTACTACTCAAAGAGCTACGAAATCGCTTTTCACAATTTAATTATTGCGATATTGGCGCTGACACGTCTCGAAACGCAGAAACGTATTTTTCTTACACTTAAACAAAGACACACACACAGAAACAAACACACATATATATACATATATATATATATAAGTGAACGAACAAATGAATCGAAAAATAATTAATAGCAACATGTATGAATCTCTATTAGACTGACCAACACACACACATACTCATACACATACACACACACACACAAACACACACACACACACATATATATATATATATAGACACTATATAATCACTATTTAAACGATCAACAAAACGTGTAGGAACACTTGAATCAGACACTAATTATTCGCAACATACATGAATCACTATTGGACTAAAACACACACAAAGACACATATACACACATACACACAAAGACACACAAAGACACACAAAGACACACCAAGACACACACACACACACACACACACACACACACACACACATATATATATATATATATATATATATATATATATATATATATATATATATAAATATCGTGCGGCAGAAATATCTCTCATATATATCTGCCACAATGACAATCCACATATTAACATAAGCTTGATGAAGGCATCATTATCACTAATGTCGTGCCCTTATGATTGAGTTATCTCTACCATAACACACACACACACACACACACACATATATATATATATATATATATATATATATATATAGATAGATAGATAGATAGATAGATAGATAGATAGATAGATATTTGTGTGTGAGTCTCTGTGTGTGAATTTTTATTTACGCAGAGGTAAAATCGTAATGTACGATTTCAGATGTTAATGAATATAAAAAAGTGAATAATAACTATACAGCAATGAATGTTAAATAAAGACATGTACATCTTTATGCAACAAGTTTTCTGGTTTCTCTCTATTTACACACAGGCTTTATAAATTTAACTGTCAGAAAACTAGATTTAACTCTCACAGCTACTATAGCAACGATCAAACAATAATGGATATTCTTGCTTAATTGGAATAGATTTAATAATAGAAGTACATATACAATGTCAAAACAAAAACAAGGTTTAGGATATTAAAACTCTTACACAAGCAGCCTTCATAACTTCCTTTTCAATCGTAGTATTCAATACGCTAATTAAAAGTAGGTTTTGAGAATAAATCTCTGTCTTTATTCCTAAGATGAAGAATAATTTTTACATATTTTATTCACATTTGGCCTAATATCCTCATTTTTGTTGTTATTCTCACAATGTTTCAGACATTTGGCTCCTAGACTATTCTGAATATTTTTTCTTGTTCTGAGTCAAATAGTAATTGTTGCACATACTCGAACTCAGCAGAAACAGAGAGAGATATGAATGAGCAGTAGAACCAAAAAAAACAAACAAAAAAAAAAACAAAAAAAAAACGATATAACAAAATGATATATCATTAGATAGATACAGTGGAATGAAAACCATCTCATCTCGTTTATTTAAGAAAACCTTGAGTTCCAAATCTGTGAATGTTACCCGCATCGACTGACATCTTGAAAAATATATAACTTTCGAAATATGATTGTTGAAGCATACGTAAGTAACGGCCATGTCCCCATTCATATAAATACACTAGTAAATACTGTATGGTTATTTGCAGTTGGAGATTCGTCAAACTCTTTGCCTGCGAGGCTATAGCGAAGTGCAGAATCTCGTTTCCGGAAACAGGTATCCGACCTAGATTTATACCGGGTCCATCAGGAAGTTTTGGCCGAGCCTACGGATTCTCCACTTTAAATTTTGTCTTGTGCCAATCTGGCCGGGTGGGGCAGTTCGTAGATATCCAGCAGTTGGAGATTTATTGTAGAATTCACTTGACTCACTTCTAGCAGTTGGCTACTTCTTCTACGCGCCGCTGGCGAATCTTATATGTGTTGTTCTTGTCCTAAGTATTACCGTTCATTAACAACCTTCCTTTGATTATTCTGTTCAGTAACCTTGCGTAGGTTACAACATTTTGGCGACGAGTATGAGATAAAATTACGACAATTTGGCGACGAGGACTAGCCAAAATTACAACAGTTGTAATAACAACAATATTGAGGAAAATTGTCTTAATGCAAATAGTATAAACATGTAAGGCTCTAATTTCAAATTCCCTTTTTCTCGTGGATAATATTATGGATAGATGTATCTACGGTGAAAAGAAAGTCAATATTTGATATGAAAACCGTATACCAAGGTTGTCTGACACGAATAATCCCTATTCATGGCGGAGAGCCTTCCGTATACTTGTTTTTGCATGAATCTTTTCAACACGGGTGGTGGTTTATGACACCCACTTCGACCTTGTTTCAAGCCAAATTAGGCAGAAGGACGAAACATGAGAAAATGAAACCAATGAGTTCCTGACAAGACATAACAACTCCAGAAGTGAAACCTCCAGCAGATAAGCTGCTTCAGACAGTAGAATTACATGCGACCAGAAAAAAGCCATATATGGTCACTGAATGTCGGACTCCTTTTTTTCCCGTTAGAGTCCATCTTGCAGATTTACAAAGTCCATGCATTGAATATCCTTGCTATATCTGTTCTGGTGCTCATGGTATTAATATTGATGTTCGTGACAAAATCCAAAGAAGGATCTGCGCTGTAATCGATCCTGTTTTGGCATCACTACTTCAGCCAATTTGTCACAGATGTGAAGTAATTTATCTCCGTCTTTTATAGAAACATTTTCATGGCATTTGCTCTAACGAGAGTTTTTCCCTGGTGACCTGACTACAGGAATTTAAGCTTGATACCAAATTGGCATCAAGGTCCCACGCTTTTACTGTTGAAATATTTTTAATATAGCCACCACTTCTACTCCAAAGTTTTCTTTTCTCACACTTCTCGCTAGTGGAACTCCCTTCAATCTTCTCAAATTTAAATGCAACGTATAACGATATCTTTTATCTTTTTGAATCCCGTTCAACTTTTATCTTTTCCTCAATCCCCACCTATACCTAGTCACTTCTCTCACTTTCACGCTCTGTAATCCCTTGCGTACTAGTGGAAATGCCACCATGCTTTAGGTCAATGATTAAAAAAGTGCTCCCATAGCATTATTTTGGAGTAGTAGGGGTCCCTTTACTCGCCTGATAATGATAGAACCCTGTTTGGCAAGGACATGTTCTTTTGCGAGCAGCATCTGGAGTAGCTTAACAGTCCAATCCTTGTATGACACTGTCTTCTGCAGGCATGACACACAAAGCTGATATGTGGAATGAAGGTCTGAGATTGTGATCTCTGGTTCTTGTGTTGTCTTTTGATTTCCCACAGTTGGTTTCACCTTTTGCTACCCTTAAGAAATACTTTTTAAATAGTATGGCATCAGTTGTTTATATTGTCTGCTTGATTTTACCAACTAGCAGAATCGATGCGTGTGTATTTCCCACTATTATTTCATTGTCATTTTTTAACAGCTTTTCCCTGAAGTGTCGTTCAAGTGCCCAATTAAAACCTCTGTAGATATGGTGTGTAGACATTAGAACAAGAAATGCTATCCTTACATGACCAAAAATTTGCCATTAGGTGAACAATGTTAATGCAGAAATATCTATACCGATTTCCAAAAATTTCAAAGCGAAGAAATACTTGAAATATGAGGAAAAATTGATCTACTTTGAAAGGATTTACAAATAATCAGGAAATTGAACTGGGTGAGAATACAGAGATATAAAGTATAAAGAAAGACGCAAAGGACATTGAAGAATCAGCTCTTTCGCATATACGTAAGTTAAACAAAAGTCTACGTTCTTCACCCTCCCCGGAAAGAAAACTAAATTTTTACGACAATGAAAAAAGATTCTCACCCTCCCCGAAAAGAAAAAGAAAATTTTAAAATAAGAGGAAAAGTACAACATACATGACAAATTATGACGAATATCGGAACAAATATAAATCAGCATGTTATCGATGTGGAGGACTCCATTGGAACAAGGATTGCCGCTTTAGATATAGAAACTGTCTTGAAACTGGAAAAAAAGTGACACAAGACATCCCAATGTAGAAATAGAAAAGATACTAATAGAATAAGTGCTACAAGGATGAATAACGATGACAATACGAACGGAAGGAAGTATGTGGAACTGTAAATTTTAAATATAAAGGTTAAATTACAACTGGATTCGGGGTCCGACCTCCCGATAATCAACTTACAGACATGGAGAAAATTCAACTGACCTACCATGTTACACACAAAAAAATTGCCAAGTCGGTTACAGGCAAACGAATAAAATTTGAGGGAGAAACAATCGTGAATGTTAAATTTCACGACAAAACAAAAACTTAAGATATACGTCATGAAAGATACTTAAAATCTAGTAGGTATCGACTGGATGCAGAAGTTCAACGTTTGGGACATACATAACAATTCTTTTTGCAAAAGTTAGAGGTTAAACCATCAAATACTATAAAATTGAAGGAAGAATTATATAATCAATTTCCTGAGGTATTTCCAAGCGGGTTGGGACGATGCAACAAATTTAAGGCCAAAATAAAATTAAAAGAAAACGTTTAACCAATTTTTAAAAAGAAGCAAAATGTACCGTTCGCTACTATAGAAAAAATAGACAAAGAATTGGAAACACTTGAACAAACTGGGATTCTATCAAAAACATAGTTTAGTGAGTGGGCAGCACCGGTGGTTTATGCAAAAAGAAGTAAGGAGAAATCCACGTATGCGCAGATTTTTCGACGGGACTCAACAATGCGATAAAAGACCACCATTACCCACTACCGAGCCCGGAAGAAATATTGACAAAGCTCAACGGCGGTTAGATATTTTCAAAAATAGATTTAAGCGAGGTTTATCTACAAATCCCAGTACAAGAAGAGAGTACGAATATCCTTTGCATTAATACGCACAAAGGGATGTACAAACTCAACAGACTACCATTCGGAATAAAAGTTGCACCTGCAATTTTTCAGCAAACGATGGACACAATGCTCACGGGCCAGAATTTCGCGACCGCTTATCTGGATGATATTCTATTTAAGAGCGACAATGTTGAAGAGCACACATCACACATAAAAAAAGTTTTCAGAAGACTTCAGGTCTTTGGGTTCAAAGTAAAAGGAGAAAATTGTGATTTTTTTTTCTTAAATGAAATTAAATATTTAGGTCAGATAATAAATGACAATGGCAAGAAGGCACAGAAAAGAGAAGGTCAAACAGGAAGATAAAATTTGTCGAACCCCTGATTATCAAACATAAGAGACAAAAATACTAACTCCCCCGAAAAAAAGGGATCTAAGGAGCGGTGTTATGGGGTCCTCCCCTTTTTCATATCAGTGGACTCGACCAAAGTGTTACTTGGACTGCTGCCGTTAAATACCCAGAGTCAGTCAGAATATAGAGAGTGAGCAGAGATTGTGATTGAGTTGGAGGTAGAGTAATAGTGTGAGGTAACCGCTTGTAGAAGTCTCAGTTACAAGCACGTAGACTCTAAGGAAATCCTACTTCGAGACTATATATATATATATATATATATATATATATATATATATATATATATATATATATATATATATATATATTATTATTATTATTATTATTATTGCTACTAACCGCGTTCCTGGATTTACTAACAGTATTACCCATTGTATTATTATGTAAATACATTTAAATTCTTATATTTAATTCATGCGTCTGTTATTCATTGGAGACCGAATTTCATCTCGGAATCCACAACAAAAAGTTAACAAGAAAAGATATTAAAATGAGAGTGAGGTTTTAAATCGTGAAAGCAACAGTTAAGAGAGAATAAAAACAAAATCAAATAAAACCAGATAAATACAGAAATATTTAATCAGAAAATGTATAAAAATGTAAACGCGTGTGAAATCACTTCCAAAGTAACGTAAAGAGAAAGAGGATTTTGGGAGAGAGAAAAAAAATCAAAGAAGAAAAAGAAGGCGGAAAATCTTAAAAGGAAAAGAAACAAACAAACAACGGACTTGAGAATAATAAAAATAGAGAAATGCAAACTGAACAAAAAAAGATATTTAAAAGACAAAGATGTACACAAAGGTAAAGTAACTAAAATAGAAAGAAGCGAGTATAAAAAAAAAAAACTGAGAGAGAGAGGTAGAGGTAGAGAGAGAGAGAGAGAATTGCAGAACTATTTAATCAGAAGAACAGTACAAGTAGAAGCTCCTGTAAAATCAAATTTAAAGAAACGTAAGTCGAAAGATAATCATAAGGATCCTGTGTAAAAAAAATTCTCGACGTACGTTCATATTTTATTTTCTAAACTTGCTTTGTATTGCATAAATGCAAAGATGCGTAGAAAAAAAAAATGATACAAATGGCGTGCTCTATCACAATCAGTCATCAAGCCATCACATCGATTGTTTGCTCAGTCGCGAGATTTGTGGACATTTTGTCATAGAATCTCAACCGATCATTCTTTCTCTCACTCTCTCTCTCTCTCTTTCTACATAATATGCGTGTGAGTTTGTGTATGCATGTGTGCATTTAGGCTAAATATCTTCATTCGAACAATAATAACATATTGTGTCTAATTATTTTTATACTATTCCTTCCAAGTTGTCTAATCAGTTTCTTGTCGTTGATGAATATATATATATATATATATATATGCAGTGACTTGAACTTTCGGCCACTTAGGACCTTCTGATAAAACAAAGCCCGAATACTGCTTTTGGACACATATGTTTCCCGATTCACGAAATATACTGATCTGGTCTGCTTCGTTTACGTTAGCATACGATTCCGATCAGATATCATTCTCCTTCTTAAATGTTCAGTGAATTTGTACAAAAACATTTACTTATGGAATAATATTTTAAAGATTATTTAACAAATAAAACTTCCATCCAATTCTATTTGAAACCCAATAATAGATAAATAGATAACTAGATAGATAGCTATATATATATATATATGAAAAGTGTGTGTATATAAATATAAATAAATATATATATTATTATTTATATATTATATGCGCGGTACTTATTCGAAAGCGCTCAATATCAGAGATAGAACTAACATATTTTGTTGGATTCATGTGAGTTTGTGACCCTGGGTTTCTGGCTGTTGAAATCGTACGATCGCAAAAGCGTGAAACCCAGGGTCACAAACTCACATGAGTCCAACCAAATATATATATATATATATATATATATATATATATATATATATAAAGAGGGAGATAAACAGATTGAAATAAATATAAACAGACTAACATAGATAGATAGAAAGATAGATAGATAGATAGATAGATAGATAGATAGATATGCATTTCCTTGTAGAGATAGATAGATATGCATCTCTTTGTATAGAGTCGATATATTATAAGGGATTCAGAGAAATGTTTCCTGCAAATTACCCTCTTCAAAACAGTATATTCCCAGATTACTTATCTGTGGATAAAAATGACGCTCAAGTTAGAAACACCATCTTATAATCCAGATTTTTTCTTAGTTTCTTAGTATTTAGCACGTACCTTATCCCATATATTATGATGTGATCGCGAGAAAAGACGGCAACGCCATATCAGAGAAGTTGTTTGGTTTTCGAGAGAAAAGAGACGGACATATAACATTGCTGTTTTTCACGTCTGCTTCACTCAAATGAAAAAAAACGTTTCAATTTCAAGTCATTTAATCAGAAATCTCGTTATACGTTAAATAGTGACCTGCATACAAACTTAATGTCATTTGTAAAGCTGATAAGATCAATTAATTTGACGAAAAATTATTAATTACTACAGGCATTTTATAGCTATAAGGCCATTAAAGACATTATTCAGTCATTAACTTCAGATTATTTTGTGACGTATAGTGGCCGTTAATAAGTAACTATAACTCAGGACTCCGATGTTAAAATAAACAGTATTTAATTACAACTGCAAATAAAAACTTAAGAAGAACAAAGAAGTAAAATTCAACCAAAATAATTAATCCTTTCTGGGAATACCTTGTTAGTAACTCGGCTCGGTTTAACGTTCATTAAATCCTAAATCAAAACCCAAATCATCGACGCTCAATATTTCACACTAATTCGACTGGATAGTTCCACACAATAGTCACTCAATAATCACTGCAATCAGTAGCTTGACATTTCTCTTTATACAACTGGAGGAAAACATATTCATAAGTTCTGAGTCCATTGTTGTATGCTCTTACTCATTTTCTTCCTATATGAGTGATTTATAATTCATAAAAACATAAATATAAAAATACCATGTAATTATCACATATACATCGCCATATTCCTACTTGATACTTAGCTAATATGCATGGTATGCCTCGCTAATATCTCGTACATAATGTGCTATTGATCTTGTGATAATTTCGGAACAGAATAACACAGACCATTTAAGAAAGAAGGAAAGAAAAGATAGAAGATACAATGTTATATTAATGAGTTTGTGCGGATCTATTACGCACGAACATACATACATACAAAAATACAAATTATATATAACGCCAAGCATTCATTGACTAATAAATCACCTCTACATAACTACAGGTAATTTACAAATCGCAGTATTGCGACAATTCTGTAATCGCTCTATTTCTAAGTAGTCAAGTTTGTACACTTTTGAAAGAAACGGATCACAGAAGCTTTCATAAGTCTCCCCAAAGACCGCTCGCTGATTGGTCGATGCCAAACAATCAGATCGTTTGCACGTGAATAATAATTCTTCCCGTGCAACAATTTGGAGCCTATAGTCGCTTATTTAAGCCAAGATTTTTCTAATCCCAACTAGTGAGATTTCATCTGCCAAAGGAATGCACGACAGTTGAAACCATTCGCTAACATTCTCACTCTCACACACCACTCACCTGCTGAATGTACCTTGTACACACTCGCATAAACTCTTCTTACACAGGAATATCTTTCAAGAACAATCATTACAAGACACTCCCATGAACATTCTTCCAGTGAACTTTGGAACACTAAAATAACATATAAAGAGAGACAACTCTTGTTTATCTCAACCTATTCTTACTTAAATGCATGTTTCTCTTCACATCGTTGTTTGATATTGTACATCTTGTTAAATACATATTTTATGTGTGACAATGTCTTTTGGTTATCCTTTTTTGCGTGAGCCTTGTTTCCCAATCTAAAGTTAAATTAATGTCGCGAAGTCCGCCATAAGTTTAAAATCTGCTTCTTCTTCTTTCTTTTATATGCTCTGTCCCTTCAGAACGTGGGTGATCATGACCATCGACATCTTCCTCTCCCTTGTAATAAATTTTCCCTTTTTGTTATTTCACCAAACCCTGTTCTACCATCCATATACTCAAGCTAATCGTATATGTTACGCGCTGCTTTCTACTGTCAGTCTTTTCCCTCAACCTATCTTGTGAGGATCATTTTTTCAAAGCTCTCATACCTCATTACGCCCCCAATAACTTGCAGAATTTAATTTTAAATCTTTTTTTTTCTTTTTTTATATAGTCTGTCCGATTTCATTTAGCGCCCGATCTTCTTCATGCGCATGTGTAGTTGATGAAAATCCTAAATAACGAAACTGCATTACACGAAATCTTTTTAACCAATTTGTCATAGATTGACGTAAATTCATACTTGATCTATAATCATTTATATCTCGTTTGCACATATGCACAGACACACACACAGTATGTGTGTGTGTGTGTGTGTCTGTAGAGGGATGCATATTCAAATAGTGTACCCGCGAAATATAAACTTTATAGAAATTTGAACTGGTTTTAAGGCATATTGCTATAAGACACACGTGCCCATTAATACATCTAAACGTACAGATAAACCTACAGACACACTCAAACAGATATAGCGAGTAGATAACAACCAGTGTGCTATGAAAATTCCCCACACAAATTTCTAAACGCTGACTAGCATCGATGCTAAGATACTGGCTAAAAATACTAACATAATTATCTGAAGAATAAATCTTATAAAATCGAGTGTTGAACATAGAATGAGAGAGAGAGAGAGAGAGATAGTATTAGATAGAATGAGAGAGAATTCATGTGTGTGTGTGTGTGTGTCTACGACAGAACGCCTAAATTCCTACGAATTATAAAAAGTAAATGTTAAATGGAGCCCGTGGGATTGTTACAATAGTTAGCTTGGAAAAGCGTAAAAATGCTGGCCGCGAGTTAAATACGTTGAAATAAATGTTCCAGTCTGTTCGACTGAATTTTATGTATAGACAACATTATATATATATATATATATATATATATATATATATATATATATTGTTAGATAGATAGATAGATAGATAGATAGATACTTACTTATTCATATGTTAAATAATTATGAAAGAAATATTAAACGAGGTATAGAAGCGTTTGAACATTTTGAATGATACACACGAACCTTTCGTTAGTAAGAAAGAAAAGAGTACTGGATTCTTATGTAATATCAGTTCTCTTCTATTTCATTCTACTCACAAGTAAAGAATAGACATCAGGCAACAGAAACGTGGCTCTCCGGAAGGATTCTGAGATTACCAGGGACTAAATATCTGAGCAAAGACAAAGTTATGAGAAAAGTGAAAAAAAAAAAAAAAGAATTTTTTTTCCTTAGAGTCAGAAAGAGACAGTCGAACTTTCTAAGGAATATAATTAGGAAAGAAGAATGGGAAAATTTATCATTACCAGAGATGTTGAGGGCAAGAGGAGCATCGGGAGAGAACGAATAAACTACCTAACGAGCATGTGTAAATTGTAGCCATAGCAAGGATTAGGAGTGATAGCAGAAAGACAATCATTCCTTAAAGCTATAAAGGGCAGAATGTTGTTGAGAAACATGACCGCCCACGTCCTGATGAGACACGACACATAGAAGATATATTTTTCATATATTGTCGATTTTAGTAACCATTTAATTTTATATTTTATTTATAGTTCGTGATGAGCCACTCGTTTGGTACATCGATTCATGTAAATGCGAATCAAAATATCAAAATAAATGTATATAAACATACACTAAAAGATCTCTTGTTCTTGTAAATTCTGCGATAGCTATATCGATTTAGTAGGCTATATGAAAACGTCTCTGTGTCTGTGTGTGTGTCTCTGAGAAAACGTGCATGGAGGTATTAGTCTTTTCTTTTTTTTTTTTTTTACTGCGCATGTCTCCGCCTGCCTATCCATCTAAATCATACTCAGTAAGAGTAAGATATTTTGTCTTAAAAAAAAAAGGAAACGTCTGATATAAGAAATGAAGACAAAGAAAGTGAACGATGCCCAGAGTTTCCGAAGGGGAAAAGAAAACTATAGAAGTGGCGGCGACAGAAACGAAGTGGAAATAAGGTGAACGTGAGAGCGAACCCGGGAAGACAAGTGGTTCGTTAAAAGAAGACGCGTAGAGTAGAAGTCACCGCGTAAAGTACACGTATGGTTTTTGTCTTTAGAAGAAAAAAAAACTCGACATTAATACAAGACAATACAATTAGTTAACAGGAAGTTACAATAGCGAGGAAATGATAAGGATATTTTTACTGAGAGGATCAGAATAACTGGAGAGTAATAAGTTTAATACAGTGTCTAAGATACTCTGAAGGAGCTAGGAAAAAAGAATGAAATATAATAAAGATTATTTTAGTTGCTAAGAGATAACTTATCTAAAAAAAAGACTTTGTCGCATAATCTGAGGTCGTGCTTATTTCTTAACGTTCTTCTACCTCTCGATAACTTTCAGGATATTATAATAAATCCATTACTATTTTTCTCCATCTTCTGCTTTTTAGTTTTATCTCATCACCGGTTTGATACATTCATTAACAGTTACAGTAACAACACAGAGCTAAATAAATGAATAAAAAAACATCTTCACAATACGATAACTCAAAATTTTATGAACGTCGCATTAATCACTTCGGACACGGAAATGAATCATCAAGGAATAAATTTCCGCCCACGAGAAATCACCTCTTGTAAATATGTTTGTTTCTATGTTGGTTAGTAACCCGGTTTACAGGTGTGTTATGGCCTGTAATAGACTGCCTGTCGCATATACTTTTCTTTCTATGTGGTGTGTCATTTCAGGACATAGGCGATAATGGATCTCCACCTCTCTCTATTCTTTGCAGCTCTCAACAAGTTCCTTCTCTCTACTACCTCACCCAGACCTCGTTCTGTCATCCATTTGCTTAAGACCGCTAGTTATGTCATGCGTTATTTTCTCTTGTCTCTCTTTCCCTCTATTCGACCCGTGAGTATCAGATTCACCCGGCCCTAATTCCTCACTGTGGGTACAAGTAACTTCAGTTGCCTCTTCCTGATGTAAAGTATAAGCCTCCACCTTGTTTGCAATCTCTCTAAGACCTCATTGTTGCTTACACGCTCGGTCCATGATATACTTATCAACTTTCAGCAGAATTACATCTCCGTCGCCTCAAGTCTCTTTTTCATCTCTGAGGAAATCGTCCAACATTCGCTTTCATGAAGAAGGACAGATGTCACATTACAGCTCAGTATAATTTTGTTCGTTACCAAAGAAATCCTCCTGTCACGCAATACTCTCCCCAGCTTTTGGAATGCGTCCTTGGCCATCCCAATACATCTACGGATCTCAGTGTCGCATTTACCGCCCTCAGTTAAAAAGCTTCACAGATATTTAAGTTTCCGCGTTTGCTTGATTCTAGTGTTGCCAACCTGCAAATCGCATTTCGGGATCATCCTGTTAATGATAAACATGCATTCTGTTTTCTTTTAATTTATGCTTAGTCCTTTCTTCACATTTCTTCTTTTCATTTCTGAAGTAGATTTTGCAATTTATTTTCAGTGTCTACTATCAGTATTGCATCATCTGCCTATCTTATGTTATTTAGATTGTGACTGACAATTCGAAATCTCAGTAGGGTTTCCAATTCTTTCAAAATTGCCTCGCTGTATACGTCGAACAGATGGGGTGAGAGGACGCATCTTTGCCTTATGCCCCTTTCTATTTTTGTATATACAGTGAAATCGTTCCCTATGCGCATGCATGCTGTTTGCTGCGAGTATAAATTCTTGATTATTCTGATGTTTTCCGAATATATCAACGTTGCTGAGCGGTTCCAGCAGTTCCTTGTGAAGTACTTTGGTGAAGGCCTTTATTGGTCTATAATCATCAAACAAAATAAATTCCTAACGATTTGTTTACACCCCGCTGTATATATGTTTTACATCGAATAAAGGTAGAGAATAAAGGAATTAGGGTAGTGTTCTACTTATTTCACGACCTGCCACTACCACAGGTAAAAAATGAACCAGTGTTTGGTAAGAAAGAAAAAAAGAAAGTAAGTTAGCGGAGGTGATCTGGCTCTCATACCTATAACTTCCGCTTCAGTGAATTGGAAAATCTAGGCAATTTGTGCTTCTTTAAATAATGAACTACTTGATAAATCTTGTTAAAAATACACCCGATATTACCACAGGTTCCCTTTTATATATATATATATATATACACACACACAGATATATATATATATATATATATATATATATATATATATATATATATATATATAATTATACGATATATGGTTAAACGTATATCCTATAGACACGGGATAGGAAATAGGTGATCTGATGTTAAATTATGACAACCACAGTTGTGTTCAGTTTGCCCCTGGTGGTTAGGGAAAAGTATGAGTCGATCATTTCTTTCCACTTCAACTATGTACTAAATATTAGGTTCTGTATATGTGGTTCGCAGTCAGGTTAGTCAAAAGATGCATTTCGTGTAACATTTTCCTGCTGTCCATTATGTCTTATCCCTTGTTGTCGTTATCATTGTTTTACTCCTTGATATCCCACCCTGTTCATGTTCAGCCATCCAGTAATAAATAAAGGTTAAGTATGTTACTTGGTCTTTCCTTCTAGTCTTCAGTATAGCTGCTGAGTGTCAAATACACCAAGCTGTCTTTTCTCATTACCAGTCAAAGAAATTGTAATTGTCTCTTTCAAATCTGAAGCAAATTTTTCGTTGTTCTTTTTCTTTAGAAATGCCTCGTTGGACAGTTTTACCGCCAATTGTTTAATCATTATTCTTCTTCAGAACTACATATCCGTGAAATCATATTTTTTTTTTTAATCTGTTAAGAATTTTCCCAGCATCCATTACCATGAAGAAGGATTGATTTTACAAAACTGTTGAGCACGCTCGTTTTTCATCCAGGGAAATGTGACTTAATACATCGTTTGTTTTCTGGGATGTATATTTTTCTGTAAGCATCCTTCTTCGGATTTCTGTGTCATAATTTTGAAGAAATCAACGAGAATCCATTCCGACATAATTCCTGATCAGTTAGTACAGAAGTGGATTCCGTTTAAATCCATGACACCCACGACCTGAAATACAGTGAAAAAATATGAGTATATCTTTTATTTAATCTATTATTGTCCCTTGGTTATATTTGCCAATTTGCCGTTAACTCAAGCAGTATATCTCTCTACATATTTCCAAATTTAATTTCTTTTACTCTACGAATATTCAATCAAAAAAGGCTCAATGGATACTCAAGATAGGGGTTTGTTTTTGGAAAAAAAATTGCTTAATAGGTGAGGAAAAGAAGATAGTTAATGTAGATAGATGGAAAGATAACGGTTAGCACTAGACTTGAAGTATCCATTATAAAAATATTACACACACACACGCACATATATATATATATATATATATATATATATATATATATATATATATATATATATATATATATATATATATATATGCATATATATATACATGTTTCATTAAATAATATAGACAAGTTTTGTCTATTTATTTTAAGTAAGTTCCTTTCATATTGTCTGATAAGCTTAATAACATTATCATTGAAAAAAGAAAGGAATTCACCTTATTGGTACATTTTTTAATTTTATGTAATTGATAACAGAAGCCATTGGTTTATACCAACGGCTTCCCATATTTAGTTTTTCTCGTCTTCACTCTGGCGTGGTCATGTGTGACGTCACGAGCTGTGATGCGATATTCGATTCAGCGTCTCGTATACACAAATTTTTCGTTGCTTTGAAATTTTTCAGCCAACAAAAACAGACTATCGATATTGTTTTGTCCGTGTATTGTTTGATACATTGAAATGTACATTTCATCTTTGATAATGGTTTATGTAAGCCGGAAGCTTAGATAGGATTAAAACATTTATCAATATGGCGATTTCATTTCGTCTTTCAGAGATAAAGCTTACAGACAATATGAAAGGAAATTACTAAAAATAAGTATATAAACCTTGATTATATTATTTAATGAAACATGCATCAATGAGAAATTGCTGCCTAAATCCATACAATTTATATATATATATATATATATATATATATATATATATATATATATATATATATATATATATATATATTATATATATATATATATATATATAAATATATATATATATGGTGTTATTATTAAAGGAAGAGAGAAAATTATCGGATTGATACATAATATTTATTTCGAGTAATTTAGAAATTACCAAGTAAAAAAAAAAAGAAGAAATTTCATATGAACACAGCAATTTTGTCTTTGAAAATGATGAGCACTACGTTATATATCTTGAAATAAAACAAAACACCCAAATGATGACAATGATATAATGTCGTATAAGTTTTTCTTTGTACAAAACGTGTGTAAACATTGTCAAAATTTTCTCTATATTCGTGAGCTTTCGAATATTCTTTAGGCATTCTCAGGGACATTTTTTTTTATTTTTTATTTTAACTGAATATATTGAATTATAATTTCTGTATTTAGATTTGTAGGAACTTTTTAAAACCGTGTCAACGTTTAGTAAAAAAAATCAGGTGAGTCATTTTTATCGAACAGCACTGTATTTCCTGCAAGTATTTTACGAATCGAGTTTGGTAGGTTTCGATGTGTGTTTAAATTAATCCTATTTGTGCAATGGTATTTAATGAAATTTGTATGAAAGAGGGACTTCTGCCCAAATAGATAGATAGATAGATAGATAGATAGATAGATAGATAGATAGATACTGGATGGAATTTTGTTTCCAAATTGTTCATTTTCTTGCCCTTGATCCGTATTGGCAATTTTGGTGTAAAGGCAATTTGTGCATTACGATATTTTGGGGGTTACTTTGACCAAACTTAACCAAATTACTGATGTAAATCCTAATATGCACATGATTTTTTTAGTATCGAGTCTGTCCACACTGTGAGTCGAATACGACTTGATCTTTTCTTAGCTACATATGGGAGACGTCACTATCCACGTACCGCATTTAGTACCCGTGCTCCTGTTAAGGCACAAAGAATGTCAATCGCGCTCTGACGCCTAGAGGCGATATAATAATGCCTATTCAAGAATCTGACGGTTCGTACTCGTATAATCAAGATAATGAATCTATTACGGAAACCTGTCTAGATCTTTTCCCGCCCACTGAAAAGCATTATTCTATACAAAAGCGTGCGTTTCAGAAAAAATTCAACGTACAAAAGATGATTTCGAAATGAAGAACACACATGGTCGTTATAAATATTTGCGGGTATCTTAGAAATCTTGTTTATAATTTTCAGTTCAATATATATATATATATATATATATATATATATATCAGGAAAATGCAGTACATTCGTTGAAGGGTCTGATTAATTAATAAATATTTAAATAATTTGAGTATTAGAACTGAAGAAACATAATATAAAATGAATAGATAAGTCAGTAATGTGCCATGCGTGATACATCTTGGGCCATTACGTATTTTTTAATACTTGACCGACGAGGTAGATGTTTTCTCTCTGGTTGCCATTGCTTTCTGCGGTAAATCAGTTTCCATCAGGGCTATAGAACGTGGTCTGCCCTGCTATATGCCCATACTTGGTGTGTTTGGGGGGGGGAGAAGAAAAGTAGTAGTACAAAACTTTATGACTGCTATAAAAAACAAAAATTATTTTTATTACCACACATGATGATAATAGATAAAAACTAAAACTGAAAAAAGAGCTAACTAACCGGTTTCACACATCGCTCAAAATAATCTAAATGGAGGTTAATAAATTATAACAAAATCTATATCAATAAAAGGCATGCTATGTGTGTGCGTGTGTGTGTGGCGAATGCACAGCCGCAATTTTCGACGGATTTGCACCAAAATTTACATGCCCATGCTGCAAGTTAGTGGGTAGGCCAAGACCGACTTTGCATTTCCAAACTCCCATCAATAGTTGAAATAATCGATTTTTTCATCCTTCTACGGCAGTTTTCATGTAGTTTGCGGCCATTTTCTACTGGCCAGAGTGAGAGCCTATAGCTGGCTGCCACGAATAGGCAGGGACATTCTATTGGCCAGCGTGAGAGCCAACAGCTGATTGACACGAATGTTAACTGGCATGCTAGCATGCAAAAAAGATCGATAGCTGCATTCGACACAAGTGGGGAAAATTTAAATCTGCATGGCACTTTACTCCAATTGGCTCATTCGTTTGCTTAAACTCAACATTGATTCTGATTCCACAGAACTGGGTTGGGTGTGAAAATGTATTTGTTGTTAACATTCTTTTTTCATTTGGTTTTTCCAGTTACGAGTCCTTTTTTAAAGCTGATCGTTTTGTGTTCATTTTGTTTAGTTCTTTTTTCCTAAGACATTTTATGTTCAATATAGAGCTTAGAAAAAATTCGCAGTGTGAGATAGGCAAACAGTAAGGCATGTAGCATCATCAGCACGGCAAAGGGCACTCCTTTAAAAACAAGGAAGGACAAAAATATTTCAAGTCGCGTGATAGCGATTGCTGTATGAATCCTACGATTTTTGAATCAAGCACGGGCAACGCCGGTCCATGCTGCTAGTTAACACTTAATTGGACAATATCTTTTGAAAAATATATTGCTTCGATGGAAATTAGTTAGAGGCGCAGTACGAAGTCCTCGTGTTTATACAGACAGGGCATTAACGATAAAGTATAAATGGCCTCCAACACTTCGAGTGGGACTTGCGAAGAATGGTAAATGAGTCGACATTGAAATACGTAGCACAATTATGGCTATTTATTATTTATGTTAATAATGTATTTATTAGGTGTTCTGCGGTAGAAATCCCACACGTATTGGTCAGATTTTCTGAAAGAGTGTACTTAAGATTTTCGTATTTTCGTTCAAACGTGTTGCTCTATTCTGACACATCTTTTGAAACGTTCTCACTATTTAGTGCATACCACAACTACACACAAAGGAATAAATTAAAGAACTAATATATATATATATATATATATATATATATATATATATATATATATATATATATATATATATATATATATATATATATATTCATGAGGCGCAAGATTCATCAAGTGGGAAATGTATGCGGGAATAAAAAAAAATATTATTTTCTTTTTTTTTCGACTTCACCACATGTAAGTTGGTAAAACCAAGTGTTACTGGTTGAGGAAGAATTTGAAACATAAGAATAACTAATGAGCGTGTATAAAATGCGGGAACTGCAGGACTTTTGATAGCGATTGTCATAGGATTTAAATTTCTGCAGATTAAAGTCGACTGGAAAGCATGGAGCCGGAAGGGCGATTCAAAAGCGGCAAAAGAAACTGTTAGCATAGAATTTACGGCTGCATCTAGCGATATTAACTGTAAATGGATGAGATCTTGACGCTATTTTCGTACTTCACTTCAATTCAAAAGTCTAGGTATCATAGTGCAATGTTCATATGAGCAATAACCGAGAAAATATTTATAGAAAAGGTACAAGGGTGAACATTATGGGTATATATATATATACACACACACACACTCTGTCTCTGTCTCACACACACACAAATATATATATTCACGCACACACACACGCACACACGCACGCACACACACACACACACACACACACACATATATATATATATATATATATATATATATATATATATATATATATATATATATATATATATATATATTACACTGACCGCGTCTTCATGCTTGAACGCCAAAAACCCACTATCAGATCAGTGTGTGTATGACGGGGTTGGATGGTCGGTTACTAGTTTCCCCAGCACACTTGTCTCCTACTATTGTTAGACAATCTCTGTTGCAGACGCTTGTTCAAATATATTTATGCTTATTCAACACTTACGGAGACTTCGTGCTTCTTATATTTACCTATGCTACGATCAATATATATATATATATATATATATATATATATATATATATATATATATATATATGTATATATATATGTGTCTGTGTGTATTTGTCTGTGTGTGTGTGTATGTGTATCTGTGTGTGTGTCTGTGTGTCCGCACGCGTTTCTGTGTGTACATTTTATAAGTTTGTGTGTGTATTTATTTGTGTGCGTATGTGCGTGTATAAGGTACAATACAGGTATACATTAGTAAATATCCATTAGATTATGACTATATACTAGGCAATCAGTACTGAATACGACAATGAAGATGACATGACTTCCTACATTACGCACATTCGTTCCACGTAGATTTAGTATAATAAACGAAAGAAAATATGAAGTAGTCCTGAAAAGTTCTCCACAATAACGAACACTGCCTAAAGCCATGTATGATATCACTGATTTTGGCCAGGCTCAGAGAATATCAGAGCCTTTATTTATATTCACTTAGCAAGTATTTAGCAAGGATTTAAATAACATGAATATTTTGTTTGCCAGGCATATATATATACATACATACATACATATATATATATATATATATATATATATATATATATATATATATATATATATATATATATATATATATGTGTGTGTGTGTATGTTTGTGCGTATGCGCGTGCACACGCTTGATTGGACATCGAATTTATACATGTTATATAATGGTGAATATATACATACATATATATATTAATTATATTTAATAATTTATAAATTTGACATATTTTGTGCGTATGTAAAAACAAACTGAAAAACAAAAAATGTAAAAACAAACTTAAAAACAAACTTAAACACACACGAACTCACGCACATCATCAGACAGACACACACACGACACGTTCTGTTTTTTTTTGTGTGTGTGTGTGCGTGTGTGTGTGTTTGTGTGCGTGTCTTTAACTTCTGGGTAATGGACTCAGTGTAATGGTTTACAAGCTTGTCTCGTGGAACTAATTTTCTTAATGTATTGGCTATTCAGTCTTCACCTGGCTATCCAAAAATTACGAATTGTACTGCATAAAAAAACTATGCATCGTAAATCATGCTAAACCATGACATATCTAGGACGAAGTAAATGCAATCGGACAGTCGATATTTTTTACACAATATGATATATCCACAATCATTCAAATTATTGTTGATTCTTGCTTTAATATTCCTATGAATATACGTGACTATGTATTGCTTTTTTAATTACATTTACTTATTTGTTTATAGTGTTATCTTTGACAAGTCAGTATTTTTACAATACGTCTTTCTTTCTTTCTTTATTCTTTTTCTCGTTCATATTTTGTCTTTGTACCACTCAAATTAGACGGTTAGGAAATTAGGTTATTGTCCGGGATTACATAGCGGGAGTAAGAAGCATATATCATAAGTATATGTTAGATCCATTATGGCTGACTCTAAGCTTAAAGAAGTTAAGATTTTAGTAAGCGCTCAGTGAAATCGACTCCCAAGTGGATGTTTTCCCTATCACTACAAACTTAACCTGTCCATGTCTAGGGTTAATAGTTATCTTCCTCACACGCCCAATAAATCTGTGCTTCTTACTCTTTAGCCCTCTATGTCGAGTGGTTTCCTAGCCTTGTACAGGGTGAACATTACTTTATTTTTATTTTTTTTAAATCAGTTGAAGCACCATTCCAGCAGTCTTTTCCCCGACAACGTAACAGTTCTAGGAGAAAAAAAATCTGTCTGAGTGGAAGGGAATTATTATTCTTAATATTGTTAGTAGTAGTAATTGAAGAATATGAGTACTGGTGTAGTATTTTTATTGCTGCTGCTGTTGTTGTTGTTGTGTCTCTAGCGTTGTCATATATATATATATATATATATATATATATATATATATATATATATATATATATATAGAGAGAGAGAGAGAGAGAGAGGGAGAGAGAGAAATTGAGTGAGGAGTGAACTAAATTTTCGTCTTCAGGCAAAATATTACGATGTCGAGAGGCTGATTTCGAAGAGAGAGTGCCTTTTTACATTTAGAACCGAGGGCAAAACAAACTTTCTCTACTCATTCCATTTCTCGAGGCGATGTTATGTCCTATCATAACACTGGCAATTACACGACTGCTAAGATCATAAAATTTTCGAAGACTTGAAGGCCAACGTAAAAGCTTGTAACAAACATGTCAATTTTATACCAACTCAACTGTTACTTTGCTTCATCTTTCTCACTGAATATACCAAAAAAAAAAAGAAAATAAAAAAACAACCAATTAACTAAATAAAAAAAAAATCACAATGTTCGTTCGCCACAGCAAAAAAAATACGTTTACTTCAGAAATAGGTTCTACTCGCTCTCAAATAGCAATATAAAACATATAAATGCTGTAAACAATATAAAATATAAATATAAAAATATAAAACGTATAAATGCCGTAATACATCACTTCTCACACTGTCTCGAACGGTAGCATGAAAGAAGAATGAAAACTCATTATTAATAGAAACACTTTTATTATTTCAATGGACAAGCGATCAGACAGTGTTGCATAGAGATGTGTATGCTCACACTGGAAGCAAAATTGAACAAATTTCACCAGTTACTAATATCCAAAATATTTAGATACCAAATGAATGTATGTTAAACCCTTTTTTTTTAATTTCTCTGTTGTTATAAAACCACTTTTTACACAGTCATACTTAGATGTTCCTTGCCATGTCTTGGGGCGTTTTTTTTTTTTATTTTAATAATGCCTTTTATTTTTTTTCTCCTCTCCGGGTATACAAACTCTAACACACTGCTTATTTTCCGATGTTATCGAACAGCTTTCAAACTGCTTCTATCCTTACTACTGGAATATTCACTGTGACTACCACTACCACATATGTTGCAACATGGCTTAGTATAATTTCGTATCTACGTACATTAAGGCTTACGTTGACACATCGGTTCCGGTATGAGCAACGAGGTTAACCAACTTCGACCCTTCTCAGTACCTAGATGGGTGACAGCTTGGGAATAACAGACGCCCTAAACTTGGATAATGACTTAGAATTGTTAATCCGATAGCCGAGTTCGAATTCAAGTTGGGTTCGTTATATTCACTTTCGCACAAATACCTTTGGGAAACACATGAAAATGCACATATTCTCCCCCAGCTATGGGTTAATTAGTTAAACGTCTACAGCTAAATCATTTTTGTAATAATTAAATCATGATCCAGAATGATGACGACATTTCATCATTCTAAGAACAAACTTTCCACCAATGATGAATGATAAGGATATATAAATAAAAATTATTAGGTTGGTGTAAAAATAATGACGTATTGATGTCGTTTTTTGACGTATTTTTTAACGTCAAAAAATGACATTATTACGTCATTATTTATGCATCAACCTAATACATCTAAAACAACCTGGCCACAAGTGAAGATATATGATTGTTATGGTCCGGTTCCTTGTACCACGTTGATAGTCCAAGGCAGAACAAAAAAAAGAAGAACTCAAAGGCGGATATGGAATAACACAGATATATTACAAACAGGAATATATACAGAGAAGAAGAAAAGTGTTAGTACGAACAATCAGGTTTAGTAGTAATTGTCTGAACGCGACTCTGTTTCAGACTGCATCTGTCTGACTCTCTCGCTCTGACTGAGTGACGGACTTCACTCCAGACTTCAGGCTGAACTCCAGACTTCAGGCTGAACTCCAAACTTAAGATGGAACTCCCTGCTTCCTCTTGAGGCACAGTATTTACTACGTATGGAATAGTCCATTATGTTATTATGGGTAAGGTCCCGTAACAATGATAATTATATTTCTTCCTTCTAAAATCTGAAACTTCATAATTATAAAAACGACCCTTCCACCACAAGTAAGGTAAGTAGAGTAGAGTAACAGTAGTCAAAAGAACATAAAGTATCTTCTTCGCACCGTAAAAATACACAGTTAACTGTCTCAAACGCTACCCTTAACAACAAAATTCTCGGAACAAGCAAAAATAAATAAGCACCTATTTTTAAAGACACAAAAGCGACAATTACATTGAGAATATTTTTAACACACACAATACGAATATTGTAACTGACATCACTAAAAGAAAAATTCACATTCTTGTCATTAATGTCAACACGTGTTTCAAAGGTTTATTATTGTGATTATCGTTGCCCGTTTTATGCATTTTATTACCAGTATAAAAGAGAAATGGAATCCTCTATCAACTACAATAACAACAGTGTAACATACATTAACAACTACTATACATCAACCCCGTTATACATTATTATCTCCAAAAAAAAAAAAATTCAGTATAAAATTATTCGCTGGCATTAAATAATCTGAAAATGGTTGATATTCCGTAGAAAACAAAGCAATCAAAGTACATTAAAATATATTTGTCCACGATGATATGTAATGTTTTGTTTTGTTTTCCTTAATCTAGATTGGTTGTGTTGGTAATAGTAATGGTAAATGTTGCCTTTTCCACAAACGAAATATTTGTCATTTATTAATTGAACAGTTAGTTTTATGGTCGTAATTTATAAAACCTTATTCTTAACATTTTCATGAAATTAAACTTCTAAATTCTCTCGTTATATATCATTTTTTTTTAGCACAGGTTTGATTTTATTTATACTATTTACATTATTCGGATTGTCTTCTCAGCTTCGTTGCCATATTCACGACGTTTCGACTGTTATATGCTCTGGCCTTCTTCGGGTAATTAAAATTTGGAACTGAACCGTTTGTTTGATCCACAGGGGTAGATTGTTCTAGTTCCACGTGGCATGCTTCCTCCGGTTGTCTATGTATCAGTTAACTCAAATCTCCAAGTTTTTTCTCTCCTCAGCTGTAGCCAGGTATTGATCTCATATCTCTTTGGGACCAGTCACTGAATTCAAACAACGATTTTATCCATTGGGCTGTGCATCCTTGAATGAGGCAACGAGGATGAGGACAGTAGTACGAACAATTAAATAATATCTCATCTCAGAAATATAGACAGATATAGATTGGATTTTTTTTATGATTGTGGAGTAAAAATATATTTTTGACCTCTTTTGCTTGTTTGATACTTTTTTTTTTCTACTACTATTGTAGGAAGATTTTTGTATTTGCTAAAGCTTTTCCTTCGTGATTGAGCAACACCAACATAGAGGGCCTGGTGAATGGTCATTTTCTTTGCGATTTATAGGGAATATCTGAGCAGTACAATAAAAATCTGTTGGGAGTAAGAAATCGGAGAACCGAGTTCGAATCCAAGTTGTGTTTGTTATATTTACCTACGAATCTCTCTCCTGCAACCCCAGTTATGGGTTTGGAAAAGTCATTTTTTCTCAATTTCAATTTTCGCCTATCGTCCGGTTCACACAACACCCTGACCTTTTGAACAGAAGTAGAGTTTTATCACTTGATTCCAGTTTAAGATTGGGTTTTCAGTTCCCTCTAAAATCTCATTCTCTTTTATAGAATCCCTTTGGTATTATCGCCCTGCATGGGTTGAATTGAGTCAAAAATAAACATTAACTCGCAAACGCTGTGTTGTGTTAGGCTAACGTTCTTGGCTGACATGAACTGGAAAGACTCTATTGAATCCATTGCTAGGTTAACTGCCAGAAAGGTTGGTTCCCTGTGTAGTACTAGACATTTTTCCTCTCCAGTGTCTATCATACACATCTGATATTTATCTAGAAATCCTTGATAAAGTCCCGAGAAGAATTAGCAATATTTTTGGTACCGATTTAAAGTTGCCGTTCCAGTCACGTTCCCACCACCGTAAGACTTCTCCCTTTGTCTTTTCTGTAAATACTTTCCTGGTAATTGTTCTGCTGGTCTCATCGATATGTTGTCTAGACTCTTGGAATATAAGTGCAATAATAGACTGGTGACGAGTTCTTACCAAATTGCAGTTGATCTGGCGTGATGTATTCGTAAAATCTATGCTAACAGTTTCTTTTTTCACTTCTCGCTTGTTGAAATTCCTTCCGGGTCCAAGGTTTGTAGCCAATTTTAGACTGCATT
>OZ010573.1:111539567-111544567 GCA_963932145.1 Acanthosepion lycidas
AAATTTTATAGCTTTGGAAACATCATTCAGATATTATAGAACAATTTTTCATCAATACTACATGGAAACATCCATAGAGTTTGAACACGGACCATAATGTAAAAAGTCATCTCTAGCAGTGATCGAACCTGCGTACACGAGTGTTAAAACACGGCCTAGCAAAAGTTGATTTCTCCTAAGAGACATAGACATAACACACGGGGAAAAATAAAAATCGGGCGTCTCTTTCAAATACAAGAATAATATGTAAATCAATAAATATATCGATTACAAAATGAAGGTTCTATCTCTCTTCAAAGGCCACTCATACTTACAAATCTTCTCTAAATTGCATATCTGCACAGTTTCATATACAAAGCAATTTCTAAAGAATTAAAGGATTTTATCTTTTAATCCAAATTATTTTATTACTTCAAAAATTATTTGCCTGAATACCCGTATTTCAATAGGTGTCTGTTACATTTGAAACAGTACTTATTTCTGCTACAGGACTGTAAACTCGAGAAAAAATAAAGATGTGCCTTCGGGCTGGTTTCGAACCTGGGTGCCTTTTTTTCAGAGAAATTACCGTCTGAATCAGCTTGTTTAAACGACCTTGCTATAATATCTCCCCCTCTCTCCCTTTCTCTCTCCCTCTCTCTCTCTCTCTCTCTCTCTCTCTCTCTCTATATATATATATATATATATATATATATATATATATATATATATATATATATATATAGTTTTAATATATGCTACTTTTACGGGTAAAGTATTCCTTATCAGAGATAGTCCATTTGTACATATGAGTAAGAAGTACAAAAGTAAACTCTGAGGTCAACACCAAGGAACGTCAGTTTGTTTCTTACTTTAACACGACTTGATGGCCTGAAACTCGAGATGCCGAAAACTCAAAGCAACGGGCCATTGCAACAGAAACCAACGCAGTGTACTATTCATATCACATCACGTAACCGAGGCTACACATCATTAAAGATAAAATTATTGGTCAATAGTTAATTGGAGAAGCTTGGTCTGATATGTCTCAATATTTGTTACGACATTCTGTTGTTATCCCGAGAATTTGGGCTAAACCCATGAAATTCCAGATCCATCTTTCCCTGTCTCAATTCTTTAGGCTGTTATTTGTAGTGCGATGGTATGAAAAATATTTTGAGGGATACATCGGGGACTCTGGTACCAATAAATATCGTTTAAATGCCACAACCAATTGTGTTTCAATGTGTGTCTTAATTGATAACTACGGTGTGCTTATCCTATCTCTTGGCTCAAGACAACACATTGTTTTACAAATTATTGATTGATTCATTAATTTCCTGTTTCTTATAAAACAATTAAACGTTATTTAAAATCACAAAATATTATTAGATTCTAAGAATTATTTGCAAGATAATAATGATTTAATGACACAAGTTTTACTAAATAACACATAGCTGGGGATGAGAAGAAGAGATGAATTCATACCTCACCCAGAAGATGGATCCATTTTTTTCTCGTAAGTGTATATAAGAGACCTAACGGTCACTGAAACTCAGATTAAACATTTCGAGCCATTGTCTATTACATCATTCGCACATTCAACGTTGCAACATATGATATTCTCAAGCGGTCAGATATCAAGGTACTGACCAGGCTCAACCTTGATTAACTTCTGTGTCAGACGGGCACAGGTGTTTCAGCGTGATACGGTCGTAAGTCGTTTTACAATTTACAATACTTTTACAATTTAAAAATACTGTTAGATCGATTCATGGGGCAACAGGAATATGTCTTCCGTGTAAAACTCGCTCACACTGTCACCGGAAACCCTTCCCGTAGAGCATCTTTGCGGTGTGATAGAAAAGGAGATTCCATGCCTTTATGTTCAGTCAAGCAAGATAGAATTACGGCTTTCAACATGGTCTCTGCTTTCAAAGGAATGCTTCTAGAATTTTGTCGATACAATGATTAAATGAGACGGTCGTAAATGTAAAAGTGTGTCTCTTCCGGTACTAGAAAGTATATCTAATAACATGAATTGTAGACGATAAAAGAGAATAATAGAGATTATGGATGGAGAAAATAGTCTTAAAAGTGTCCTTTTGTTGATATTAAGCTTCTTGTCCATAGGATTGTTTGTTTGATTGATGGATTTATTCGATTTCTACAGCTTATCAACCCACTAAATGTTATTTAAAGCCAGAAAATATTTGTATATTATGATTTTTTTTTTTATTATTTTTGGATAATAATGAATTAGCGATAAGACTATTACTAATTAACTCATAGCCAGATTCTTATCTATCCCAAGGGTATTTGCGAGTAAGGGAATATAATGAACTTCAATGGAATTAAGACTCGGATTTCTAATAAACTATTCCAAATCATTATCCATTACACTTGCCGCCCAATAAAGCTTGGAAACCCCTGCTGTTCAAAAGGATGTACTTTTGATGACAAAAATATAGTCAACTATTTCTCATACTGTTTTGTATATATAATTAAATGTTATTGTTTTCTATTATAATTTATTTTAATTAAACAGTCGAAATTTGCGGAATTTTTAGGATATATTTATATTTTATTGCAACAATTAGATTAAATGAATTTTAGCTGATAATATCTATCCTTATAAAGAAATACTTTTTATACCTTATTGGTTATTATGTTTTATTATGTAAAACAATTTAATTTGAATATTAAATTTATAAATTGTTCCAAACGATTTATCACTCTTAATCATCTTTGATGAAGACAATTTCATGACTATATTATTCTTTTAAATATTAATACAGGCTCCATATATATTCGGTAAACTTAAACGCATCTATGTTAACATTTGTACTAATTAGTCTTTAGTTATCCTTGCAACAAATTGTTTTTAATTGCTTCCTATAAAACTCTTTTACCTTAATATTATTTCCATTCTCATACACCGACTGACACTGAATTCTAACCAGTCACGGTGAACTGTTACACTCTCAAAAAGACTCCTTCCATTGAGCGTCTATAAGGATCCATCCCATTTCATCCCAGCCATCAAGTGGAACTCACCTGTGCGAACAATTGCTGAAGACACTGGCAAATTTGTTGGTTTCTTGTATCGTTCCTGAAACCACTTACTATACTATATCCTTCTAAGTGTCAGACCAAATTAAAACGCCCTGGTTATGACGACAACCTCCTGTTTCGAAGGTTTTAAAGAGTGGGGGCCACCTATTAATTGCTGTTGTTCCCAGGACCACACTGAACTGGGATGATAACATTTGTAAGGGTCAAGTAATCCCAAAACTGGGTTTTTATAGTAAAAATACCAGCAATATATTTTTGAAAAACAAAAATATTACCAGCAATGGATTTGACTCTCGACAAAATCCCTTTTTACAAAAATATGTTAACAAAACGTGGTCTACATACTGATTTCTTACAACGCATACGTATTCTATTCATACAAATCTTTCCTAAAAAACTTGCCGATATTGAATAAATCATTGAGGTTGATATGAAGTAACACAAAATAAACCAAACCAAACCAAACCAAACTATAAATGGAAACACTTATGTGATTTGCGTGATAGACGTTTAGGCGATCATATATCTTTGATACATGACTGACGAGGCAAATTTTTCCCGCTGTAGTTTGCCATTTCTTTCTTCGGTAGACCAGTTATCATCCAAGGCTATAGAACCCGGTCTCTCCTGCTATTTACCTGTACCTGTGGGGAGGATAAGAGGAATCATACTTTTGCCAAGGTATGAAATGGATTTGACTGGAATTCAAACTCGGCTTTCCGATTCCTCAATCAGAGCCGCTATCCATTACTCCACCGTGCATCCTAAAAATGAAGTATTATTCGCATATGTGGGCTGGAGTTGTTCGAAACTCTTTTCTCAGCTTTACCACACAGCAACTTCTTTATCACAGACACGACGTCGCAAACCTTTCGTTCTTTCCATAGAAAATGTTTTGACAGGCAACATTATCTTTTTCCCTATGTTCAGACCTTTAGAAGTATCACTCACCATGCCTTCTAGAAAGGATTAAATCATGCTCATTCCATTCATATTCTATTCATAAGTAAGAAGATCTTTCCGAAATATTCATCCCAAGAGCCACTACATTTTGGAACAGACTTTCAACATTATGATTCTCCAAACACAGTGTTGAAGTTTGACTTCAAAATCTTACAATTGTACTAATCGTAAATTATTTAAAACCAGTCTCAATCGTTATCTTTCGTACATATCCTCATAATCCGCAGTCTTTACGTTCGTAAAAGAGACTCATTCGGTAGTCTATGAGTGTCTTCTGAACCTTTTGGATTAACAATAGCATAAGACATACGCATATGGTGGACTACAATTTTTCTATTGATTCAAAATAAGTAGAGTCTATTTTGAAGTCGTTTCTGGGAAGATGATCAATTATCAGTATGTGAAGGAACATTGTCAAGCATAAATGTTTAGTTTAAATTAATTTGGTTGTGACTTGAACTAATCGTAAAAGAAAATTCAATAATTGTCTGTTTTATGAATACACATAGAAATGACATGTAATTTCATTTCGTTCAATAATATATTAAAACACATGAAACCATTAGGCTATTAAGTCCAGTTGTTTGAATGTTTCCACGGATAAATCTAAAGCTAGCCAATCGCTAATCAATCGGTTTACGTCAAATTTCGCACTAAAATAATTACCCGATTCGACGGCATATACGACGCGTGGGTGTATAAGACGCAAACCAATTTCAGCAGGGCAAATCAAGAAAAAATTAGTAGAATTTTTGCTAAATGGTACCGCTTAGGCTATATTTATGAGTTATTATTTTGGCTAAACAAGTCATGATTACAATTAAACGAAAAATTATAGGAAAAACAGAACATAAAGTTAAGAAAATGAAATAAAAATCAAGCAATTATTACAATTGAGCAAATTAGTACAGTTATTAAAATTCAGTGAAAAATTTTCCTTTACAACCTGCGTATTTTACAAGTCTTAATGGAATAATTAGGAT
>OZ010573.1:111552067-111557067 GCA_963932145.1 Acanthosepion lycidas
ATCATTGCTCTCTAAAATCTCTTGTCCTTTATACATCTTAGTAAATGTTTTCTTTTCACCTTGTCTCATAATCCTTGTCAAGACAAAAATTTACACAATCTCCGTCGTTAGGTTATACGCAGCTTCCGCTGTGCTGTGAGCATCACGTTTTCTTTGCCCTGTTTCCGTAATACGTGTCCTGGTAATTCTACCCGTTTCTTTCTTATGTTAAGCAGAAATATATTTCTTCCATTTCACTAAAATTTTGACGTTGTTCACATAATAAGTCCGCAGTATTCTCAGCCTGTGGAATGCCATCTTAGATGTCTCAAGTCTATTCATTTGTGAAATGATCCAGTATTCACTGACATATAGTATAATATCTTATATAACAGCTCGGTACTCTTTTCATTTTTCCTAACAAAAATTTTCTATTTTTTTTCTTTTTTAATAGTTTGCTTCGCTTTTGGAAGGTCTCTTTTATTATCCCATTGTGCATTCGGATTACGGTGTCCCTTTTTAGACATAACTGTTTTCATACCGTTAAATTCCATAATGATATCAGCAAGAGTCAAGAGAATCTTTTTTTGTAATTAACAGTGGAGTGTTTTACCTTTGTCTTTTCCACAATGAATGTCTAGTGTCCCATTTTGGAGCCGTAGTCATTCACAGTTTATAGGTAGATGTCTATAATTAATAATGGGTTTTTGTAAAATTTTAATTAATACCAGACTGTCTGTTTAAATATACTTGAAGGCGAGATTTCACATTTATTACACATTGTTTTATACTCATTTTTATTCATTATTTAATATGTATATATTTATTCATAAGATTAAATATTCATTTATCTTGTCCTTACCAAAACGGAAAGCGGAAATTCTACTTACTCGTCAGGGGACTTAAATGTAAAATATATATTAGTGTATTTATAAATTTACACCCAAGTACAGTAACGACTGGACATAATCTCTGTCGAAATACAAAGGATAGGAAAATATATAATATTGTGTATTATTTTGTATTAATTACAATTAATATTCTATCTATTTGTATAGAGCATTTTAATTCCAGAATCGCCAGATTCGAATCATTATTTTCCATAAATATAACTTTCTTGATTTTCGCAATTCTTGCCTGTAGAACAACTTTCCGATTTCTTGCTTCCCTGACATTCTCAACCCAAGCAAGGCAACAAATCCACTAACATGCAGATATTATTAATCGGGAAATAATATGAGAAAAGAAAAGCATAATTAAATAAAGATAACGATAAAACAACAGGAATTAAGAAGACAGACGATAACGATGACAGCGAACTTAAATGCTTGAAGATCAAACTTAACTGAAAACCATAAAACTGGGAGAGAGTTCCGCGAGCGATAAGTGCGAGAAAATTAACTTTTATCATAGATCTTACGGCTACAACTCTAAATGATGATATTTCTATTTGTATATATATATATATATATATATATATATATATATATATATATATATATATATATATATATATATATATATATATACATATATATATATATATAAGAAAAGTGTTATAGTTGTTCCAACGAGAGAAAAATGTATATTTTGAAAAAAGAGAGAAACCGCAAACATTTTGGTTATAATCTGGATTAGTTTTAGCGTATATATTATAATTTTATTCTTCATATTTTTGCTTGACGTGTTTCCAGTCTCATGACTTCTAGAGGCAAATAAAAGGAATCAATATTTAAAGAATAAAATATAATATATCCACTAAAAAAATGCACATTATAGACAAAAACGTTTGCAGTTACTCTCTTGTGATACTCATATATATATATATATATATATATATATATATATATATATATATATATATATATATATATATATATATTCATCGTTCTTTATATCATGAATAGTATTGGAGAAATTGTGTGACTAAAACCTGAAGGAGGATTTCATTGCAATTGTTACAAAAATATATAGTATAAAATTCAAGGAATCTATATAAAAGATTATATGACCCAAAAGGGATATCTTACAAAAGAATTGGTCAAATGAGTTGGTTACTCACCGTAACGAGACTGACCGCAATTTTCACATAAAAATACTACTATTTTCAAAGAAAAAAATGGTTCACTACGATTTCTCTAGACAGGGCCTAAAACAGCAAGGTCATCAACAATAAATTTGCACCTTGACTAATACGAATTTTCATCATTCCTGGCAGATCATCTAATATTTCAGTGTGGAGTACCTATTTACAAAGGTGCTCAAAAAAGAAAAGAATTAATGTAAATGAGTTCGGCTAAATAAAGAAAATTGCTAAAATTCCCAGCATTCCTCTCTCTCGCGCGCATATGTATTCCTACCAACATAATACATTTAGTCCGATGAAATTATATTTTGAATATATATATATATATATATATATATATATATATATATATATATATAGATAGATAGATAGATAGATAGATAGATAGATATATATAGAGAGAGAGAGATAGATAGATAGATACACGACCATATATAAAACAAGTATAATATATATATATATATACACGACCATATATAAAAAACAAGCATTATATATATATATATATATATATATATATATATATATATATATATATATATATATATGTGTGTGTGTGTGTGTGTGTGTGTGTGTGTGTGTGTGTATTAAATGAAAAATGTGAAGTGCAACAAACGTCGGCAATTTATTAACAGAATGTTCTCCTATGTGAGGTTGTTCTGTGTCATGACCACCCGCTTCCTGAATAAGTAATTTCAAAGGCCTTTGATGTTCATGGGTCTTCATAACGTCCACTCTTTCTTTGATCTGAATATGTTTTACCCTTTAACATTCGTCTTTGTTCTTGTCTTTCCAGATATTTATACAATTCCAGTAAGTCTTTTAATCGGGGCTCCATCATGCTTCTCTTTCCTTCATTATCTTGTGTGAGTATTAAATGCTTTTTCAAGAGCTATATCAACTGATTCCTTCTGATTATAAATATAGTCTTTCTTGTTCTATTTTTCCTAAATATGTACACGTTTTTCCCCTGTTCTCTCTATAGCATTCGCGACATTCGTTGACCAAACTACTTGCGCGATTACCTAAGAGACTTTTCATCGAGAATAATACTTCAATCTCCCTTCTTTTATATAGCTTTCTTTAAGACTACACGATATCTTATTTATGTGTCACATTTTCCGTCATTTGTTTCAAAACTACACATAGTTAGGTTCATGCATTTGATGTTCCCAATACATCACGTGTGATGGAGTAAATAGGTTAGCAGTTCGGATTGAGAAATAGGAGTGCAGCTTTCGAATCCATTACATTCACTCACGTGATAATACACTTGGGAAAGTTATAAATCTTCTCTTTTTCCCCCAGCTAATGGTGCATAGCAGGAAAGTCTGGGTTTAGGAGAAGGTCACCTCTGAATTCAAAACATTCAGGGTGGGGTTTTGCAGGAGGCTAACAACCTACTTACTTAAAAACTTGTTTGTGATCTCGCGGCTCTATGTTCCACAAGGGATTTAAAGGCATCACACACACACCCACACACAGATATATATATATATATATATATATATATATATATATATATATATATATATATATATATATATATATATATTACGTCGGTCACACATTGGGCCGACTGTTTTGTTGGCGAATATATCATTTAATAATTGCACTTATTTAAGCTTATTTTTGTAATTTGGTTTTGTACTTTTTTTCTTGCTTTTCATTATTACCTTTCATAGTGAGTTGCCGGAATTCCGGGTAAATTGAACTTCGGCGCCCGTACTTTTTTTAATTTTACAAAGGATAAACAACTGAATTTGTAGAATAACGAATTTATTACAATACACATCTTAACACAAGATAAAGAAAACATTTTATTATCCTACCTAAAATATTACTTTAGCCTTTAGATCTGCAAATCTTTTCATGGAACTTTCTAAAGCTATATTTGTACACAAGAAAAAATAGCCAAATAATTGAATCTGTTTTGAGTGATGGACGACCACAAGTATGTTTTTAAAAGCTTTAGTTTTGGAGGATACCAAACACATCACACGCTGTTATAGAGGCGCCCCTGGAGAATACCGTTTTGCCAGTAGCTTCAAACAATTCTCTCGACCAATTCCTATCCTTTGTGGCTCTTAACATTTTCTCCCTTTGCTGAAGCTCAAGTACCCACTTCTGCCATCCATTCGCACAAGCTTGTCACTTAACTGGTTCGTTCCGTTTCACTATATCTTTTAACCTCAATATGCTCCCTTAGGGTAAACTTTTCCAAGTCCTGCTTCCTCATTATATACTCTAAGAATTTCAGCTGTCTTTTCTTGATTCAGTGTATATGTTCTTTTTGAGGCAATTTTCTTCTTCAAAGATACGTCGTAGATTATTCACCCTGTTTTTGGAATTTTCAGTTTACTTCTGAATAACTACCTTTTGCTGCAACTTGTGTTCTCCTCGTACGTGTGGACAGTGTCCAGAATTCACTGCCATATAAGAAGATGAATAAAACACACTAAAATCCATCACTCTGTTACTCATCATCTTCCCAAGCTTTTGGAATGGTTCTTTCGCTAGTCTAAAGCGCTTTCTGTTCTCGTTGTCGTACTCTCTACCCTCTGTGAAAAAACAAAATCTTCTCCGATATGTGATAATAATTCTACCACGTTTCGACTACAAAAAGACAGAGATAATATTAAGTATTGAAAACATGTGAATAAAGAAGATACGATATTATTCATTTCTTTAGACCAGAAGATGAAAGTATGCTATGGGAATAAACGAGAATAAAAATACGACATTTTATGACTAAGAAATTCATTGGCTGGATTCCGACAAATGCTAACTGAACCGAATTGGGGGAATCTTCATGCGCGTTTATTAGCTGAGTTTTAGCATGATGAAAGATAGCGTAAAAAAAAAAACAACCCAATAAACCGAGGTGATATGATAACATAAAAGAATGACTTATAAATTATCCAAAAAATCTTAT
>OZ010573.1:111564567-111572067 GCA_963932145.1 Acanthosepion lycidas
AGCACAGAGAGCGCGTTCGCGTCACTGTATCTAACACCTCGCACCTCTCACTAGCACTGACCCTGAAAAAGTAAGAAATAAAAAAAAATGTAGTATTAGTGGGTGGGAAAGAAATCAAACAACAAAAAGCTGTTTGAATATTTGTGTACACAATGTAGGCTTCGGTCTTCCGCTCATGACGCTTCCCTTTTAACGCGCGCGCTTACGTACGCACAGAGATGCCCACACATACGTAGAGGATCACGAAAATACATAATCAAACGTACATACAAGACACGCATACGCAAACACACGCACTCCCACAAACAGACACACAGAGACAGACACACGCATGCACAAACACACGCACACTTACATATATATACACACACACATATATATATATATATATATATAAATATATAGCAAATGAGAGAGTGAAGGAAAGGTAAGGTGACATGGAGGAATAAATATTTGCATTAAATTTACAACCAGATAAACGTTTTCACATAATCCCACGGATATTCATTCACTCTCGCTTCTACGGGCGTAAACAGAAGGTAAAACCTACGCGACCTTAATACGAACGCATGGAGAAAACAGTTACACGCGCGAAAGTATCTTTACCCAACATAAATATCGACGGACATATAAGTACCCATATACGTACATATATCTACAGTAACACAGGCACGAAATTAACTAAATTATCGCACTCTCTGTCTAACTTTATATTACCATTTCATACACGGCATATACATCTTAATTTAATGACGAAATCTGTTCTCAAAATTTGACGTACAGACAACTTACGATACATCTGAAAATACGTACCGAATTTGTAATCTTTTATAATCACCCTCACACACCATAGTAATCCAAAACCTAACACTAAACGCGTTAAAATCCGTTGTCAAGCAACCCCTTCTTTGACCAATGTGCATCAACCATTTCTCCTTTCATATAAGCACATACAGCTTCTTACTCTGGAAGAGAAGTACGCATGCGTTTTATACAGCCTTTTTAAACACATGCGCGTGAAAGGCGTACTGAACCAATTTGCTTTTTCGTTAGAAAACTTATTATCCCCCAATTTTTATTCATATATTTTCTAAAAAAAAAAAAGAAGAAAATTATATCACAGGTATAGATCTAATTCTTGCTTTGGAAGCGGTTTTATTTTATTTTTATTTATTATTTACTTTTGGCGTGGACGTATGTACGTGTCAGCTTTATCGCGTCGATGCTTTAACCTGTCTCGAGCGAGCGAGGGGTGAGTCGCACGAAACACCTGTTCTTTGCCGAGCAGTCGCAGCATTTTCATTTTCACTTTCACTTTCACTTTTAGTAGACACGCGTTACTAATATCGACTTCCTAACCACCCACTAAACTCAATATCTTGCATTTTTTTTTTCTTTTTTTTTTTTTTCGTGAGTGTGTGTGTATGTGTAGGTGTGTCTTTTCGCAATACTTTTTTCTTTGTTTTATTTTTTCATTCTTTCTAAAAAGAATGTTTACTTCCACATTTTTTCTATTTTACATAAATAAATAATCATCATCATATTATTGTGAAAATGACACACCTTTTTCCTTCCATTTTTATCTTTTTTTCTTTTTCCCATGAAAATACAATTTAATTTTCTCATCTAAAACCCGTTTCCCGTTTATTATTATTATTATTATTATTATTATTATTATTATTATTATTTGTCGTATTCAGCATCATCTACAGTAAAAGATTACGTATTTTACAAAAGGAACATAAACTTATGATGTACTAAAAGAGTTATCTAAATGTATGTAGAGTTATATTAATCTAACATTACACTAACCAAACAGCAACTGCTTCGATAATTGTTAGCTAAACACAATTAATTATTAAATACCTTATTTGTTTTTTTTACATTTTTTCGCTATCTTCAAACATCACTTCGTGACACATCAATCACAAAATCTATATTTTTTCGATCAAGATTAGAAATCATAATTTTTTGAATTATTCAAAATGTTTTCACTCGCATTAATTACCGATTTGCATATTAAATAAATAAGTGATACAGCTATCTATGTATACAGCTATCTATCTATATATCTATATATCTATATATATCTATATCCTTAGCAATAGCCCAGCCTTAAACAATATAACCAATATTCAATAATAAAATCCAACAGCCGGGCCCATATGTCCATCCGGTATCGACGCATGCCGTAAATCGGCGCGAAACAGAGCAAGCAAGACCACGGACGCGACCGCCGCAGCGGCTTCTGCCACCGCCGTCGCCATCGCGATTAGTACTTCTCCGACCACAACTAGATTGTATTTTACGCGGACCACAACGGCGCAAGGCATAGTCGAACGGATCGTGCTTAGTCCAGTGACAAGCGGACTGGACCATGCCGGCCAAAAGGCTAACGGCGAAAACTGTCTTGTTAGCGATGGTTCTTACCTTCTACGTGTGTTTACTTACTGGAGAGCCAAGGGATGGCTACAATTCACGCCGACAACAGGTAAGTTTTCTTTCTTTCTTGGCATTTATTTTATGCATATCTAACTGCAAATTTGTTCCCACAGTATTTACATGGAATCGAATTATTTTCAATGTAATAATCCACTTTTTGTTTTTGAAATGCTATCAAATATATTAACGCACGGACAATGTTTGTTGTTACTTAAATACTGTTTTTATATACACAACTTTTAATCTCGTTCTTTTAAAAGTACCATGGTGTGGTGAAAAGTTATCGGTTTGATCGCCTTCCCCTAATCTAGGCAAATACAGAAGTGTGATAATATTTCATGTTTATCCCCTACTTGGTCGAGCCGAGAACATTTCCACAAACACTCGGAATAATTCCAATAATATTTGTACAGTACAACTATAGACTCCTCATGGATTTTAGATTCGATTAGCGTAAAATATTTAAACTGTTCAAACATTGTAAAAAAAAAGAAAAGAAAAAAGAATCGTTTTTACGGTCTTATTCGATGTTGACAACGGATTTTTCTGATGTCATTGTTCCTATAAAGCAATTATTTTATATTCCTATGGCTTCTTTGATCTCACAAATAAATAGACCAACATGACTTCTTTTCATTTTTATTTTCTTTATATCTATCTCTCTATTTATCTATCTATCTATCTTCCATGTATATATATACATATGTGTGTGTGCGTGAGTGTGTATGTGTATATATGTGTGTGTGAATAAAGAAAATATACATTTTAGAAATACGTACACTCAAAGACGTACACACTCACGTGTGCACTTGCGTGTGCACACAAACACACACATATATATCTGTCTACTGAGTTCCATGCATACCTATCGCAATCATTTAACATTAATGCATGTTGTGTGTATATATATATATATATATATATATATATATATATATATATATATATATATATATATATATATATATATCCATTTGAATGAAGTGACGGATTTAATGTACATTATATGAATACTGATAAAATTTATATCTGATCATGTCTATCACTCTCAATCTATCTTTCTCTCTCTCTCTCTCTCAATATATATATATATATATATATATATATATATATATATATGTAATGTGAAATAGTTAACTTGTGACGCGTTTTGATTAAACCCTTAAGGACGAAACGCGTCATAAGTAAACTTTTTAATATTGTGATAGAATTTCCCATGTATATGTATATGTGTGTCTGTGTTTGCGTGTTTGTGGTGCGTGTGTGCGTGTGCGTGTGTGCGTTTATATAAATTCATGGGCACACAATTATACATATATACACACTTATACTCAAACACACACTTAATCCATCGCCACACACACACACACACACACACACACATACGCACGCATATGTATATTCCCACGCGACTATATATAAATATAGATTGTAATATAGCTAAAAAGTATTCACTCTATATGCATGTATACCTATATATAATGACATATCGAAATACACTTAAATAAACGTGCGTTTATGAGTCATGATCCCCATTATTTCCTGTAATGTTGGAGCTAATATCTTCCTATTCTTAATGTCTTTCACCTTGACACACTTGTTTATACTTAGTGAAATTCAAACGGAGTCCTTTAATATTTCATCACATAGTTTTGTTGTATTTAAATTTCATATTTCAATCATGATACCCGCGCAAATCTTTCATGGTAAAATTATGTTACGTCGTCTTAGAACTTGGGAAAAAAAATCCCAAGATAACATAGATTAACGAGCCACATTAAAAAAAAAAAAAAAAAAAAAAAAAAAAAAAAAACAATAAAAGAAGTTTTCGCCCTAACCGATCTGCACATATGTGAACAATACGTGAATTTCCTTTGAAATTATCACAAAATCTAAATGTAAACTCGGGAAAGTGACGTATTCCCAACGCATGAACGTAATCTATCATTGAATCACCTATTATCTCTAGATGTACTTGTAAAATCTACAAAAATATATTTCCACGTAATGAATTATCGTCCATATAAACAGATGCAATTCACTCATATATTGTTCAGGAAATTTAAAGGTATAATTTCGCTGCACAGACAGCTCTTCATAAAACATGCAGAGGTGAATACGTGCAAAATCCGGTACGAAGACAGATAGATATTTACCTTTCTTTAACGTACTTTCTAAAATATTATGCATTGAAGAAACTAAGATATAAGGTAACTATATTCAATAACTCTAGAATCTCTGTAGCAGCAGATACTTTTTTCGTATACCACACGTCTCGTCACTTGTTTCATCAAATCAATTTTCATACGTATCTGAAAAAAAAAAAAAAAAATAATAATCGCTGGCGCGATACTGAAGGGCTTATAACTGTGCGTATGTTCATCGTCTTGTAAACTCTGATTCAGGCTAAGAAATATTTACTTCACTTTACGAAGTTTAGCACAAGACTGCTTAACAGATCTCTGTAGCATATAAACAAGTACATTTAGAAGAGGTATTTTATTGGCGCATACAAAAGGTTCGAGTTTTACCTGAGCACACATGCACACACAAATTAACGCACAGAAAAGGATACGCACACTGACACAGAAAGGCACACAGACACACACAAACACAGGCACACACACGTACACAAACAAACACACAGACACAGACACACAGACACACACACACACACACACACACACACACACACATATATATATATATATATATATATATATATATATATGATGTGTAATATTGTCTTTCAAGTTAGAGCATGGCAAAATACTTCAATTCTCATTTTGATTATGAACATGTAGCCACGCTTGTGTATGTGTTTGTATATATATATATATATATATATATATATATATATATATATATGTTTGTATATATATATATATATATATATATATATATATATATATATATATATATATATATATAGGCGTGAGTGTGTGTGTATGTGTTTTGCTGCGTGTGTATGTGTGCGGGCGCTCGGAAAATCATAAACATTATGTACAAGGCAAAAATTTGGCTTTCATTAACCGAACATCCATTATTGCATTCTGTTGAAATTTGAAAAAAAAAACTTTCTTTTACGAAAAGTAAGAATCTATGAAGTCCAGTAACTATTATTATCTTCCCAAATATTGATTGGTGTTTCCTTCCTAACCTTTTATTTGAAGCAATGTTCAATATCAACATCTTGATTATGTCATTATTTTATATATATATATATATATATATATATATATATATATATATATATATATATATATATATATATATATATATATATATATATATGTATATATATATATATATTCATGCGTGTGTGTATATATATATATATATATGTATGTGTGTATATATATATATATATATATATGTATATATATATGTATGTATATATATATATATATATATATATATATATATATATATATATATATATATATATATACACACACACAAGCACATACATTTATGATAATTTGAACAGGTCCGTTTCATCAATCAATGTTCACAGCGTTTCCCGTACTTCGATGTATACATCACAAATATAGAAAAATTATTAACCCCCTGCCATGAAGAGACTCTTTTTTTTAATATTTACTTTCAAATCAGTAACTCCACGAATATCTTAGCTATACTTCATATATCTACATCTGAGAAAAATTCGGTACACGTGTTGTAATATGTATGTGTTTATAATATATCTGTCTCATATATATATATATATATATATATTCCGGAATTATACCGGTGTTAAACTTTTCTGCGTTTACTTTGTACACAGCATAAAATCTGGAGTAATGAACAAATACTTCTTCATTGTTTATTGGCTGATCGCTATATATACTGATTTCTTCTGCATGCCTTCTTTTTGAACTAACGACAACACAAAAATTAAAATTTGTCATATGAGATTATCGGGAAATTTTTATGCATTTAAAATATACTGAAAATCATTATCGCTTTTGAAAATTCACGAGAAAACATTTTTATGCAAAATGACTAGTGATCTTTATATTTCTAATTTAAGAAATTTAGCATGTAATGAATTCAAAGAAATGTGTATGAGATCGTATTCCTAGTACAGGAATCAGCTTAACAGAAAGGGACAAGTTTTATTTTGTACAAGCAGCTGTCAACAGCTACTTGCGTTCAGATACTACATATAAGAATAGAGGTCTGTGTTTATATTTGAGTGTGTGTGCTTGAGATTGTATGTGTATTTCTGCGTGTATCCGTCTGTATGTGTGCACGCGAAAGTCTAAGAGTTTGTGTGCATTGTTGTTTCAGCTTATTTGTTAGATTTTTGTCTTGGTGTATGCGTGCGTGTGATCGACATTTCTGTGATTACAACATACTATTAAAAAACTCGTAGCAAAAGTATAATCTATAATCATACTATACATATATATATATATATATATATATATATATATATATATATATATATATATTAATTAAATGGATATTTTAAACAGGTATTATTGTATCTTATTAATATTTAGTGCTACATCATTTTCAAAAAATGTCGGGAGTATTGTTTTCTTTATTAACACTTTCTATTAAAAACCAGGGAGATATATTCATGCAAGACGTCGGGCTGCTAAATGTATAGATATAACGCTTATGGTTATAGGAATATAACCCCTCATATATACATACGCACACACATAAACGCACACTCACACAGCTTGCGATGGGTAAATTGTCGACATTTGATATTTTAATTTCACGCATGCGCGTTGTTTTTTTTTTTTGTTTTTTTGTTTTTTTTAATCCGTCTGCTGTACAGTATAGTAAAGTGTGTTGGACACTGTGAGAAAAAAAAAAATCGCACCCTGACGCAATTCATTTGGAAATTTGGAAAAGACATGATGTACTGCTTGGAATTCGCTCCGGAATCTGTAATACGAACATTTACTTTTTTTATATAATTATTTGAGAGTGCATCGTATTCGAAAAGATATGGATGATTGTAATGTTTCTTCCGAAGGTAATGGTAGTTCGAAAAAATGAATCTGATCGTTCTAATAATAATAAAGGAACTCCTGAATT
>OZ010573.1:111579567-111614567 GCA_963932145.1 Acanthosepion lycidas
TACGAGTAAATAGTACAACATAGCCTTGTATGGTAACTGGTCTGGGAGAAGGACAACTCTGAATTCAAAACCTCCTGAGGGTCGTTTGGATCGGTTCTGCACAATTCAAATGCTGGCACTGGAGCTGAGCTGCTTGATCCTCATATATCGAACATGATGGAAGAGTCCACGGTAGAGACAGGCCTAGACTAATGTACTCAAAAACGCAGAACTGATATATATATATATATATATATATATATATATATATATATATGTATGTATATATATATTCTGATTTTGTGAGAAAACTTTCCTCCTTCCCATATGTGTAGATAAGCTATACGTCCTCAATAATTATTGGAGTTTCTGCAAAATATTTTACGAGTCGTTCGTCCTTGTGCTAAATTTATCTAAACCTTCATAAATTATGCACCATGTACAAACAAACGTGCGCTATTACTTGCACGTACATTTAAATGTATGCGTGCATGTTACTTATAATTCCTCAGGTCTGTCTTTTTCCAGTAATGTAGATAGAATAAATTAGCCGTTGCCAGTGTTTTCTGTACACAAATTCATTTATATTATGAATACACATAATGAATTTCTGTTTATGTCTTTTTTTTTATACACGTTGGCAACTCAGTATATGTGTTGATGACACAAGTATTTATTTCTTAATTATTTCTCCTCAAAGAAGGCGGCAATCCCCGTATACGTAGGTTGTTACCCAGAGTGAAAATGAAAGACAAGAATTAAAATATTTGAAGTTAGATGAAAGGATAAAATCTGAACGGGATTCAAGAAAATAGAAGATTGCCATTGACGTTTCATTAAAATTTCTGTGGATTGTAATTATCAGGGAAGCAATTAAGCCGAAGTTAATCCGTCGGTCGAGAATTGTGAGGAAAGTAAAAATTTTAGAAGTGGCTGTTTATATTTAACTATTTCTTTTTTACACCTGTCTGAAATCTGATAAAGTAAATTTGGCCATCGCGTTTAGAAATGCCCTGCAATCTGTTTGTCCGTGGATGAAGAAATGAATTGCAAGTGTTAACGACATCAAAACAAAACCGCTATCTTTTAATCATCATAAAGAATTATATTTGTCTTCCATCATCATGATTACTTCGAAATTCCAGGAGGACAATAAATTGCCCCTTTTTGGCATCGCGTTTTCCATTGGTGTTAAATTTAATATCAATTTTGAAACATTTGCTTTTAGAAAAGTGGTTTTACTGTGTCATGCCAGACAATTTTTCTCACCAGAATCCACCATATCTTCTCTGGTGCTCTTCTAATACTTCTGAAGAATCTCGGAAAAGTCCACAGAAGTGTGACTGTTTATCTCAACTTTAGTTTTTCCCGACCGTCGTATGGTGGATTCCTTTGAATTTTCTACAAATATTTTGATGTCAATTGCGTTAATGAACTCTTTTTGGTACGTCGACCGGATGATTTTAAGCATAATACTAGATGGCTACTTTGGATATCAGCCTTTTTTTTTCTGTTGAAATAGATCTCACCGTAATTTAATTCATGTGTTATTGAATAATTTACATAAGTTTTGTCTTCTTATTTTCAAATGGATCCGTTCATATTCAGGGAAAACATTTTTGGTGTCAATATTAAAGGAAGAGAAAAAATTACCCTGTTGATACATGTATTTTAATCTGAGTACCTTGATGATGACATTGTGGTAATGTCTACATTACTACAATGTCGTCATCAAGGTGTTGTTTATTTCAAGACAACTATTGTAGTGTTAATCATTTTCAAAGAAAACATTGCTGTTTTCATCTGAAAGTTCAAATTTTTTATTTCTGGATTGAAGTCGTTTACCAGTGCTTCTTCTGAAGCATATTTGTGTTTCTTCAACACCGACAAAGACAAATTGCAGTTCATATTGTAACTATGGTAGCAGGACATAATATAGAGTTTCTTAGAGACAGCCTATAATCCGTTGTCATCAATAATAGAAAAATCTCAACGCGCTCAAGATCTCGGCCGCAATGACATATAATTGCTAATGGCGGAAGCATCGATAACTTCCGGATAATTTTATCTACACTGTTTCAATCCCAAGGCTTGAGTCAAGGCTTAAAATTGTTTTCATGCACTCCCTTACGTTAGAGTTTACTTTTGTCACCTTCCCAGTCGATGATATATATATATATATATATATATATATATATATATATATATATATATATATATATATATATAGTGTGTGTGTGTGTTTGTATTTGTCTGTGTGAGAGTGCGTTTGTGCATAGGCAACGTATCTTCATTCAAGCATTTTTGTTTGAATAATCTGGGCATATTATGTCTATTTATTTCATTAAAATAAATGAAATGAAAAAAAGCCGCAACGTCTCCTTTAATGAATTTAAAATTAACATTAAGAAGTTGATCCGAGAAATTCGAGACGATTAAAAAAGAATTATATAGATATATGTCAGGAATATTCATCCAACAATAAATATATATAAAACATTATTTTTATGGATACTCATATTCAAGTGGAAGATTTCTTTTTAATTAAGCCGTATTTGTTACTCTACTGCATCCACCGGAAATATTGTCCTAAAAATATGGGTTCTCTTGCTGAATTCGAACATGCATCCTATATGGGATTACGTCATTGGATCGAACGTGCCTGACTGCTAGGCCACGAAAGACTTACAATCAAACAACGGCCGAAATTACCCTTTCGAACACGCACTCTCTGCCGATTCTCGAAACAATCACATCTGCTCTGTTTTCCTCACATAAAGTGAAAATTCTGTGTAACGTGCGCCGTCCTCTATAAATATCCATTGATTTTTCCTCGATACATCATTACAAACCCTATACAGATTTAAATCAATTTATAAAATTATTACGTTAGTCCGATGAATTATTTCTATACCGAGTATTCCTAAAGTTTGGACACACAGAAAATGTCATTAACTATATTTTTTGCCTCCACAGATTAAACACCATGGTTTTGTCGACAGAAGAAAGAATTGACTTCCTTTTGGGGTTATGCTAAAGATGATGTACTCAATGAAAATCAGAGATGCAACAAACTTGATTGAGCTCATAAAGACTGAATGTGCTAAAATTGACAGCAATGTAGAATTATTGCATAGATTTGCCGTGGATATGTGAAAGCACGTCAACCTTTGCATCACAAATGATGGAAATATATTTAAGATGGTCTTTATTAATATTTCAGTTCAATAAAATATTATTGAAAATTTCGTTTCATTTTACGCTGCATTTGTCCACTTTGTCATTCATTTGCCAAATACATGCTTTCAAATAAATCTCTGTTGCGATTTAATCGACAAAAATAAAGAAAAATATTGAAATAGCATCCAGCTACATCTATAGACACCAGACAATCTCGAACCAAACACCTTCTCAAAACGGGTTTTGCTCTTTCATGTTGACCGTCATGTCCTCGAGGGCGGCATTCAACCTGTTTTTATTAAGTTGGTGCAAAAATAATGTCGTGTTCTCACATATGTTACTATGTGAGAAAACGACATTATTTTTGCACCAACCCAATAGTATTGTGCAGGCAGTTTTTCTACCTCTTGTAGACACAACAGCGGTGGTCGTACAAGGCTTCAAATCAAGAAATATAAAAGATCAAGAGGTTACAATTACGCAGTTTCCAAAATTCTTCGTTACACTCTCTTATCCCAGCTGAACGATTTGGAAGGTAGCGGTTTAATGTTGGATCATGTCTGGCCTTAACGCCCCTATGATCCAGAGCTAGATCAAAGTATCGCGCACCTTTATATCTTCTTTTATGTACCGTGTGATTTCAGGACGTAGGAGAACATGGTTCTCCACTTTTCCTGTCTATTGTAACTCTCAATAAGTTTTGTCTTTTTGATATTTCTCCCAGGCCTGCTATCCCCTTGCTTAACTATTCCATGCGTTTCTTTCCCTTGTACTTCTTTCACTCTATCAATCTTGCAATCTGATACTCACATGGCAACGCCATGTGAGTATCAGATTTTCCAACTCCTCTGTTCCCATTACGTCTACTAGATATTTCGGATGCCTCTTCTTGACATTACGTATAAGCTTATTCTTTGCTTGCATACTTTCCAAAACCTCATTGTTGCTGACATGTTCGGTCCATGGTATCCTTAACATCCTTCTTCGGAACCGCACATCTGTTGCCTCGAGTCACTTATTCATTCTTGAAGAGAATGTCCAAATTTCGCTACCGTAAATGAGGACAGATATCATGTAGCAGTACACTACTCTTTTGTTTCTTACTAACCAAACCCTCCTTTCCCGTAATACTTTGCCAAGATTTTGGAATGTGTATTTGGCCATTCCAACACTTCTTCGAATCTCAGCGTCGCACTTTCTGTCCTCTGTCAGAAAGCGTCCCAGATATTTAAATTTCCGCAACTGCTTGATTAGTGTCCCGGACCTGTAATTTACATTTGGAGCTCATCTTTGTCTTCTTTAGTTTAGTCTCTTCTTCTCACTCTCCTACGCTAATTGATGTAGGAAGTTTTGTAAGGAAGTATTGATCCTAATAGCGTTAAAATGTCACATCATTGATATTAGGTTGGTACAAAAATAATGTCGTTTTATCACATAATAACATATGTGAGAAAACGACATTATTTTTGCACCAACCTAATACAAACCCTTGGGATCCTCACCAATAACGTGTGCATCACCGTTTGTATTTATGTGGCGTACACATAGGGGTTACATTTATTCCTTCTGTTTTCTATTGAACCATAATGTGTGACTTTTCAGTAGTAGCATATTTAAGGACATGAGAGCCATAATCTTGTGACTATAACAATCAATACGAGTTTACTGGTTTGAAGAGAATATCATATAATATGTATTTGAATACATTTCACTTAAATTATATTTACTTGTAAGTTATTTTTTATATTTATAAATGTAGACATTCATTTTCTAGTATCTATATGTCTTTCCGTTTGACATATCTATTTCGTTGAAGGCTTGTTTTCTTTCATTTCTCTGATCTGACAGAATGCATATGACAACGTGAAGTTGTTATCTTCTTATGTAGTAGTAGCTATCAGTTCTGTTGTCATTTAACACTGTGCTTGTATTTTCATCTCTGCTATTCCATTCATCTTTGCTTCATCTTTTCTGTCAAAACTGGATTCTTTTATGCCATGTCATATCACTTTATATTCACATCTCGTAACAACTAACGTGCAGTGTCTTCTTGGATGATGTTGGATATTCTATTGGGAAAGTTTTATTTCGTTTTTATCTCCAGTGATCTTTTCTTTTCTTTTCTAAGTAGCGGTAATAAATTTGTTTGTACAAACAGTGAGAATGAGATCAGAGACAGTATATAAAATAATTTTGGCACCTTTATAATGGTAGTTGTTGCTTGTGCTAATCAGAATATACGCAATTTAAAGAGCAGTGCCGATATCAGCAAATATATTGAGGAAGATGTTGGCAATATGAAGAGACTTGGCCTCGTTTATTCTCAAAAGGCAACAATTAGCCGGCGGCTTTGAATAATCAAAAGTTTGGGAAGCATAAACAATATAGAATAATATAATGAAAGAGATTCTTGAGATTATCTGACAGAAATGTTGAAATCTATCAGAATAAGATGGGAATTCAGGAACGCGAAAATCCAACCAAATCAGCAAAAATTTAGAAAAATCTTTGCAAACTATTAGAAGAAATTGAAACCAAAGTATCGATCATTGCAATCAACAAGTATACAGAAATTATACGCGGATGTATATTAATGCAAAAATGTGATTCCTGGTTTTCATTTCTTACAAATACTTTCATGGTAATTGCTCCGATGAGCTGCTTTCACTGGTTCCCAGACTTCATGAAATCAAGCGCCCTACGAGGCTGGCATTCCGCTCTTAACCTTTCACTGTAGAAACTTTTTAAATGTAGCCGTCTCTTCTACTCCAATAGCTTCATACCTCGCACCTCTCGCCTGTGGAACACCCTTCCCTATTACTGTTTTCCTGAGAGCTATAATCTCCAACTATTCAAATGTAATGTCAATCGACATCTCCAGTTACCTTGATCTATCCACTATCCTTCTCCTCATCCTTTCTTCTATCACTCCTATCTGCTCTCGCTCCAAATCATCTGCAACCCCCTGCATCCTAGTGGCTTCCCGCCTTGCTCGGGGCGTAATGCTAAAAAAAAAAAAAAATGCCATAGTGTACAGCTGGCTAGTCGTATTCGAGGATTCTCGTCTACAAGGGCGGCTAGCCAATCCCTATTACACAGGCTTGCTCTAGCGCATTTGTGTTTATTCAACACCCACAGAGCCCGCCAGTGGTTTATACTGCAACTCTGCTGAGCAGACCTTAGTTACAGTTTCTAGGATGAAGCGTGTTATCTAGCGTGATCAAAAATTTGAACACGCTCAAGCCCTCGGCCACGATGGCATGTGACTTCGTGCTAGCACAGCTATCGACGGCCCCCGATGTTTCCGTCTACCCAGTTTCACTCACAAGGAATGGGTCAACCCGTGATATTGTTTTCAGGGACTTTTCATAGGTGCCGCCCGCTGACACCGCTGGGATCGACACCTCCAGTCCAGTAACATCAGGAAATCTGCTTCATAACAAATCGAACATGGTGAGATTCGAACCCGCGTTTCAATGTTAGAATGCAAATGTTCTAACCACTCAGCCCATGCCGCATATATGCTATTATGCCATAGTAAAAGTAAACAAAATGCAACAATATATGCTCAAAAGAGTTGTGATTCGAAACATAAATCCCAGTATTGCTGCCTTACATCTCAAAGACGGTACGGAATCTGATCACAATCTACTGAAATTAAAAATAAAGTAAACAATTTCTCCGCCTGCCGCAGAATTCCTAACACTCTAGAATGAAGAATTTCAGGAAATGAGTGTTTTCATGGGCCGATGCTTCCCCATGGTGGTACAGGTCGGTTGGGAGATGGTTAATTTTATCGAATCACTGTCTCTAAACTGGTTGCCATCCAAGGATATACAAGCCAGTCTGTTCTACTATACTATTCAGACTTGGTTCCATACCTTTCACAAGGACATTAGCACGTAAGTGAATGTAATTAATTCGACTAGAATTCGAAGTCGGCTTACCGATTGTGTAATCCGAACTGCAATCCTTTACTTTACCGTCCCCCCTGCAATTACAACAGATCTAATATTATGCACTCAAAAGTTACATCATTATTCATAGTAGATTAGGAATATAATCCTGGAAATAATTATCTTTTTTTTTTACTCAAATGTAGTATTCCTACTTTAATTGAAAGCAAGCATGTACGCTTCGTAGAAACTTCGTGGCTGCTATTGTAGATGTATTCAAGTTGCTTTTTATTGGAGAATGTAGTTTCGTCAAGATCACATACAAGATTCACTCGGACATCAGACACTCTTTATTATATATACTCTGCCAGTATTATGGACATCAGCTTTGAGCGTATTTTTGAATAGCCAAGAAATATAATTCACTTTCCTACCTTTGAGACGTGGCTACCTTTTGTCCTTTCTAAATGTATTTTCATGGCAATTATTCTGACGAGCTTTCCTCATTTGTGCCCCGACTGCATGAATTTAAGTGTGATACTGGATTTGCAAGTAGGTCTCAGCGTTTTAAGGTTGTAATAGAAAGATGCAACCGTCTGTTCTATTTTAACACTTTTTTTCTCTCATTTCCCGCTTGTAGAAATATATTTATATTTCTTGCCTCACTGCCACCTTCGATTTTTAAATGCAACGTCAATCGCCATCATTTGCTATACTGATACCTATCATTTTATTGTCTATTTCTATCACTAATTATCATTATCTTTCACTCACAGTTACCCCTTCAGAATTAGTGGTATTGTCATATTTCTTGTGGTGACAACCTGCAAATACGACCTTGCCTCACCTGAAGATATTGAAATTATTTTTTTATTGAAAGCATCGACCTCTGTGGCTCTATCTCTTGTGACAGCAGCGATTGGCATGCCATTGTGAGACTCGTCACTAAAATATTTTTCTTATTATTCTCTAATAGTGTCATTAACTCTACTGACCAAACTCCTTACTGAGCTTTTAACCCGTGATGCTTTACCATAAAAATTCTTCTACCACGGAAAATGTTTGAATCATTTTCACTAACTATAAATAACAGTAATTCATTTTCTGTACGTATCACACGAGGGCAGACATTTTCAAAAATTACTATGGGCACGAAAATGGAATGTAAAACAAAAAAATATTCCTTTATATTCTAGTTATTTTGATTTGTTTTTAAAACAATACAAACAATTCATATTAATATGCTTTTTAAATAGGAAAAACTATTAATTCTTGACAGACCTGCGTTGTACATTTTGATAGAAAAATATCAATTATTCCCTTTATGAAAGGCCATCAAATACGACAAATTGTAAATATATTTTAAAAATAATAAAAATAAATATTAATGTTTTTAAATATGGCCTTATTATGAGTATGATACATCTTTTTATAAACATATTCTTGATTACGAGAAAACGCGTGATATCGAATAATTTTAAATGAAAAAATGAAAAAATGAAGAAATATAAAATGGTATATTTATAGCTTCGAAAAGTGTCCAGATTAACTGGGAATTCCCTTCAACTTCATTTTATTTTTAATTATTATATCAAAAGCTATAAACTGACGAAGGACAATGTCAATTTAAACATAGGTATGTATTATTAAATGTATATAAATGTGAAATACAAATAAAAAATTTAACAAAAAAGGAAATAATTATTGTTAAAAGTATAATAAACACGTAGTAATATTTACAATATCTTTATAGTTAATATATAAACAGACAATGAAGTATATTGTTATGGATATATGAAAGCACAAAAAAACTATTTTTGCGAAGAGAATAAAAAAATAATAATATGATATTATGTTCATGGTCATAGAAAAAAATAAAGAAGAAAAAACGGAAGAAAGCAAGCAAGAAAGAAGAAAGAAAGAAGAAAGAAAGAAAATGAAGACAGAAATGTGAATAAAGAAGTAGAGATGGTATAAATTTAGCCTAAAAGTTAAATATTAGGTTCGTGCAAAAATAATGACGTAATAATGTCGTTTTTTGACGTTAACTTCAAAAAACGACATTATTACGTCATTATTTTTGCACGAACCTAATAATTATAAAATGAAACGGTCAAAAATCGTAACAAAAACATTTAGAATATAAGACACAGAAATAGATGAAGTAGGCGATTGGAAAATGGAAGTTATGAAAAATAAATGAAGAGAAATGAGGAAGAAAATGATACAATATAAAATAATATAAAGATGGAAGAATATGATTAATAACAGACAAAGTATTACAACAATTAAAGAAGAAAGAAAATTGCGTAGGTATATTTCATGATATAAAAGAATAGGATGTAAAGACTGATGTCAATGAGGACACTGTAAAACATAATAAACGTGAGAAAGTTGAAAAGGAATACACTGTGCCATGTCTTGACTAACAGGATATAAAAAAAAAATATTTCTGATTTTGCTTGATTTGATTTGATTTGATTTGGCAAAATGGTTTGGGAGATTTCAAAGCTTTCGAATTCAAAAGAATTGATTTGGCAAATCCCTGCAAATTGGGTTCTATGATTTTCAGCTTTGTTTGAATGCCTGCATTAAATGAAACAATTAAAAAAAAAAAGAGAAAAGTCCGCGTTATTACAATAAAGCGTGGCGATATTCATTGCTGGTAGAAATTACATTGTTCGAAGATTTGTAGCTGTTGGCGCCTTTTTTGTTTGTAAATGTGGTGTTATTTACTGAGTAATTCATATCAGGGTGTAGCAATTATACGTCTTTTGTAGAGTGAAGCGTCTTGTGACGTCGTCCCCTGGTCGCAGCGCCAACCGTGGCGTTCTATCCTAGTCTACCACGGCACCAACTGTGACGTCCCTAAACAGCACCAATTGTGACGTCCTCGCTGCGGCGCCAGCTGTTCGCTCCTCGCTGCTCCGTTCGGGTGTCGCTGCTCCAAATGTGACGTTCTAACCTTTTGGTGATTCGGGTGGGAATCTGGTTAGATTTGATATCAGCCTCGTCGTTCCCAACTCGCTTCCAACGCCTGGTTACCAAGGTAACTGCACTGATCCCCCAGTCCGCCTACCCACGTTGTGAATTGATCTTAGGCAGACGAGATCAAACAGTGGTTGGGGCCGTACTGCAAACCGAGTTCAACGGGGGTGATACCACACAAATATGCATAAAAGACAATAAAATGAAAACTCAAAAGTTCAAAGTATCAAAGAAAAAGGTAACAAACTTTATGTCTAGTTGTTCGATACATAGGACTGCATCTATCTCCCGACCCGTTCTATGGATTGTGGCACGTCGTTTTCCGCTAGGCAAGTTTTAACACTTCAAGTTGTCTGCTCTCTAAGGAATTGGTGTTTCGGTGGGTCTTTAGACGAAAGTCAAAAGAAAAACTTATTTCTGTGATCTGGATCTAAGTCGCTCTTCAAAATAATTGTTCTTGGGTTGAAGAGGGGTCCGGAATATGCGTGAATCTTGGTCAGCTATCTGCGAGGTTTGCTTCAACTGAAGACTGACTCTGGGAACTGCTGGGACTTAACTCTACTCTGCTCGTTGTGGCTTCGTTTATATGGGCGCCGACCAAAACCGGGGTGAGTTTGTCGGCGCCGGGGGGTTCCTCGATAATTCTAAATACATATGCACCTCTCTGTTTAGGAATTTCCACCTTTTTCCATTTTTGGTAACCTTTCCTCACTCCCACCTTCTCATCATACTTTAGAGGGGCGTGAACTGCCCTCTCCACATCTTCGTAGCAACCTCTATTACTCATCCTCCAGATGGGCTGCAACAGCCTCCCTCGTGCGTCACGTGATCACCACTCGACCAATGATGTCTTAGTCGGGCGTGGAAGAATCCGAGGCTTTGTTTCAGGAAGAGAATAAAACATCTTGCTTAACTAAAAAAAAAAAAATATCTCTTCTCTTTCCATTATCATTTCTCTGGTCGCGAACGGGACAATATGACTATGGCGGTCATAACTCTTGTTCTACACGTGGTTTACGTCAGGTATTTTATCGCTAATTATCAGAATGGGTGGTCTTCTTAACACGGTCTCAAAAAGAAACATCATCAAAGTTCCAGTCAGTCTGTCACCTCGAAGAAAGAAAAAAAAAAACATTTCTAGGGTCCCATTCATTTTCCTTCGGTGTATATTTCTGATAACATAATTTTATTATCGCAGGCCAAGGATGTTCCGTCGAAGGAAAATCGGTCAACGGACACTAGTAGGTGGTCCTTAATTTTTCATATCTGTCCAAAGTCCCTTTAGTTGCCTGTTTTTCGTCACTTATCGAAATAACATTTTCATTTGAATTTTTTTTTCTTTGGCCAGCCGGTCTGTAGTTGATAATAAGATGTCTTCCCGTACCAATAGTTTGTTTTCATATCCTTAGATAACACAGCCGATGCCAAAATATATCTGATTCTTTCCTTCTTTCCCTTTCTTTTTACTCAGAATTTCCCTGTCATTGTAATGACACTCTTTCGCCATTTGTTACTTATCAAAATATCCTTTTATCCATTGTCTCTTAGCCGTGTGTGTGTTCTTGCTTATCAAATGCCTGTTCTTTTCCCCTTTTCTTTCTTTTCCCTTTCTGCCTCGTTAAATGGTGCCACATCTTGTACACTTAAACATTTTCGGATACTATGTCTTATGAATATTCAAGAGCACAGTGTATTCCAGTACGTTTTACAGTTGCGTACCATCACCGCAAGAAATACATCAGTTGTTAAGTTTCAACTGGACTAGTGCTGGTTGTCATTCTCCATTAGAAAACTGGCGTTGTGTCAAGCCATCATATGCGGCAGGTGTTCATCTTTACAAGTCGACCGCCAATTTCAGGTGTTGACGAGGTGACAATGAAACCAAACTGAATCAAAATTTTGTTCCTACTGGCGTTGATTAAGTAATAGTGATGTTTGGTTTTCATAAAAATCACTAGTGATACAGGAGTCAGATGATATTGTAGGTCATTTTCACACCATAGTGAAAGTTTATTCCATCAAAAGAATTCAACATCGCAATGTGCGCAGTAGACGGAAAACTAGTACCAGGAATAATCGTTTGGGCTTCACATCCTCCGTTGGGCCATACACTCGCCAGGATTAATCTGATTTGAACATAAATAGAAGATTTTACAGACCACATTGAATTCGGTGCAGCCGTACCTAAATAAAATCTTTCTAATTTGGTTTGATATGTCCAGTCTCTGATTTCAGTATGACCGCCGTTAATTAGATGGTAGTAGGAACTATACGTTATTGAGTCCCTCTATTTTTGTATTTTAGTTAATCTGTATGTATCTTACCTCTCACTCTCGCTCTCTTTCACTCTCTCAATCAGCTTATTTTATTTTGTCTCACATACCATCTCTTTTTTTCTAGCCTAGACTGTTCAAATATATGCACACTCTGACATACACACGTACACAGAGGGATATCTTTTTTCAGGAAGTCTTATTAAATAACTCATAGAAGTTCTTTTTGCCCGACATTTGATTTAGTTTTTCTAACTGCTGACTATGTTGTTTTATGCAGAAATTAACTTTCCAAATTTATTTCATTTCATCAAGGCTTACTGTAGCCATTGAATTATCGTATCCATATTAATTGAATCCGTCGGTATGGATTCAATAAATGGATGTTTATAATAGGAATGAATGTAATATTAGGTTGGTGCAAAAATTTTTTTTACATAGTCACATATGAGAGAAAACGACATTATTTTTGCACCAACCTAATAAAAGCAATTTGGAAAGGTAATTCTGAAATAACGGAATTTAGTTACTAAATAAAATGTATTGTCAGTATTATTTTAAAAATTTACTGCCAAACAATATATATATATATATATATATATATATATATATATATATATATATATATATATATATATATGTGACGATTGCGTCTTGCATGAGACAGCCTGTGGCCTCTAATATTGACTTCATTATTCACTTTTATATTTACACAAGCTCTGTCTCTGATATTGAGCATTTTTTTCCCATAAATATAGCATACCTTAAGAGTATATTTCTTCATATATATATATATATATATATATATATATATATATATATATATATATATATATATATATATGGGGGTAATGTGTTTTTGTGTATGCGTGTTTGTCTCTGTGTGTTTGTCTCTGTGTGTATGTGTTAAGCAGACCAGACTACATATTTTCCCGAAAAGATAATATTTCTTCGGCCAACTCTTCACCATAAATATCGCAGGCAACTATTAAAATGTTAAAGATAATTGAGTAATAATATAAAAACTGAAATGAATCGAGTAACTACGATTAAAATTCTATTTCATATCAAAAACGGGAATGAAAAATAAAAGAAGGTGGAAAATGGCAAAAAAACAGTATAAATATTTCAATGAGTATAAAAAACAAGATATAGACTAGCAACCTCCCCAGTAAAGAAAGAAAACGAATATATTTCCATTTCTGTCAGTACAGAGACGATTAACCTAATTTGATATATACTGCGTCTATGTGCAGTTATTTTTGCCGACCGTGCTTTGTCCAAACTACCAATCCGTTTATTTGCATGAACAATCTGGATTATCTAAAATTCTATCGCGAAATTCTGTGCCGTCTGCGTAATAATACCCAGTCTGATTTTGCCGGGCATATTGGTTCGCGCTATGTAGCCAGCTTCAAATTGTCATTATAATTTATTTTGTAGATAGGGTAGATAATCTTTAGTAAACGAAGAAAATGCCGGACAGTGTTAAAATCTACACGTGACTTGATATATACACATGCAAGGACGCGGGTATATGAAAACTTTTCGGTCCGTCTCACTTCCCGCTAAAAATATCTTGATAACCAGCTATCACTCTAATTTCTGTTAAAAGTATATTGACAAAGTCGTGTGTTCAACTGCATAGTGAATATGTGGAAGAGTTTGCATGTTTCATCACTCCAGGTCAGCTTTCTTGGTTAGGCCAAGAACCATTCAACTCCTGCTCATAGTGTCGTTATATCGACATCCCCGTCGTCATTTTTTATTTCACCTTGCTTTGAATGGCACGACAAAAAGACAAGCAGCAGTCTAATCCCCAAGAATTCCAGGCACGAAAAGACACTTCCAATTCTTTGTCACGTCAAAAAAAAAAGCAATAGAAATAAGTTACCGTGGAGTTCGTTTGACAAGAATTCAGATTATTCTGGAAGCTGCAACAAGATTAGGTATCAGATGCCATCACAACGAAAGCATTTCAATGATAAAAATAAAGGGGATAGGTAAAATACATCAATTCTAATAGTACTGGTAATAATAATAACAATAATAATGCGATGAATTCTGGATCTGGTGAAGAAGACGGACAGAGTAAATGTAACAGATCCTACTGCAATAAAATTCTGAGGAAGATTGGATTTATCTGTACCAGCGTTCTCTAAAATGTACCTTGGGAAAATATATCGACACCCTTTTGACACTTGGATAGAGTTGTGAAGATGTGTGAAACATAATATAAAGCTTTATTATATCCGTGATGGCCGAGTGGTCAGACCCTGAACCACGGGTTCGAATCTCATCATGGTGCATTTGTCGATTTGTCAAAAAGCCTCCTTGTCCTGGAAACTTCCTGATGTTATTATACTGGAGGGTCGATCTCACCGTGCGATACTTTTAAGGAGTGCCTAAAAACACAAGTCAGTGAAATTGGGTAGCTGGCACCCTTGGGTGCCATCGATAGCTGTGCGAAAACATAATATGAGCTTTATTATATCCGTGATTGCCGAGTGCTAGCATAGCTTGTTCAAATTGTTTATCACTCTAGATAACACGCTCTTTCCAAAAATCTGTAACTAAGGTCTGCTTAGCATAGTTGCAATATGGTATAAACCAAGCTGAATTCTGTGGTTGTTGAATAAACATAAATTCAAGCAATAGTAAACGTGTATCCTCGAATATGACTGGCCAACTATATATATATATATATATATATATATATATATATATATATATATATATATATATATATATATATATATATATACAAACAGCAAAGCAGATTGTAAGGAGAAACATGTATCTCCTGTATCTGGAGAAGCCATTTTTAGGAATGCAGATTCAAACGAACTGGATTCATCTATGTCCCGGGCAAGGACATTTTACACGAAGGGGAAACAGCAAATTTTGGTTTTTCCAAAATTGAGCACTGCCAACTAGAGTTTCTTTCTATATATATTCTTAACAAGAAAGAGCACCATGGGCTTGTAAGCTACTGGGGAATGCAGATATAACCTCAGCCTCTGCCCCTTGGTTCAGTCTAAAAGAAAGCAACCTCTCACAGTCGTTGCTGTTTAACAAACTGGAACTGACCGCCGTATGCTTTACTGCATAGAGTGACACCACTAATCGGTCTGTCACGTGACACATGTGTATTCTTCCCAGATATTACCATGGATGAAATATGAAGCATTCATTGACTGAAAATTAAAGGGTAGTGTAGCTTGATTTTTTATTTAGTATTCTATTTACATTGTTCGGACTATTGTCACCATCTTTGTCGCCATTTTTATTACAACGTTTCGACCGTTGTATGCTCCGGCCTTCTTCAGGTAGTTGGAATGTCGAACTGAACAATTTATTTTGCTGACTAAGACAGACTGCTCTAGTTCCACGTGCCAGAATTTAATGGATATCCGTTATCTGTTATCTCCTGTTAATTCCCTTCTCCAAGTTATCCAGTGCCTTAAGCGAGGATTGAACTCACACTCTTTGGATCCTCTCACTGAATCTGACTGTCGACTTTATACACTGTCCTTGAGGACATCATGTGCTCATATTGCAATTTTTGCTGTTATCATTGCATTTTTTTTTACCAGAGCTCATAATATTTCTCTTAAAAAGTTTTTTCACGTAAATAAGCTTCTCAAGTCTACTAAGCCTTAACTCACTTTTTAGTACTGGTTGAAGTGTTTTTTTTTTCTTTCTAATCCCTCTTATACGGTAGTAGGAAAGATAAAAAATGTTTATACAGTCTAACCTCTTTAATCCGGCACGCTTTGGAACAGGATACTATCGGACCACCGAAAATTCCGGATGAGAGACTTCACTAGTAAAATAACAGATGCAAATATAGTCTTACCAGCTCATTCCGCATACATATTTTTGTGTTATCAAAAGTAGTACAAACATTAAAACAAGAAATAAAACAATTTTAATGCTTCCAAACAGGCTTTTTATCGGTTCAAGCAATAAAAAAGTCTTAAAAAGCCTAAAACCAAAAGCATCCTGGGTATAACGATAAACTATATTCGTGACCTGGGTAAGAAGATACACTACATTTAACAGCAAGGCCTCTAATCAGGAGGTTTTGAAGAGCGTGGAACTACCTCTTAATTGCTGGTGTGAATTGCTCTCGAGCCACCTTGACCTGGGGTGGTAGCACCTGTTTGGCTTTCAGTTATGGACAAATAGTTGACTCCCAAACTGTGATCAAATCACTATGTAAGTGTATAAATAGATGCCAATAACAGCAATAATGTTTTGTTAAAATTATTGCTGGCAATGTATTTTTGAAGGAACTTATAGTATTATTAGTACATTATAACCAGCAACACGTATTTGGAAAAATATTAGAAACAATGCATTTTTGGAAAAAAACAAAAAATTACAAAAAATACTTTTTTAAAAAAACATTACCTGCAGTATATGTTTGGAAAAAAATATTGCAAGCAATACATTTTTGAAGGAAAATATTGGTAGCGCTGTGATTTTGAAGAAAAAATATTGCCAGCAATGGATTTTGGAAAAAAAATATTGCCACCAATACATTTCGGAAAAATTACTACCAGCAATACATTTTTGGTAATATATATATATATATATATATATATATATATATATATATATATATATATATTAGCAGCAATACATTTTTGAAAAAAATATTAGCAGCAATAAAAATCTTGTCGGCATTAAATAACCCATTCAGGTTGATATGCCGTAAAACGAAACACACCAATGATAACCTAATGCCAAACAATAATACTTACTATCCAGAATGTGTAAATAATCAGCTTTATACAAGGAATGCAAGAACATATGAACGAAACACTGCTGCTATCGAATGCCTCGGGAAGTCGTGAACATTGTTCCGTGCTGCCCAAGTTCCTGAATAACGAACTTATAGCGGCTGATTCCAAAACGCGACAGGCAGTACGAATTACTGGCTCATGCCGTGTCTAATTACAGAGGTCAACGTATATCATTATTTTCACTTCTAATTACATGCACTATCTATTAGTAGTCGCGGTTGAAAGCTGTCAAGTGATATATTTTTTTTATTAATTAGAAGAGCACTTTGTTCATGCACCAGTCTATAATATCTGAAGAAGTATTTTCTTCGTTAAGCCCTAGAATATTCATTCACTTGAAGGCATTTTCATTATTGATTGAAAAAGCAACCGACTGTATATAGCTAATAGTTTAAGCATTTGTAAACGAGTTGGATACCATGCATGCCATTTGTATTAGAATCTGAATCTGATGAGACTGTTTAATAATATAACTTGAGATCTTTGATCAATATTAAAGTAACTGAAAAGAAATCGGGAGAAAATTTGCAGAGAAAAATAATAAAATCTGAAAAATAATTGTATCGTTTCTAACAGATGACATGGAATAAAAGAACAAAAGAGGTTGAGTGAAGATAAAAAAATGGGAATAGTTCTTGACGAGCCATTGAAACTGTGGAATAAGCATGTGTCAGTCGTGTCCATAGCTATTTCATTTCAAGGAAAGGTTGCAGAGATTGTTGCAAAGAGATAAGAAACATTAAAGAAACGTTAATTAAACGAATCATGGGAGAGGAAATGTCAGTTAAAGTCTGCTGAATTGTGATTGGAATGATGGAGATTTTGAGAAGCTTCGGTTCGATTTGCAGGTCAATTTCTAAATTATTGCTGTGTATACCTCTCTGTTGAGAAGATTCAAATAGAAATATCTTTAGCATAGTTACCTGATAAAACCATGGAGACATTTCGCTTGTTGGCAACTGTCTCCTGTTTCTCCTGGTTGGCAATTGGTGTGGAACCACCAATTGCTTTTGTGCTCTTATTCTCTCAGTGTGTAAATCCCTGTCTTGTGGGGTATACACATTCGGATATTTGCCTGTCACAAGGATCCGTCTCTGCGCTGCTAGAATCACAGCTATGAGTAGCTCGTACCGGCTCTGACCAGCTAAGACTAGCTTAGACCAGCTCTGACCAGCTTGGCCAAGCTAAGACCAGCGGCCCGAGTGAAGACTGTCGGAAGCCCACGTTAAAACCGACCTTGTGTCACAACCTGACTCAGTGGGGGTTCAAGTAAATACAGTGTTCTCCTCATCTCACCTATAACATAATATCTCATTTGCGTGTCTATGATAATATGTAAATGTCATGAACACAGGGATCATTTTCGAATGTATTCTATTGCGTTCATTTTTTTATTTCATGTTGCTTTATATCTCCCTAGCAGTTTTGATGTATCACAATTTTTACCATGACTAACATCCTAACGATTATTTGCTTATAGTCGTTTGTAAGATCATATTTCCTCCATCTCAGATTCTTCCTCCTCATTGCACCCTCAGACACACCACCACCACCAACAACAACAACAACAAAAACGAAAACAACGATTACAAGAACACCAAAGTTAATCACCGTCGAATCTGGTCAGTACCTAAGTGGATGGCCGATTGGGAATAACAGTTGCTGTAAGCGTGGACGCGCTCGGAATCATTAATCGGATGACGGTTGAGTTTATTATATTCACTTAAACGTAAATACCCTTGGTAAAGGCATAGATCTTAAAGGCATAGATCTACCACTTCTTCCCCCAGCTATAGGTTAATTACTAAGACTTGTTTATTAAGGTAATTTCTATAAAAATATCGTCTAGGTATAAATGACCTTGATAATGTTGATAAGCCGCATAAATTGAATCAATCACACAATAAAATAACACACACACTCTCATGTAATATGATTGCCACGTGTGTGTGTTTGTGTGTGTGTGTGATTTATTTAATTGGTTGATCGATTCGTTTTTTTATGTCTTATCAACTCTTTGCATGTTATTTAAATTTAAACCCAAATAATATATACATATGCATATTTTAATGTTTTCTATTTATACGTTATTTTAAAGATATAATTTATTAAATACAAACAGAAAATATATTAAAATAGTTGTCGGACTTAATCCATTTAATATTTTATATGTTGCCATTGTTTACGTTAAACTAAGTTTCGTCGGCAGAAATGGTCGATCGAGGAAAATCATCGAAAATTCTGTTTATAAACAATAATTCGGAGTTTGCTATCCAGACGCTTCTCTGTAGTTGAATAGTAGGTTCGAATCCTATCGGAGAACTCATAGCTTCTATAAAACATTCAGGCCGGTAAATGCAATTAAGACGGTTTAATTTTAAAAAATGGAGAATTTATTTAAATAAAGTGAATCTATAAAAATAACATAAAAAAGATAATATTTTATAGTAATTGTCAAATTTTATCCATTTCATAACACCCCTCACACACACACACACACACACACACACACACACACACACACACACACACATATATATATATATATATATATATATATATATATATATATATATATATATATATATATAAACAATATGTGGCGCCAGTATGTGAGGAACGCACGGTGAATGTGTTTTTGTATGAAAATTACTTTTTTATCTTAGAAATTCCTTTCCAATATTAGTGTGTTCCTTCTGAACTGAAGTGTCTTGTAAGGCAGAAAATAAAGTATTTGAAATTAAAAAAAATGTTTCAAATTAATGTATATGGTTTACAAGATGCATTTTTTTTTTCCTAAAAAATACCCTGAAAAATATGCGTGCGTCTTCCAAGACAAACATAAGGCGATGCCCAGGCTCAAATAAGCTTGGATGGTCACCTAATTGGTTGACTGATAGGGATGTGGATTTGTATGTTGAGTCATTACACTATAATGTTAGCTATCTGTCTAATTCAGCCTTTTATATGATGTAACCTCAGTACTTTTATATATATATATATATATATATATATATATATATATATATATATATATATATATATATATATATATATATATATATAGTCAAGGAACGAGTCTGGTGAACCCAAGAAGATTAGCTAGTTGAAGCCTTCTCACTCGTAGTGAAACTGAGATAGAAGGAAAGTGTCCATGCAAGCGTTTCTTTGTAGGGTGTTTCTTCCAGCTAATGTCTAATATAACTCGGAACATCCTTGTGTATGTTACATCCAGTGATGCTTCTTGGTGTTTCGTCAGTGTCCATGTTGCCGAGCCGTAGAACAGGACAGATTCTACCGAGACATCAAATTCAGTCTTAAGATTGTCATAGAGTGAGTATTTCCAGGATGCTCAGACCATCAAGGAAACTCCAGGACTTGCTTTGTGGATCTGGATGTCTTCCTTCGTAGACTGGATGTGCTGTCGAAGTAAACAAATTTATGGTGGTATTTGATGTTGTTGGCGTTAATTAATAAATTTCGCTTCTTTGGTTGCAGCTAATATATTCCGTTTTGCTAGTATTAATATATATATATATATATATATATATATATATATATATATATATATATATATATATATATATATATATATATATATATATGGGTATTAAAACTATGTATATGGGCTATGGATTAAAATCCATAACCCATATACATAGTTTTAATACCCTACAAAAAATGATAACCCTTTATGAAGTCGTCAAATAACAAACGTTACGGCCTTTTTATATACAGAAATCCCTTTCATGAAGAGATATAATAAAAGAATAAAATAAAAAAATAAATCTCCGTAGACGCTCAAGCCAGACTATGCGAAAACTTCCTCCGTCGTAAATTTAGCCACCCCCACCTTACCCTGACCCGGCATCTATGAAAGTAACTCTATACTGATACAAATTATTAACACCCCACCCCTGCCGATTCTAAACAATCCGCCCTTGATGTTACCATGGAAATTTTTGATTTTATTTCTGACCATACTATTAAAAATAAGTCATTCCCCAAAAAATTTCGCTTGAAGATGGAACAGAGCCTACTTTAACTCAAGTTAATTCAAATATTATTTTGAAGTTTTCGGCTCTTGTTTTGAAACATGAGACCTCTTATGTTGCGAGTTGGAATCATATTTTTAAATAAATAATTATATTTATGCTCTACTTTCGCATCGAGGACTATTTTTAAAAAAATTATAACAAAAATACTAAGGAACTTTGGATTATTTACCAAACTAGGTTTCTTTCCTATTTTCTACAATATTTTCAAACACACACACACACACACACACACACACACACACACACACACACATATATATATATATATATATATATATATATATATATATATATATATATATATATTAAGTTAGTGCAGAAATAATGTCGTTTTCTCACATATGTTAATATGTGAAAAAAGGACATTATTTTTGCACCAACCTAATGTGTGTGTTTGTGTATATATATATATATATATATATATATATATATATATATACATACATATATATATATACATTCATATATATATATATATATATATATATATATACATATATATATATATATATATATATATATATATATATATATTAGTAAACAAAAATTATGTATTCATCATCAAATAGAAATGATGAAACCATGCTGATGATAATAAAAGTGGAGAAATATATCTTCAACTGTTTTCGTTCTTTGTCGTCTGAAAATCGCACGAAATCCGAGTTAAGACTACAGCTATCCTGTCAGAGGATTTTGCTCGCTCTAGGCCATCAGGGTTTCGGGCACTATACTGAATGGGTAAGATTAGACTGTTTTTACCGTTCTTTTGTTGGTATTGTCGGTTTTATTTGTATCTAGATAAGAGTTTTGTGTTTTTTTGTCTGTTGGTTTAATTTAAACGTATTTATTTTTAGAGTCTTGAATCATAATACCTTCACATATAATATATTATAGCTGGCCACTAAACCCTATTACGACACTTGCTCGGGCGCATTTGTGCTTAATCAACACCCACACTATGCATCTGTTACAATTTCTGAGAACGAGCGTGGGGGAAATGTGTGTTGTCTAGCGTGATCAACAATTTGACCACCACGCTCAAGTCATCAATAAATTGTGATTTCTTGCTTGTAAAGCTATCGTCCAACTGAGGTTCCGTTTCCCCAATTTGACTCACAAGGCACTTTCAAAGCTTGCACAAGCTCCAGTTCAATAACAGATTGACTATGGTGAGATTCGAATCCGGGTCTCATGATCATAATGCGAACGTCCTATCAACTCGGCCTCATGTGTTGTATGAGGAGGTGTGCATGTGCCAATTACCTTAATATATAATTATATTTTTCTGATGTTATCAATACTAATAATAATTAGGCATCTACTGATAAACAACAAATTTGTAAGTTATTCATCCACACACACTTACATGTGAAATCTCATTTTCCAGCTAACGACAAGAGGAAACATGAAAAGGAAACATGAAGAAAAAATGAATTTTCATGAATAAGAAGACTTTTAGAGAGAATGTAATGTATTAGTGAATATGAAATTGAAAGCCATAAAGATATTGAAAACAGCAATGTTTTCAATTCTTCATAAATATTTGCGTTTCCAGTTAAACTCGATACGTTACAAAGAAGAGAGACGGAATATTTGAGTTGTGTCTATTTTTAAGGATACACAGGGATTGGCTTTTTAATTTCCCCAAAAAGTGCTTACGATCAATTGTTCGCTTACAGCGAAACATAGAATTCGACACATACAGGTGAAGATCAAAAGGCTCACTAGATTAGAACTTTCTTGATAAAAACATAGGTGTGTGTGTGTGTGTGTGATTCGCAGACAGTACGCGACAGATTTGGTGTCAGTCATAGTTTCTACCACTGAAACTATTATCATTTGACACAATCGAACAGCTAAATTTAGCGTATTGTTTTTAGGAATGTAAACAAATGCCAGTCAGCCATCGGGCTCTATTCATTTTACTGAAGAGCTTTGTAATAGCACAGGGGGCTGTTTATAGAATCAGCTTGCCCTTCAACAGTACTATACATACATACATACATACATGCATATATATATATATATATATATATATATATATATATATATATATATATATATATATATATATATATATATATATATATATATATTTATATCTATATATATATATATATATATATATATATATATATATATATATATATATATATATATGTTTGTGTGTTTGTGTATGTATGTCGTATGCTTTACTTGTCATGAAATGATAAAAATATGGATAATTTATATAATTTTATATAGGTAAATATGTATATAAATGAAAAAAATAATATAATGGTAATACATATATCTGTATATGCATAGGTGAATGTACAACTTATAAATGAATGCGTGTGTTGGTGTCTGTATTTAATAGATATGAGCACGTTTATATGTGTATGTGTTCAATCATTCATATATATATATGTGTGTTTGTGTGTGTGTGTTTGTGAATTCATTTTTAATCACCAATTTGGCCTATTTTCTACTCTTACTTCAAATTCTCAAGATACTAATTCTATTAAGATTTTGCTTTAATGTTTATTTCCTTTCTTTTAAACATGCGCGGTTTCATTAAGTGCATTTCTATGATTGTTTAGTCGTGCATGTTTTCATTACGAAACTGAAAAATGATTATCGATTCTGAAATATGAAGGGAGAAAACTATTAAAACACTGTTCATCACAGCATTAACAGACAAAATTAATTTGGAGGCTTTTATGTGATTGCAACTCTTTTTTTTTTTTATCGAAAGCAATGTGTTCACCACTTAGGTGTCATTCAGTATAAATAATCCAAAACGATTTTGTTTCTATTCTCACGAGTGCTAGGCTGTTTCGAGAAAAATAAATAACAATGAAATACTCTTGAATTTCTAATACACCAAACTAATCTTGAATTCGGTGTGTACAAATAAAAGCATAATTGTAATATCCTAGATTGATACGGATCAGAGACAGACAGCGACGTAAATTAGACACCTAGGTCTTGTGTAATTGTTTGTGTTGCTAGTCTGGTTTTCTGTTATAACTGATTGGAAAGTTAGATCTTTACTGCATGATCCATAGAGAAGTCAAATTAAACTGCCCGATAACGGTTGAAACATTGTAACATTAAGGAAAATAACATAACCTTACGATAATAACGTAAGAAAACCAAACAAGAATGAAATGCCAGGTCATTCCTGAGAAAATATGAAGTTGTTAAACATGGCAGTATTTGACCAATAGAAACACCACCAAAGACAACAAAGAAGTTAAGCATAAAAGACGAGTTAAGACTGTTCGTATCAAATAATTTTTGCGATAATCGAGTCTTGGGATTTACGGATACAATCGATGTCTCGCGATAATCAAAAGGTACCTCATTTATATTAAGCTTTATTTTATTTTCTCCATTCGGCGGTATTGATGAAGACAAGTTTCATTCTGCAAGAGACAAATGGTTAGTAATACATTTGTGATACGCTTAAATTTGACGTGTAAGGGGCCTTAAATTCGCTAATGGTTATTGCAGCTTTGACCCGAGATTTAACAACAAGCACCGGGTTATAAAACTAAGGTGAATCTCTTAGGTCACTTTGACACACTTATGTTACAATCCGCGATGAGTGGGCAATTTCTGCATCTACCCACACATTTATGTGTCTTACCACCCATTAAAGGAGACCGTCTGCAATAGACCGTATCAAGTTGTGCCCTACAATGTCAAGTGAGAAATAATATACATAAATTTGTTTACCTCATGCCAGCTTGTATTCTTTTGCTATTTAACATACCCAGCTACGCGCATATAGTTTTCTCTCTCTCTCTCTCTCTCTCTCTCTCTCTCTCTCTCTCTCTTTCGCACGAACATAAATAGATGGAGAAAGTGAGTGGTTAAAAGGGAAGGGAAGTAAAATAAATGATACTATTGTAAGCAAGATTTACTGACAGGCAATAACATCGATATTATTAATTTTTCAAAATTTACTATACTAATGTTCACTCAGTACAAGGCCCAATAGACATCGAGATAGACAGTTACTGTGTGGTGTTGTATGAAGGGGCAAAAAGTGAATTTCATCTGTCTATGAAAGAAAGATAGCGGTTAACCCTAGACTTGAAGGAATCAAAATTATAGTGACTTGAAAAAAAATCCAGCCAGGAGTTTGTTCCACAAAGCTGCAGATCTTGGGAAGAAGCTGTCCGAATGGAACTTATTTATTACTATAGAAATATAAAAAATATGAAGAGAATAGGGAGATTCACGGTTGTATACGTGACATGGCGTGTTTCATTTGTAAAGGTCAAAGCTGGTGGGATTATTTTCGATGCCATGGAAGTAGATATAGAGCAGCTAGAAGCTCGCAATGTTTTGTCTAAGGGAAAACATGTTGCAACATGAAAAATAATTCATCACGAACAAAACAGCGTAGAGGATTTTGAACCCTAACAAGACAGGAATGGGCTGCTCCAGGTCAGATATGACAGTAATACTCCGTATTTGGTCTGATCTGGCTCTTGTAAAGTTTTATTACAGCAGGAAGGTCAGGTATGCAATAAATCAGCCATTTTCCCAGCATCTTTAGAAATAGATCATACAGATAAATTATTTCCACTTGAATTCTGGAGAGAACATGGCGGCATTCTTCAGAAAGATGAAGAACCAGTTTTCAATTAAGTCAAATTTAAGATAGAATGTATTCTTCAGGCATTAGTTTGAAATAGAATGTATATCCCGCTTGCATAGTTGGCTATGTTTTATTTCTGATATCTGTCTACAAATTCACTCACATACATAGCGAGGGAGAAGAGAGATTAATTGAAGGACTGGTACAATGTTTAATATTTGATATTTAAAAATAATCATCTATACAGTCTTATGATACTGAAGAAGGAGAACGACAAAGAACACTAATTCTAGTTACATGATTTTACCAACTCTTGAAACTAGTTTCAGTCGTTTATCTCTGGAGTCGTCTATTGTCTGCAGGTACCAGAAATAAGGACGATGTTGATTAACAAGACGATGCATAAATTACGAAATGAATTCGTTTTAAAGAAATTTTTTGATCTGAATATTCCTGCAGAAAACAGGTTACAATAAATAGTCCTTCTGTAATATAATATATCACGAAATGGATCAGTTTAGTGAAATGGCATAGATATTACTGAGTTAAGTCATACTTTGATCGAAAAAAAATTCATTGGAAAGCAGAATGAATATCTTGAAATGTGTACGCAATGTTGTTTCGAGCAGGCAGGGATATTGCAGAACGAATTTATAATTAGAAAGTAGATCCAAAGGAGATATCGATTATTTCCTTTTAATTGGTCTGAAACTGAATCACGTGATCTACATTATAAATGCATGAACTTCGCAATAGTCGCATTATTAAGAAAGCATTTCAATTTAAATATCAGTCAGTCGGCTTCCATGGTCTACGCAGCATCAAACGTAACTGTTCTCTGCGAAATCATCCAATTACGCTTGCCGAACAAGAGAGTGACATAAACCCTGCAGACTCGAAGGAAAGCGTTATTATATTACCACTGGTTCAACAACGAAAACTTTTTAATATGTTTTAACTTTCATTCAAAAAATCTGTTGGAATTCATGAAACAAAACTACCTTTTTAGTGTACCAAATACTTTTTCTTTTACACTTGCATGGCTACTTGATAAATCGTGTAGTATTGCAACAATTTCTTTTCTAATACGCTAGGGAATACCTTCACATTTTTCACGGATTTACGTGTATACAATCAGCAATTATCTCTGTGTCGGCCCTTAGATACAGTTTCTGAAAAAGAGCATATACTCTCTCACTAAAAGAAGTTCGAACGAAGCCATTATTCTCCAAGCTTCGCTGAGTTTTCGAACATTCCCGTCTAAGCAATGTCATCCAAAAGACTTGGGTCAACGGTAGTACAATTTTCAGGTAGTTTCCATAGGTGACATAACCTGGTATTTCCTTCGCGAAATAGTAATATCAAGATGAGATCTTCCTGATAATTTGAGCATTATATATATATATATATATATATATATATATATATATATATATATATATATATATATATATATATATATATATATATATGCACAACACTGTCATCGTCAGGAGGGAATTTTCGAAAACTGGAACCTGACGATTGCAGACAGTATGAAACACCGTGCTGAGCAATTGGTGTAGCGTATTATGTATGTTTTTTTAATATATTAAATAATTTTTTTATTTAACGTTGAACGGTGTATTTCTTTAATAATAATAATAATAATAATGATAATAATAATATTAATAATTATATATATATATATATATATATATATATATATATATATATATATATATATATATATATATACGATGCAATCAGAACGAAAGTAATATATAAATTCTAACTTTCACAGCATCAATTCAAAAGAGAGCCCGATACCTATAGTAAATCGATAATTATTTATTATAATTTTAACATATAGACAAAAACAGTTTACGAAAACTGTTTTTTACTATATTTACTATAGGTATCGGGCTCTCTTTTGAATTCATGGTGTGAACGTTAGGATTTATATATCTCATTGAATCGTATATATATATATATATATATATATATATATATATATATATATATATATATATATGATGTCACACATATATATGAAGGAGGACGAATATAAAATTTCTCGGACATTCAGGACGGTAAATGTTGTATAATACTGTTTATCATAAACAGGGCATTTACTTAAATATTTGTATCTATAAAAAGAATGTAGAAACACAAAAATGTTATATATATATATATATATATATATATATATATATATATATATATATATATATGTTATACATATATATATGTAAATTGTAGTGCCTACTTGGGAATCTCTGACGTTCGGAGGACACACTCACACACACACACACACACACACACACACACACACACATATATATATATATATATATATATATATATATATATATATATATATATATATACATATATATATATATATATATATGTGTGTGTGTGTGTGCGTTTTAGAGTTATTACTGGGATTTATTGTAGACCTTATTATTTATTACATTATATTTTATATTATAGGGATACACATTTGTGTGTAGTGTAAAATTTTATCTACGTGCTTGTGCATACAAGTCTTAATTAAGAAATTATGAAAATATGAAATTACATAAGAGGTCTCTCTTTTCGAAAAAAAAATATTGCTCGGTTGTGAAATCATTTCGTGCCAAAAGTACGCAATACCTAAGTAGTTTTTCCCTTTTTAAAAAGAAATGAAATATCTACGTAAAGAAATGTCCTGTATTCACTAAATATAATATTAATGTTATATATATATATATATATATATATATATATATATATATATATATATATATATATATACTAGCATTAGAGCCCGGCGTTGCCCGGGGATGTAACAGTAGGAGATATATCAAGTATCGACCATCATAAAGACTGAAAAATAATATTGACAAAGATTATTGTTTAACGTTGACGGAACGCATGTCCTAATTAATTTTATTTTTTATTTTTTATTTTTTTTATTTTTACAAATTGGTCAAACCCAAACTAGAACAAAAACATTGTTTTCAATCGTTATGAGTCTACCGATTGAATAGAATGTTATTATAAACAATTGTCTTGTAAATAGAATTTTTAAAGCATTCTGAATGTAAAAATAAAGAAAGAAGTGTGCAGGACAATAAAAACCACTACCTGCCAAAAAAAGGGAAGTTTTGTTGAAATCGGTTGAAAAATGTAGGGAATCCGATCCCATATATAAACGAACTCACACACACACAAACAACGAACCTGGGTTTTAAAATAAGTATAACTCGATAACTCGATATTAATAAGTATAACTCGATATGAGTTGTCACCCTTTCATTAATGCCTCTTAATCGTGTTTCAAATTGTTTCGTGCAAAAACAATTGTGTTTTTCCCATTTTTGGTGCTGTCAGAACCACCGCAAGATAATTTTACGTAGTCCTGTGAAGTTTTGTTGAAATCGGTTGAAACATGTAGGAAATCCGATCCAATATATAAACGTACTGACACACACGCACACACGCACACACACACAATCTGCGTTTTATAATAAGCAAGATATAAATGTATCGAGAGAGAGAGAGAGAAAGAGAGAGAGACACACAGAAAGAGAGGCACATAGGCTCTGGCACTACCATTGATCAACATTTATATATACTGCATATACTCGCGCATCATGCAACCATTTAAACCCTAAAGCTAATTCTAGCACTTTCGCCCCAGGCCATCACCCTCCGACGTCTTACTCTCTGGGTTGCGGTGTCTACTCCGTCCTAACCAAACTTAAGGGAGTGGCAGTAGGACCCCTGAGCATCCGTAGATTATTCGACCGGTCCACTGGTTAATCCTGCTTCCTGCTCATATTGTGTTTGGTTTGATTCAGAAAGCAGAAATGAAGTCCGTCCATTCACGGTCGACTGAAGATGTAGACACCGCTGGAGAATCTGCGCTTAGAAATTTAAAATGTAGTAAAAAAAATAACAATTTCTGCAGAAAGCCGGACAATAAACTATTCAATTAATGAAGTGTGAATGTCGTTTATATAGCCGAAAAATATCGTATAGAAAGGAAACTGGTTACACAAATGAAAAGTAATTGGCGTGAAAACGCATATACTGGAATCTTGACAGAGTAAGAGTGTGCTATGATTAACTTCTTAAATCGTCTCAGAACGATATACGACTCTTGCGATGGTTGTATAAGATTTCTGTCCGCGGCTTAAATTTTATAGTGGCGTTCCTCCTTAGCAGTAGTAAGAGTAGAAGTAATATTCGTGGTAGCAGAAGCAGCGGTACTTATGTCAACACTGCATGTTAGCGGACGCTTCGTTCCAATATCTGATTTCACTTTTTCTCTTTCTTGAGTCTCCAACTCGACTTTCCACTGTCTCTAGCCCAACTCTTGCCCCGGGCAATTCTTTTCTGTCTCTCTCTTCTGTCTGTCTCTTAAGTCTCTCTCTTCTGTTTGTCTCTTCTGTCTCCCTCTTTTTCAGCATAACTACGCGTTTATATATAAAAATCCCGCTGGTTACAACTGAACCTTGGCCCTACTACTTCGCACGTGATTATAACGGGGTTTTGACTTTTCAACCAAAATCATGTGGATTTTAAAGGTCCTCCTTGGTTACTCAGCTCAATTCCAAGATTTAATGAATAAAAATTATTTCGAACATTTACATTGTTTACTAATGAACGAGTTCCAATGGGTACAGCTCCTGTCCTAGATCAGATTTTCTATCAGTAAACGAAATGCTCTAATCAATTTCGCTAGTCCAAATCTATTCCAATCTCACTAAAACATATATACATGTGTGGGTGTTTCACAGACTCTCTCTGTCACATAATTTGAATCCAGTAAATGAATATATAGTTTATTGAACGGCGTTACCAGTGCCAGCGGTATATACGCTAATTTTATATCTCGTATATGACGCGTCTCCTTGAAAATTAGCTTCAATATTAGGTTTTAAAATGAAATGTTCCATGGTACGGGAGTGTATATATATATATATATATATATATATATATATATATATATATATATATATATGTGTGTGTGTGTGTGTGTCAGTGTGTGTATGTGTGTGTGTGCGTGCGTGCGTGTGTGTGTCTGTATATATATATATATGTCGAAGTATATGTATAATTTTGATTTTAAAAATGCTATACTCATAAAAAAAGAAAATAACTCACTCAGAAGGAAAATTCTGGAGAGTGCCGCCATAGTAAACTACCCAAATATTAATCTACGCCCAGGTTTTTTTCCCTATTTCACCTTTCTTAACAAAATTAATGCTCTTACAAAGAAATATAAACAACAGATTCATAAAATCAAAAGAAAATGGTTGAATACATCAACACAGATATAATGACAATATTCTCCACGCGTGACAATTACAGACGTTATTTTTCAGTTAAAAATATGAAAATAGCGTTTCTCTACATTCCAGTTGCTAGGTACATTCTGTTTTTGTTTTTATTAGTTACTTTGTTCATTTAATTTCATTTTCGTATTTTGCTTTGATAAAGTCCACATTGGACGAAACGCGTCAGCAATTACCAGTTTTCCTATTGTCATTTTTATTCATAAATATATATATATATATATATATATATATATATATATATATATCAAAGAAAATTTTTTCAGATTGTATTTTCTCTGATGTTCGATATATATATATATATATATATATATATATATATATATATATTCCATACTAACTAGAGGCAACCATACGTCTAGCCACACTGATTGATGAGCTGTGATCCAGCAAAACAGTCTGTGTGCATGTCAGTATGTATGTATGTATATATATATATATATATATATATATATATATATATATATATATATATGTCTGTGTGCGTATGTGTGTGTATATATATATATATATATATATATATATATATATATATATATAGAGAGAGAGAGAGAGAGAGATAGAAAGAGAGAGAACGAGAGGGAGAGAGTATGAGAGAGTCAGACTGTAAGTGAGAGAGCGAGAGAAATAGAAAGAGGTAGAGAGCGATATCCAGTAGATATATCTTCGAGATCGAATATTTCGGATCTGTTTGTGAAGTGAATAGCTAATTCCAAATATGCAATAATTCGCATCCGAACACCCACGCATGTTATGTTTGATCCATTTGTATTTTTTTTTTTTTGACTTTAGTCTCTTCGGTGGTTTGATGAATTAATTAGATTGACATTGATCTGCACAAATCCTAAGCCGGAATCCAGTGTGAAATCTCCTTAGCCCTCGCATCTGATTTGAGAAGCGCTTTTGAGTTTTTAGTTAACATCTCCCATTCTGGAACTCAATTCAAATCTCATTTCTATTCTGGAAATCCTATTAGAAAATGCCAATCATATTCCATGTAGTTTTCCCTTCGTCCATAAGGATACATTTACTCTAGGTTGTAGATGTGTTATATACAGATTTCAAAATGACAGAGTTTCATTCACATTTTCATTTTTATAAATTTAACTTAACTATAAACGTTAGTGCAGCTTGGAAGTCATTATTGAATTTTTGATTATTTAAAAAAAATATGTGATTCGTGTACAGCAGCCATTCCTTTCACTGGTCAGTTTTAGTTAAAAAGAATAAACAGTTTGAATTCTTTGTTTTTCCCGTTTATTTTATGCATTATTTCTGAGCAAAAACATTAATCTAATTGTCATAATCATGTTAAGAATATCGAAACTGTTACATGTGTTGCCTTCACAGAACAATAATGAAGATACGGTACGATTAAAAATTTAATAGAATCCATACTACAACATTAATGTACACACACACACACATACACACACACACACACACACACATATATATATATATATATATATATATATATATATATATATATATATATATATTGCTTGTAACAGCAAAATTGTCCAAATAGTGTAACAACATTATTATCATTGCTACAACATGTTTACTTTCTAAAAACCACTAAACTGATGGATTTTATTCTTTCTAGGTTTTCAAATACGATATTTAGCCATCTTGACAACATTTGTCGTAAGATAAACTCTTTGTCACTGAAAAACTATTAGACTTATTCAGCTAGAAAGTGAACAGGTTAAATTTGTTTTGTGTCTGTGCCACTCTCTTCCGAACTGAGCAATGATGAGAGCGAAAAAATCATTCAAGCCTACAGTAATGGTATCAAATTTCATAATCTAGCTTCCATCTTCAATGTTCATTCAAGAAACATCCAGAAAACAGTGAATACTTTTGAAAAAAAAAAAAAAGAGAATAGAGAGGAAAAATGGTTCAGGAGGTCACAACAAGAAGAGGGATAATCATTCTCAATTTGAACAAAAGAGAGAAATTAGAAAATATCAAAGTCAATCCATCAGACGTTTGGCCTGTGAGCGAAAAGTTTCAGTTACAGTCCGAAGAGCAGTGAAAAAAGACTTCGAAATGAAATCGTGCGTGAAACTTGTGAGGCACCTTGTTACTCCAGGACAGATTATGTCTGTGTGTATGTGTCTGCGTTTATATTTGAATGTAATTGCAATCCTTCATGTGCTTCTGATCCTCAGCTATAATTAATTAATGATGAACATTTAATTTTCGTTTATGATCGATTTCCATACGATTGTCTTGTAACCTTCTTATTGCACAAAGAAGATTCTAATAAGGTTTTAAATTCCTCGGAGAATTCTTATAGGAAATTTTCAATAATTTCTATGATAAAACGATTCTTAATCTAAAATAATGGAGAATTTGGTCAATTTTTGATGTTATACCCGGTATATATATATATATATATATATATATATATATATATATATATATATATATATATATATATATATATATATATATATATGATGCCACTGTGCATGAGTGCACCTCCAAATATTTTTATGAGAATTTCTGGAAGCTGATCGCCCTGACCTATCTCTCTGAGGTCAATGAGAAAAAAAGAACTGTTCCTATCATTCACTACAACTAAAACTAGTAACTTTTACCAACAGTGACCAGATCATAAACTGGCATCAATTCTGACGATTGTTCATATCCTCAAAGAGTTTCCTTGCCAGAAGGTCCTATCATATCTAAAGTTGTCTCGATTGCAAATGAAAACGCATTTTAGTGGGATCGGAAAAGATGTTGGAAGTGAGATCAGTTGGTCTTATCAACCCGAAAAATACTTAATTCTCTCTGCTATACTCTATCATTACAATAATAAGATAAGACAAAGTATAACATATGTTTGTGTGTGTTTGTGTATTTGACAATTTAACGAGACAACATGTTAAAATGTATGTAAATTGATTTTTTCCGAGATGGAATTTATTGGTCTAAATTAATGATTTTTTTAATTATTTTGTCACATAGTACAAAGTCCGTGTGTCACTCACTGTAGAGCGGTTCAGTGTGAAATTATTTTAAGAGATGTGGGAGAAGAAAGCAATTCATTCATACTATGAAGACATGCAAGATAGACGTCGGTAAACTCTGGAATTAAAGTGACCATCATTTTATTTGCCGGGGAAGTATTCACACGAGCGTATGTTCCGCAGAATAATAGTGCTGGAGAAGAAACTGTATCAGAGGAACATTCATGTATCAAAGTAACACGAAAGGAAAGGGAATAGTTTGCCACTGGCAACACGTCATGACGACACCTTATTTTGTATGGTCTGTGCTGGTGGACCTAAGGAATCTAACTACTCCAAACATCTGCCATAGGAATAACGATAGAATTCCGGGAGACTAAAAACGTTTCCACTGTGGGATTAGAGTTGCAGGTTAGAAAATAATTCATCACCCACAATGCTGCGTAAGTGCTTTTAAAATCTGTCAACGCTCGACAGTGTCGATTAAACTGCACCGATCAAATTATGGCTTCAATACTCTGTCTTTGTCCTATTTGATTCTTTAAAAGATAAATCATGGTCTTGAATTTTCTAGAGAGATATAAAGAAACCACAATTATTTCAGAATCTTTTGCGATGGCATGAACATATGTGCTATCTGTGCAATCGGGACAGCCTAAGGTCTAGGCAATGAGGCTCTTTGAACACATGAAAACTCCTCAGGATCCGTACAGGTTAATGCCTGTTCAGGGGTGATTAAATGCTATTAGTTTTGGATGCATTGAAAGTATACAAGCCAGTATTTTCCCCATTGACCTCTGAGAGACAGGTTCGGGAGTTCAACTACCATGCACTTGTAGTCAAGAAATTTGGAAGTGCAGCCATGTACTGTTGTATTATCTGTGCATTGTAATATTGATCCTAGAATGTTCTT
>OZ010573.1:111619567-111632067 GCA_963932145.1 Acanthosepion lycidas
CAAAGATTTCCGTGGTAACTGCTCAGAGGAGCTTTATTACATAGATTTCCTCACAGATGAATTTAAGCGGTTTACTACATTGCCATCTTGGTCCCAGCGGTTCACTCATGAAATACCTAACTGCAACCATCACTACTACTCCCAAAATTTCTATTCTCGCACTTAGCACCTGTGGGGCTCTCTTTTTTCTCGTTGCTTCGCTGATAACTACAATCTTCAAAAAATTAAATGAAGCGTCAATCTCGATTTTCTGTCTTCTTGGATTCCTTTCATCTTGTTCCCTTTCCTCAATCCTCCATATTCTCTATCTTATCTTTAAGTTACACTTCCTGCGAACTAGTGTCCTAACCGCGTTGCTTGGGGAGAAATGATTTTAAAAATATGCTAGGGACGCATAAGTAAAATTTAAAATTACGATATTCATGAGACTTGATACTTAATAATATAATCTGTGACAGAATTTTTGTATTTTTTCCAATATGTTTTCGCAAGACGAATCAAGACATAAACTCCATTAATGTAATCATTGCAAAAATAATGAGTTTTAGCCATTTTACCTGCAGACTTCAGAAAATGTGTTGATCCATCCAATTAAATACAAATGTCAAGATTACTGTCGCAAGTAACGTTAATGTAATTCATTATCAACGTAGCCTGACGTGAGATAGACATACCTCAAATGAACAATGTTACGTCTTTCTTATTAGAAAAAAATGTGGCCAACGAATATATCACTGAAGATTAACGATACCTCTCAAAATCATACGAATTACGAAACACAACGAATTCTGATACATTAATGACTATGAAACCTAAATCTAAATCCACCAAGAAATATTTAGTTGGGAGCATTTCTAGTTAATTTGTGTATTTAATGAGATTACCGACTGGACAGTACTTTGAAGAAGCCTGAATGACGTGTGGAACAGGTAGGGTTAAAACTGGTTATATGATTTAAAATAAATATTTGTCCACTTTTCAACCCACATTAATCAAAAGAAATCTTGTCCTTCGTTCAACGTCTTTTCTTCCTTTTACCTCTGTATAATGCTAGTGTTTGAAAACACAACGGTGAGTCCTGTTTTTTTGTTTTGTTTTGTTTTACAACCACTTGAGCGGAAATAGCTAGCTGTTTCAACAGCTTGTTGGAAATGGGACGCGCCATGCCAAATTCAAGTTTGCAAAACATGACCATTCTCTTCGTTTTCCTTTGATAAGAAGCAAGTTCCACTCACACTGCTTCATCATCAGAACAATTACTGTGTGTAACAAATTCCAGAGAGAATGATACACTGGAAGCTACAATGTTTGTCTTCACAAGTCTAGTGTCAACCGCTATCTATCCTACATCTCTTGTTAACGTGAACTTATTATCTCTTTCTCATTCTCTTACAATTATCACGATCAGTTTCCCCTCCATCGCAATGACCACTGGGTCTTGTAATGTGTGAACTAACAGTATAAACATTAAATAAATTCCTCCCTCTTTCTACGCTACATTTTGTGGACGAACAAATTTCACCCCGCTAGCAAATTGTTCGTCTAGCTGTTTTTATATGTGGTAATGTAATTCGTGAATTTATAGGCGTGTTCTTTTCTTTATTACTGTTGACAAAACATTATGGATAATGCAATTCCTATCCTCTCACAGACCTGTCACAATATACAAACAGTTTAAATAATAAGATGTAGTGAGTTCAACATGCTTAAAATCAAAATAAATTGGAAAACTTATATAATTTTTTTATTGTTTTTTTTCACTGCTACTCTCCTCTATGCGGAGGCGATCATGTCTCTACACATTTTTTTTAAATTGTGAATTGCCATAGAAAATATCGTGTTAGGATTTTCCTATAGTTTTTTCACGGATTTGGATTCCGAATATTATTTCTCGGGGAAAGGCTTCTGCCGATGTCTGGAGAGTCCACTCAACTTTCCTAAACAATGCAAAGCCGTTCCTAAGAGTATTAGTGTAAAGTTTAAGCAACAGATATAGTTTGAAAGAAATTGGATCAGAGATTCTAATTTTTGGGCCCAAAATATTGCACTAACTTCACATTATACCATGTATACATGTTTATGTTTATGCTTAATCTAGTTATGGAGTGGCATAATGTGAAGGTATATATATATATACATATATATATATATATATATATATATATATATATATACACGTGTGTGGGGGTGCTTACATCAATATGATCATCCAACATTTAGAATATGTATTTTTAAAAAAAAATATGCCTTGCATATGAATTTATATCCATAAATACACACGCAAAAAATTGCACACCCAAACATATAAACTATTTAACGAACAATCGAAATATATATCAAAATTATCTTTCTGAAAGATTTGTAGCGGTCTCATTTGTCATTTTATATATATGCATGAATATACTATGTTAAATTTTCTTCTATATCATAAATTTTAATTAAATTATTTGTTTTTCATGTTTATCAGTTCTTTGCAGGTTATTTAAATTCAGAAAATAATTTTAGATTGTTACAATTTTTTAGATAATAGATAATAACGATTTAGTGATACAAGTTTTATTAATTAGCCAATAGCTAAGTGGCGGTGAGAAGGGGATTTGTACTTTAACTCAAGAGTATTTGCGCGTAAGTGAATATAACTTACAATACTGAAATTGGCACTCGGCTCTCTGATTAAAAATTCTGAGTTATTAACCATTTCACCATCAGCACATACAAGCTTACAGCACATGGTCCTCCTAAACGGTCACCCATCTCGATACAGAAATGGCACGGGTTGCTTAATTTTGCTAATTGCATAGGGGGACCACTGTTTCAACGCTTCATAGTCGTAATCTCAATGACATAAAAGACACCGCCAACGTTCACTTAAAATTTCAAATACAATTATCAATATATACGATCAGTTTGCGTGAATGCAAACGCATTTAACAAGCGCATCTTTTTACGTTCCTCGCTCTCGATGTGTGGCATTCCTCTTCAAATCGTTGAAGATCATGGCTCTCAACAGCAGTCACTTCTTCTTTCGGGATAATCATCCCTTCAATATATATATATATATATATATATATATATATATATATATATATATATATATATATATGTGTGTGTGTGTGTGTGGATGATAATATATACGCCCCGGTCGAGCACTCTTTGGAGAAAGCGCGAATCTATAAACAATGATTACTAATGCTAATACTGCAAAGCTCTTCCATAAACTGATGTGGCTGACATTATATATATATATATATATATATATATATTAAAGATAGAGTATATATTACTGACAAAGTTTCAAATCATTGACAATTGAAAAACGTTCAGGAAAACATGTTTCGAAATATATCCGATTATGCATTTCGCCATCTAGGCTCCATCAGATCAAAAGTGAACAAATGAGCAGTGTGTGTGTGTGTGTGTGTGTGTATTTTTTTTTTTTTTTTAACAAACTTATCTTTTTATTTTTCCCCAATCTGGGGTTCCACATGACTAAAAGAGAAAGAAACTGAGTGACTTAAAAAAGTCGATAACATTTTATGTTATTTGCTTTCAGTTTCCGATTTTACAGATTCGGACTGGGTAGAAAATTCAAATTGGGTAGGATTTTTTTTTATCCATGCATTCTCCGTGTCATATTAAAATACGCTAATTTGTCCCGATTTTTTTTTCACTTTTGATCTGATCGGCGATCTGTTAAATATACCCCACATCTGATACAATTAATAAATTCATTATTGATTAAATCTAATACTACTAATACTTTCTGTCTTTTGACGGGCCTTCCTTTTTGACTAGTTGATTTTTTTTTTTTTTTTTTTTTTTTCGGTTTATCTATCATTGGTTGATCGTACGTATAATACCGTATCTTATTTTGGATTGTTAGAAGATTTTTGCGAGTATATATAACATTACATACATTTATATACTACTATAGGGATAACGACTTTTGCCACATTAAAATCTTAATATTTAACCCATAGCTAGGGGAGGAAATATTGTTTCCCAAATGTATTTGCGCGTAAGTGAATGTAAGGAACTCGACTAAAATTCGAACTCTCCTCTCACTTTTCTCCTTTCGACTGCGATACATTGCACCACAGGCACATTTATGCACACCATGGAGTTGCGATAAAATGCAGAATAAGTTAAAAAATATCTATTCAGAAACTAAGAATAATGTGTCAATCATGGCGTATACCACGTATACGTGACATTTTACGCGGTATTTCTTATATTTATATAAAAAAAAATAGACAATGAAATTTATATAGAAAAAATAGACAATGAAATTTACACCGACAGTGCGCCATCTGTTTTCCTATCAATATTGGTACAGTATTGATAAGCTCATTAATTTTGACTGCTCTTATGTAAACTTTTATATCTTTAGAATTTGCCTATTTACATTCGGTTTTTAATGTTGGCCTTTCCGTTAAAGGTATATTAAGCGTGGGTTTCAAGGATGTTGCTAATGCCAAAGTATATCACTCAGTCAGCCAGTCAATAAAATAAAAGTTCGCGCTAACAAAGCCATTTTTCAAGGAAGCAAAGGGGAAAGGAGAAGAAATGCCAAACATTTGGATCATAAATATAAAAGCTAAAGAGGAAATATTTGCCAGGAAGACATTTTCGAATTTTCAAGAATTAAATGGCAGACCATTTTTTTCTCTTTTCTTTATATTGCGATGAAGTTTTTTTTTTTTTACATTTAGGCTTGCTTATATATAAATGGGTTTTCGATTATTTTTTTAAAAATTTGTTGTTGCTGTTAATATAGTTGTTAGGAGGAGTTTGGGAAATGTCATTGATTTAAATATTGTCGTTTTCATGTGACTAGCTCTTCTCCTCACTCTCATTCTAATGAGATAAGCAAAGGTTATATTGAATGACCCACCGTGAATCGGTACCTAGAAAAGTCAAGTTCAATCCCAAGTGAATGTCATATATTTATGTTTCCCTATTGAACTGTTTATTTTAATTAATACCTTATTCATTTAATCTATCTGGAGTGGTGTTTCCTCCAAACCTATCGGCCAATTTTTAATGATTTACCGTCTTGTAAACAAATTCTTCATAAACCTCTTCTTTAAACATCTTGAATAGCTAATTGTATAAAACTTGTACTAAAAATGAAGAAAGCACCAGAAGTGTTTCGGTATGACGGTATTTTATTGCAAAGTTAAAGAAGAATGAAAAAAAATACCGTCAAATAACTTGTGTATTGAGGATTCTATTGATTTAAGAAGACCTGCCGTCAAATGTCTCCGTGTAAACCACCAGAAACATACGGTATACAGAGGTGGTGTCTCCATAAACCAGCGTAGAGAAGCCAATGGGAAACCACTCCACTACCTATCCCAACATAAATCATGGCTAACAACGCAGATTATACGAAACCTAAAGGCGTGAAGGGGGTTAAGTCCATGGGAATTATCTTCTCGCCACATAAGGACCGACATGCTGGTGTGGGGGAGGAAATAGAGGGAAGAAACTTGTTGACATCTGTAATGTATAGAGGAAGGTAGGGAGCCATGATAGACTGAAAAAGAAAGAAAGAAAGGGGGAGGAAGATTAGAATAGGCTTAGATTTTATTAACAATAAGAACGAGATTTTGACAGTGGGTTTGAATTTTGATTTAGCTTACTTGCATTTACATGATACTAAAACGTTGAGGCGCGGTGAAACAATGGATAGCGGATAGGATTGAGGAATCGGAGAATCGAGTTCGAATTCAATTCGGCTCTATTACGTTCACTTACGTGCTTGGGAAAAGTATGAATCCTCTTCTACTCCCCCCCAGCTATGGGCAAATAGCAGGAAAGACTGGGTTCGGTAGTCTTTGTTGGCAACCGGTCTAGGAGAAATTAAATCTGGATTCAAGACTGTAGGTAGCTATGGAATAGCACATGCTATACAGCTAAAGAAATGATCGTTCGGATTGGCCCAATGACTCCGATTACGGTTGAGTTATTATTATTATTATTATTATTGGCCTTGAAAATAAATGTCTTGCGATTTTTTGATATTATGACAGCCAGAAAAAAAAACGATCGGAGTAGGAAAAATTTGAGAAATCGATGCTAATTTACCAAGCCATTGCGGCAATAAACTATACCGTTAATTTTAAATTCTGATATGAACTATTCATTAATAATATCAGAAGGATTAACTTAAATTCCATGTAACTTCAGGGTGTAAATTTTTACAGCTCTCCACATTTTCCTTTATATCCCCCCCACATTGAATTGCTATAACTTCGTAGGAAAGATAATGAAGTTTTGATTTCAGTGTTGTCTTTGTCTTAGAATTGCATCAATGCGAACTTTGAGAATTCAGTCTGCAATGCTCTTTAACCTCTAGCCAAGGGAAGAAGTGAAACTAACAGACTCGGTCGGAATTTGAACATGGCACAACAGCTTTACTTCTCACGTTAATAATCATTACGCAACGTACAGATTATGACAGCCAAACTGTGCATATATAACTGTTGAAATTTCACAGACCTTGTTTGCAGATTGATTAACATTAAGATTGAATAATTACATCACCTTTGATTTACATAGGGGAATACGAAATGTTATTTAATCTGAGGTTTCTTAAATAATCTTATCTCTAAAAATACCTAATTAAATAATTGTTTCTCATAGTGATGCATCTCAAAAGCAATCATTGTGTATCACAATGACTGAACTGAAAGCTCACTCTTTTGAATACTACTCTCAGTCTATAATAAATTCGCTTGTAAAGAACTGAGACAATCTTACCGATCCCCAACCTCCGTTCATCTTTCAGTATGATATTAACTATAAGTGTAATGATGTGAATACCACTTGTTCACTAGATCTCTCCGTCGAAATGTCAATGTCATAATAACTACAGTTAAAATGATTCAAGAGAACATCTTGTTGATCATTATTATGTGCTTGAGTCAATATCATAATGACGGCAACTATAACTATCTAAGCGACGGTCTTGAAAGCAAGAACTCTCTGTCGTCGTTGATGTTGCTGTTATTGTTTTTTCTTCTTCTTCTTCTTCTTCTTCTTTAAGTAAGTATTGTCTTTTTACTATGTCTCTTGATCTGTTCTGATAAGCATTTACACACGCTCGGTAGGTGGGTTAGGCACTGTCATTCTCTGCCTTCAATATGTTTGTTAAAAAAAAAAAAAAAGTAGAATTCTTTCCTCAGCATGTGCCCTAGAAATTACAACTTTCTCGACCTTATGTTAACTATACGAATCCATTTTGTTTCCATTTTATGTGAAACTTCGGCTTTGCTTACATTTCCATGGTATATATTCCATGGTATATCCAGCATCCTTCTGTAGAACAAGATTTCCGTTGTTTCAAATCTCTTCTTCATCTTCGAGACTAACGTATCTCTATCTATAAAAGGCAGGGCGTGTGTGTGTGTGTGTGTGTGTGTGTGTGTGTGTGTGTGTGTGTGTGTGACGAATGCACGGCCGCAATTTTAGACGGAATTGCGCTAAAATTTACATGCACATGCTCCAAGTTAGCGCAAAGGCCAAGACCGACTTTGCATTTCCCAACTCCCATCGATAGTGGAAATAATAGATTTTTTCATGCTTCTACGGCAGTTTTCATGTAGTTTGTGGTCATTTTCTACTGGACAGATGAGGGCGTATAGCTGGCGGCCACGAATAGGAAGGAATATTCTATTGGCCAAGGTGAAAGCCAACAGCTGACTGACACGAATGTTAACTAGCATGCTAGAATGCAAAAAAAATCGATAGCTGCATTCGTCACAAGTGGGGAAAAATTTAGATCTGCATGGCACTTCAATCCAATTAGCTCATTCGCTTGCTTAAACTCAACGTTGATTATGATTCCGCAGAACTGTGTTCGGTGTGAAAAAGTATTTCCTGTTAAAATTATTTTTTTCATTCGGTTTTTCCAGTTACGAGTCCTTTTTAAAACCTAATCGTTTTGTATTCATTTTGTTTAGTTCTTTTTTCGTATCAGATTTAATGTTTAGTATAGAGCTTAGTAAAAATTCGCAGTGTGAGTTAGGCAAGAAGTAAGGCAAGTAGCAACATCAGCACGCCAAAGGACACTCCTTTAAAGGCAAAGAAGGACAAAAATATTTTAAGTCAAGTGTTAGCAATTGCTTTATGAGTCGTACGATTTTTGAATCAAGCACGGACAACGCCGGACCATGCTGCTAGTAAATAACTAAAGCTGTAATAACCTGAGAGACAATCTAGCTGACCTTTCGTCACCGTCGGCATATGAAATCGTATTAACTGCAGTTATAATGGTTTAAGAGGCCATTTTGTTTAGCGCTAGTCCCCGCCGAAGTGTCAATATTTTAATATTTAAAAGTCTGACCATAACACATCCTGGATATGAGACCCAAGGTGAATCGTTCAGGTTACAGAATGTTTTAATTATTTCACCACAAGCAAGCAAAGATGAAAGAGGCAGTGTGAAACTGATTGAGAAAAAGAAAACATTATTAGAGGAGATAACAATAAAGTAACAGGAATTAAGAAAACAGAATATAACGATTGACATTACACACAATTTTTGACTGGAAAGCAAGAAGTCGGGAGATAGCTCCGCAAGAGGGAAGAAACTGTTAGCATAGAATATCTACGCATTCCAACTCTAAAATGATGGAAAATTTGCCACCAATGATGTAGTAGGCTTACATTCATGAAGTCTAGGTAGCAAGGAGGAAATATCATCGGTAAAATTACTATGGGAATATTTATAGAAAAGTTACAGGGAATCTACCTTATTGTGGGCGCCTTGCTGAATGGTTAAAATATCACGATGATTAACAAGTAAAGGCGGACACATCGATATTAACGGCCAGCGGTTTGCAACACTGGAAAGTGCATGAATAACAAACGACGATTTGACTTAATCTTTGCGAGTAAAATTGAGTAGTCGGAGTTGTATAGAATTGGTTGTCATTTCGCTAGCAGGAAATCAGTGTGTTAGAAACCTGAAGCATACAAACCTTGTTCAAATTATTTGTTCCCTCCAGATTATGTGATCTCTCCTGGGAATTGAAATGAAGTCTCGATCAGTGTATTTGCTTTATAACAATCATACTATGGCTCTGAAGATTCTGAGTAAACACAAATGTGTCTCAGCAGGTGTCGGCAAAAGGGATTTATAGCCAACCTAGCTGATGGATATGCTTGGAAACAAAGCAGCCATCCATTTACTTATTACATTTATAGTCTGCGCAACCAGATTCTTAGTCACTTTTCAACACCGAAGTGCACAATATAGATTAGGCTTTTATCAAATTAATTTCCTGAGATCCTCCTGCTTAACCTGAATATAACGGCCTGTGTCTAAGCAGAACAGATATGTTCGAATCTTAATATGACGCAATTCTAACAATTTAGAACAGACAATGATAGTCGAATGAATTGCCGTTTCGAATATCTTTCAGACTACTTTGCCAACTATTGCTGCACGGTTTGGGGTAGAGAATATTTGAAGTTATAGATAATAAATATCAACCTGATGTCAGATCGAGAGATACACCGAATGGTATTAAAGGTCCATATATCGGAGAGTTGATTGCATTTTCCTAACAGCCGATGAGGAATATCGATCTGAAGAGAAAATCTTTTGTCTGCTCAATAATCTTTTACTAAAATCCCCAATAATATCGTAGAAAAATGAACACACAAGTATCCAGAGAACTGATCTTAACATTAGATTAATCTCGTATATTTCCGCTACAACCGTCTAGTTTTAAGTTGGGATATTAACCTAATAATCTAAGTGATTTTCCTCGATTTCTTTTGTTTACTGTAATTATCAGTAAGAGGATATTTTACGTGATCTGTACCTTCAGCCAATGATGGCTCGATACATCGTATCCCTTGTAGATCTTAGAAACATCTGTCCTTTCTCAAGCCTCTTTGCCTCCGTTTCACTTCCACTTTCCACGTGGTAGTAGCTAGCCGAAACCCCTATTTTCTTTCGAAACCTCCTAAGTGTGAAAAATTCTCAAAGCCCTAATTCCTCATTGTATGTTCAAAAATTTCAGCTGTCTCTAATTCCAAGGATAAGTATCCTTTTTCTTTATATTTCCTGAAGACTACTTCGTTGCCTACCAAAAATTCTATTGTATTCACGTCATCTTTCTGTAGATCAACATTCTGTTTGGCTCCACTGTTCTATTCAGCTGTGATGTGATTGTCCAGCGTTGTCTGCCATAAAGAAGAATTGATAATACAAAAAGTGTCAGCCATGTTTTTATGGAAATATTCTTGTCTCTTCAAACTTTGCTTAGCTTTTGGAAAGCATCGCTTGCTATTCCAATGTTTGTTAGGATTTCGGTTTTGCATTTTCCATCCACTTTTAAAACATTTCCCATATATTTAAACGACGCTGCATGTTTAGCAAATATATAAATACAGAAAAAATTACCAATAACTTTTATTTACTTTTTAGTTGTTTGTATTACATTTCAACCAAGACAAGTCACATGTTCTACTTAAAGTAAACGGTTACACTTGGAATCTTAATGTTGAATGAATATAAGTGGACGAGAAGATACTAGAAATATAGATTATGAGAACAAGGTGATAAAATGCTTAGCCCTTGACTTGAAGATGTCGTCGTTAAAATGTTCTGGAATGCACACACGTGGTGGGGGCATGTTTGGCAGTGTGGTGTGAATTCTTGGCAATGGTTAATTGCAATATCATTCTCATACTTGAAACACGATAGAGTCGAGGGTGATAAAACTTCGAAGTCGTAGAAAGACGAGCCAAGATGTAAAGGTCTGGAAAATATGGAATAAGAAAACTGAGTTCATCTGAATATTTGCAATGGAAATAGCGACATATTAGCGACAAACGTGCAATAATATTTATGTGTGGAAAAGTCTGGAGAATGAACATTAAGTCATCCCACACCAGACAGTGAAAGGGATTTTGAACTCAAAGCGGGAAAGTGAAAAATGAGCAGCTCTAGGCTGAAAATTGCAGCAATACTCCATTTTCCCCCTAATCTGGTACTTGTATATATAAAATAAGATATTTTTGGGACCCATAGTTAGCCGACTTTTTTTAGCAATAGTATGTATATATGATTTCTACTTGAGGTCTAGATTCTAATTTCAAATTCAGTAGACATTCAGTAGACGTTCAGTGCGTGAAGTTTCATGATAACTAGAAAAGGCGTACTCGAAATGTCCATGAAAAGATAATATCTTGTATTTTAGGCACTGAAAATAACAAGCCAGTTATTTCTGCATTGAACTGGTAGCGAAAGATGAGGACAGAGATCTGTTACAAAGCACTGATCATACGACGATATTTTATCAGGATAATAATCAGTTGTATTCCTAGTCATTATTTTCATTATAACAATGGATTAATAAAATGAAGTTTAGCAAGTTCCTCAGCAAATAGGATGTAGCATAAATATTTTTTGCAAGTATATGAACGGAAGGGATATCATTTTTGAAGAGTAATTGTCTAAACCAGATATTTTAAAAAAATCACTGTATAAAGAAGAAACTGTCCGAAAAAGAAAAGTTTGGAAAGTAATGTAATCAAAATAAGTGTTCATACTTGAGATTTGAATGTTTTATTTGTTTTTGTTTTTATGATAGATAAATCGTATTGTTAAAATAGAATATTTTCAGAATTAAATATATTTTTCCTCAGGGGTTATTCTTGTGACTAATGTTATTTGGTTGGTGCAAAGATTATGTCCGTTTATGACGTTAAAAAATACGTCAAAACAGACGTTATTTTTGCACCAACCTAATAGAAAATGATTATATTAGGTTGGTGCAAAAATTATGACGTAGTAATGTCGTTTATTGACGTTAAAAATACGTCAAAGAAAGATATTATTACGTCATTATTTTTGCACCATACTAATACTTGTTTTCACAGGAAAAAAAAAACATGGGTGCATCTAAAAAAAAAACTGCGTTCTGGGGCCATTTGAGTGTATTTCATTATAACCACATACTTATTGACTCTAACAATATGTGTCCATTTAAAACAGTGGTTCTCAAAAAAATTATTGATTTTCTTCTAATATTGCGTGTCAAATGAGAATCTGTGTATTTGCCATACTAATTATTAGATAAATAGGATACCGTGTAAAGAGAACCTAATATATACCCCCATGTACACTGTATATGGGTATGTGGCATATTACATGGTTTAGATGTACGAATACCACTAACTAACAACCCATATTTTCTTGCAGACCAATGAATATTTACCCAGTACGTAACACATACTTTAAAAATAATTGAATTACAAGAAAGTTCAGTCTTTATTTTTAAAGGAAAAATTGAATAAAAAATAGTGTTGCGTTTCGTTCTTTAGGAATTGTTTCGATTAAACTGATATTTACGTTGATGCGACTACACATAGGAACGAAGGAGTGTTCATGCTGAAATATATACTATCTATACAAATTTCGTCTTAGATAGTATTATACCTACTCCGTCAAAAATGCACACACACATACATATATATAT
>OZ010573.1:111644567-111647067 GCA_963932145.1 Acanthosepion lycidas
AAGTATCTCGAGGCAAGCAATATAACGTTCTACCGATGAATACTGAAAATTCTATGGACAAAAATTAAGTATTGAGGGGAAAAATAATAAAACAATAAAGGCACTTGTACAAAAACTGAAACAGATAATTGAAATTCCTGGGAAATTTTATGAGAAAATATGGTATGGATGATTTAATACTCACAAGACGTAGTGATGAAAATGTAACAGTGGGAAACAGCCAACAATAAAATGAATAAGTTTATGTGTAAAAGGATGCAAGGAATGTTCAGAAAAGAATCAAACAATAATTCCTTAGAGATAGAAAAGACAGAAACATGATGAGAGTTATTAATGTGATAATGATCAATTCATTGTTTAGTTCTGCAGTTATATTGTGTTGGTGCATAATTATCAGGCGTTTTAAAACAATATTTATTATGAAAAAAAAACATAACAATTCAACAATAACATTTTTAAATGACTATGGTTATTGCCACGCATTTTTGTAACCTGAAAATAAAATAATATTTTCATTTAAAAAAATAAACAAAACAACAATTTTTTTATTAGCAAATATCTCGCCTACAAAAAGGCCTGATAATTATGCATTAACACAATAATACAGCTGTAGTTCATTGTAAATAAATTTTTTACAGGTTATTCGTAGTGATTTGAACCCCGTCATCACGTGTCTAGCTTATTTCCTATGGATTGGATTGTTTGTTTTTTTAAGACTCGTATTAATACGTTTAAATAAATGGGAGATTCGATTATAGGGAAATTAAATAAATCAATTAATAGTGAAAAATAAAAGTGCGTATATAAGTAATACGGAATATATATAATTAAAAAGTGAAATTATCATTATATTTAGGTATTGAGGAAACTTTAAAAAATATCAAAAGTTTACTAAAAAGTTTCAGAACATTTGTGATTATTATTATTATTATTGTTGTTGTTGTTGTTGGAAATCTTATCTTAGCTGGAAAATATGACATAAAACGTCTATGTGACATGTCAATTCAAGTCTGTCAATCATGGCTCTCCACAAGTTCCTGTTTTTTGTAGCTCTTCATAAAATGTGGATTTTCGTTATCACATCAAATCCCTTTTTTTGTCAACTATTTACTCAATTCATTTAAATCATTCATGTTTTGCTTTCCTCTGTCCCTCTTGCCGTCAATTTTTTTTTCAAATTCTTTAAGCTTTCTTTCCTCATGATCTCTATAAATTTCGTCACTGTCCTTAATTGTAAGTATGTTGTTTTTTCGCTTTTATTTCATCTAAAACATTGTCATTCCCCACAATATTTTGCGGTTCCTCCTATAGAACATCCAGTACGTTGCTTCATCTCGATTCTTCATATGTCAGGAGATTATTCAACATTCACTGCCATATAGGAGGAGCGATATTATAAAAGCTTTCAGTAAACTTTTTGTTCTCACCAGATTTTTCCGTATCTTAATACCTTGCTTGTCTTTTTGGAAGGAATCTTACAGCATCGCAATGCGTTTTCGTATTTCGGTGTCGCATATGCCGTCCTCTGTTAAAATACTTCCCAGATACTTAAATTGTTTCACTTACTGGATTTTCTCAATTTGTAATTTGCATGTTTGTCTCTTATTTTCGCTGACAATATGTGTTGCCTTCCAATTGATGTTTATTCCTTTATTCTCAATTTTATTTCCTGGATTCTGTTGGAATTCTTCTATTTTTCTTTATATGTCTTCTATCTGAACTCTGTCATCTGGATATCTAATGTTGTTAGGATTGTTGCCCCAAATAATTAATCCTGGCAAGAATTCTAATTTTCTCACTATTACCTCACTGTAAAGGTTTGAATTAAATACACAGAATTCATTTTTTTTGTCCATGTGCAGGCGTTTGTCTCAGAGTATAAGTGTTGGATTATTCTAATGTATTTCCCAAATATGTCAAGCTTACTTCAAAGTCTAAACAGTTCATTGTCATGTACTTTATCAAATGCTTTTCACAATTTATAAAACGGATTGCCCTTCAAGACATCATACGGAATATAATTATTGCATTCGTATCATAGCTGAAACGATAACACTTCCAGATGATTTACGTTACATGAATATTTACTAATTTTGAATGTCTTTTTTTGTTTTTTTAATAAGCATCAAACGTGTGGCCGTGTAGTTAGAACGTTCGCTTTTAGACGACAAAATCTGTACTAGAATTTCACATTTGTTCATTTAACATGGAGATGACTAGGTGAATTTATCGACGTGTGCCGAACATTTGGAAATTATCCTACAGCTATACGACGCTTTGACCTGAGATTGTGATTGAAATTTGGTAGGCCGTCGATTGTTATACTAGCAGGGTCACAATTTCTTGTAAGTTACAGTTTGAGCATATTGGACTTCTTCAGACTGTTCGTCATATTTGATTATAAGTTCTCTTGAAGAATCTATAAGAAAAATGTGCTCAGTATAGTTTCAATATAATGTAGACTGTGCGTGTTTTTAAGATATACCATGGTGCCTGAACC
>OZ010573.1:111678120-111683120 GCA_963932145.1 Acanthosepion lycidas
ACACAGATAATATACTCCAGGCTGTTAACGAAGTTCTGTTCATTTATGCAATAGATAGGTGTGTTTATATATCAATAATCATTTCAAAAATAGTTATATGTTAACGGATAGAAACATTTCTTTGGGGTATTCTTTTGAAGCAGTATGTAATTCTACGTCGGAGTATATGTGTTGACACAAAGCAGTTAGACAACCCAGGGCTTCATATAACAGTTTTTTTACATCTACACTGAAAGGAAATGACGCAAATTTCTCGATAGCTAAATGATAAATACTAACTTTATGTGGACTACAAAATGATATCCGGCGTAATAAATAGATCTATAAAGTAGAAAAAACCTGTAATATTGCCGTGCTCTCTACTCTTCATTATGCTGTCGAAATCTGGATCATTTAACATCATCATCTCTGCTTTTATGAACGACTCTATAAGTGTTGACTACGCATCATTCATAATGTGCACTGAAATTAATTCATTTTTTAAGCTTGATATTTCAAGATTGCTAAAATATCGACGTTCGTTGGCCAACGAAAATGGCAATGTTGGAAAATGGTGCAATAAGCATCAAAAGAAAATAATTATATTTGAAAGATAAAACACTGGACGACGTAACAAAAGGCACTGCGTAAAAGCTAAAAAAAAAGATTCTATCTATATTTAAAATAAAAAAATAAAAAAAAATAATTAAAATATTCTATGGTATGTGAAATTTACTACTGATATTTGGTAACTTTGGCTGACGTGGTATAGATATTTCGAGACAGAGATCCTAAAGGCATCCTTAATTTCTGAAGTAAACAACATATTAACTATATCGGAGTAAACGGCAGAATCGTAGAAAGAACTCATTCTACGCTTAAACGTTCAATTTCAACTGACTAGTGAGTTCTATTATGTGATCAATGTAGAAGTTTTCGCGAAAATGGAAACAAAAAGTAAAATTATATTTAATATCAAGAAGAGTCAGTGTAATTTCTCGGGCACATATTCAGGAAAGAGGGCTCGGAAAATCTGATACTCACCGGGCAGATTGAAGGCAAGAAAGACTGTGTAAAACAACATATAACATGCATACTGAGCTTGAGTAAATGAATGATGGAACAAGAAATAACAAGACAAAATTTATTAAGAGCTACGAAGGACAGAAATCCCACGATCACCTGCATTCTGAAGAGACACGGCATATAAATAATAAGAAGAGTAAGTGAGTTCGATCTTCATGAGTGCTCCATAATTTCGGCCTTGTTTCATATCTAAACTTTGCTTAATATATCACTTAACAGACCTCAGATTCTTTGGAAAATCATGGATCATCAGTTGACATTTGTCGTACAAGGAACATATAAGATTAACCTAATGTATATCCTAATCTTATATCTACGCGTATCCAAGCTGTGGTAATGAAGATGGATTAATCTATCAATGAAGAAGGATAGAAGAATCATTAAACTGTTTTTAATTAAATGTTTAGCTTATATATAATAGTAATTTTTAGAATTATATTGATTCGATAAAATTACAATCGGCTAGAATATATTTATTTTTATAAGGAATTTCACCTTGTTCAAGAGAGCCTCGATGTAGATGGCTACAGAATAACATGCAACATTTATAGGAATATATGTAGAATAAAATGGTTAACGCTAGAACTGAACTGGTTACGATTGTAGTGATCAGAGAAGCATCGTCTTGAGAGTTGCTTCCCCAAATCAGCGGTTCACAGGAAGAAATTAGTGGAACTTTCATCTCATGAATCGAATACAAAGGGAATGATGGTGTTTCAGTACAATGTACGTGGCATGGCGGTTAAAGGTTAAAACTGGTGAAAATAACGAATATTGTTCATCTGAACAATGTCCGTGAGACATGCGATGTTTTGACTGTGAAAAAAGGGATATGATGAAAAATAATTTGTCATCCACAAGAACACCGAGACGCTTTTGGACTCTATCTAGACTAAAAAATTAAGTGAGGGTAGATCCTGTCCATATATGACAGCAATACTCCATTTCCAGCCTCCTTTGGCTCTGGTCAATATATATGATAGCAAGAGTCCAGTACTTACTGGAAAGGTACCGGAAACTGACTATTTTTCCTGCAACTTTAGCCATTAATCATATGTACAAGTTCCACTTATGCTTGAGTAACATTAGCTGTTCGTTCATTGTGATATGTGAATTATGATTGAACACCAATATTTTTGTTTTTGAGGTATTGAATGTGATTAGATATGTTTTAAAAAAATGGAATGATTATATACCTTACCTTGAACAACTGCCTCTGAGACAATTGGAAAGGCCCGCAACCTACCCATTTATGAAGAAAACCCTTATTAACATATGTTTTAACAGACGGAAAACAAATGGACATTTTGGAAGTCGGCGCCTTCTGCTAATCATTTCAGTTCCAGTTTAGAAAATCAGCATTTGAATTTCTACATCAGATTATTTTAGAAATCGAAATTTAGCTTTGAAACGAAAAAATCTTCCAAACTACGGTCTGATCAACGTTGACCAGTAAAACTGAATGTCATATTTAGCTTCTTACGTCTACATTTGTAAATTTGTAGTATATTGCAGAAATCGCAGACACAAAAATTCTTTTGGATATTTATCTTCAAATAATTAAAAATCTTGCTTCATTTTTGGATCACTTGTAGAAAGAGGAAGAACTCTTTGGATATAAACATCCAAAATATTTTTTTATTATCTTGAACGGGGAGAATGACCTTCATCTCATGTAGAATATATACGTTAATATATCAGCCACAAGATAGGCAAATTTGATATTGCATATGATCATATGTAACTGTCCAGGGTTTATATATAATGTTACTTCCAACGGTATTGGTGACGTTAAAATCGAGTTTAAACTCTGGAAATTAAAATTGTCATTTACAGCAGCAGAAAACAAATTAACTGTGTCATATCATGTAATTTACTGAGTCTTTTAATTATATTTATTTTATGCTTTGAAAATGCATAATTATTGTCATTAGCTATCGTTTCTTTAATATTCAAAATCTGTCTGGCGTATTGATGAATTCTGGAAATATTACAGTATAATTACATTGATTACAAAACTATGACTCTACACATATAATTACTTTTCATATAAATAAAAAAAATATAACCCTAATTACACACGCACACATACACACATATATATGTACCTACTTGTACATCGGTAGAGGTACACAACATTCAGCTTATTGACAACAAAGACGCATGCACACTTATCTCTTTCGCTCTCTCTCTCTTTAAATGTCCCTCAGTCTCTGTCTGTTTGTCTCTCTCTCTCTATCTCTCTCTCTCTCTCTCTCGATATATATATATATATATATATATATATATATATATATATATCAAGGAAATATAATTTTATATAATTTCATATATCAACAAAATGTATTTAGAAAAACTATGACAAATTGGAAAACAAAAAACGCATCACAAGAAAACATACTTTGTCATATTATTTCTGAATATATTTATATATTCAGTAGAGAAAACGGTTCTATGGTAGGCGAGCACGGAGGAGGCGCATGCCCGAAAAAAAATTGGTACGAATTGCTGCGATCCTACTACATGAATTAAGGGATGAACATGTCATCTGCTACCTTTGATGCCGTGGATTCCTTGGGCAGTCAAATATTTCCTCAATTTTGAAGGTTGGCATCAGTGGTCGGAGCTTAAAACGTGCTTCACATCGTCTACAGACCGCAGACAAACAGGCATCGAGTTCAATCTTGAGAAGATTCCAAATAAATAATGTTGAATAAGACCACGCTCACAACATAATGCAACGTCCGACGTGAAACACATCTGTTTATCTTCCCATTACACGTCACTAATAACGGTGGACATTAGCGCGTTGTTTATTGTTATACAACTTTGAAAATTCCAGTTACAATTGTAAGAAGAGATCACAACAGACTGACACGTATACAAAAACAATACCTTGTTTGGTGATAAAAATCTGCTGGTGGCGCAAGGGGTGGCAGTACTGCCTTAGCCATCAAAACTTTTTTACCTCTCGGGTTTGGCGGCTGACGAGGATATGCTATCACACATACTTTCCCAAGTTTTACGCAGAGAATCGAGTCTAAGTATAATAAAATAAGCAAGTCTTCAATATGTATGCCACAGCGGCACACTGTAGGCAGAGCCTTAATATATCTAAATAAATTGTTCAATTTTCATCGATAATTTATTTGGAGTAAATGAATCTTTTGAGACAGTAATAATTTATTTAATGCTACATTTACTAACTTTGAAAATATTAGCTACACACACACATACATACATGAATACATACATACATACACATATACACACACACACGTGTGTGTGGGTATGTATATATATATAAATATATATATATATCTGTGTGTGTCTGGGCGGAGACGTTCTTGTGGCTGACCGGTCTAAAGAACCCTGGATGAGATGGGGTTTTCTCCTACAATGGTGTGCACAATTCCAAGCAATGCTGGGTTGTAAATTTTCTTAAAGGAAAGTGCGACACCGAAAGCCGAAAAAAGCATTAGGATGACCAAAGATGCGTTCCAAAAGATAACCAGGTTATTAAGTGACAGAAAACAGTAATTAAATTAAAGAAAACTCACTGTGGTGGATTCCGCGTGAAAAATCGGTCTCCAATAAATGACAAACGCAAGTATTTAAGCTAAGAAATTAAATGTATTTACACAAAATACAAAAGGTAATGCTGTTAGTAAAATCCAGGAACGCCGGTTAGTATTAATCAAAGATCGCTATATACAGTCTCGAAGTAAAGTTCCTTAGAGTTGGGCGTCCTTGTAACTGATTCTAACGTCAACTCAATCACAGTGTCTATGTACTTTCCACTCTGTTTCTCTACCCTGTTTCTCTACCTGTCCCTCTACATGTTCCTCTACTCTCAGACTCTGACTGACTGTGGCTATTTTATGGCAGCAGGACGAGTCCATTTATATCAGAAAAGGGTGGATCCCATAATACTT
>OZ010573.1:111698120-111703120 GCA_963932145.1 Acanthosepion lycidas
CGTGTGAACTTCTTTTCATTTTTCATTTCAACCTTTGGAAGTAAAGTCTGATGATCCAGAGCCCTGTTAAAGGGGTTGTGGTGAAATAACTTATTACATGGAACATTAAAATGGTTTGTTTTTTTTCAAACAAATATATATATATATCCTTTCAGCTTCATATTAAGTTTTGCATTTAACATTGTTTTTCTCAATATATTCGTATTTGCGTTGAACATTTCTTCTCTGGCTTTATGAATCGATCTAAATTTACTTTATTTTATTAATATTTTATTTGCGAATTTAGGTTATAATTTTTAACATTTAAAGTTTATAAAAATAATTCTTATTATTGTACGTTTGAATATAAGCTACCATTTATTTTTTTGTCTTACAATTACTGCTGACTGAGATATTATTGTACTTCTTCGTTCATATCCCCATCTTTGAGAGTGACCTTTTTGAAAAAAATCCAAACATAATTTACTTCTTCCTATATCATTTCAAACAAAATTGCTCGTTAAGTCTGAAACATCAATCATCAGGAGATACTTAGGGCGATAATTTAATAAATCACATATAGTGAGTTTGTTTCCTACAGCGCATTCCATTGATATGGCCTCTAGGATGAAGTAAGCTTTGTCCACTTATTATTTCCGCGTTAGAATTTCAAATAATATATGATAGTAAAATACAAAAACGAGTTAAATTATTTAAAATTAATAATTTTTTATTTTTATTTTTTTTACTTTTATCGGTGGCTTCACACGGTGGAGATTTCTTGCCACTCATTTGGCAAATATTCAGGTAATGAGAATATTTTTTTTTTAAATTTCTTCGGAATTTTTCTAAGAAATAATAATATTATATAGCATACACTAATAAAAATTTGAATAAATAACAGAACGGGGAGAAAATAATAAACGACGCCGTGAGAAATAATTGGATCGATGATGCCAAAGAAATGAATTTTTTTAAAAAATTACAAAATAATGAGCATTTCCCGGGGCATGAGGACGCCAAGAATGGGGCAGGGTAAGATCAGTATAAAAATTAATGATGGCAGTGTGCATTGGCTGGATAAAACTTGCAGGCATTGAAAAGCAATAACCGATATCAATTTGTTAGTGGCGAATAAGTGAAATCGGAAAAAGCTTTTTGGCTGAACGATCATCATGTAAAGTATGGTTTATGTTGTTCTTTCAAGAGAAAATGTATATTTTAATGACTGGGAATTTGTAAAATTTAGTAAAATATGCCAAACTGATGTAATGACTTTCAACATATTGACTTAGTAAGCAAATCAACAACCCTATTATGTACCGACGAAAATGTTTATTTCATCATTAATCCTATATATAATTAATCTTAAGTTAAAACACAAAGGGAAATACATTGTTTATATATGTATATGTTCGCATATATATATATATATATATATATATAAAGAAATATAGTCTTAAGGTGTGCTATATTTATGGAATAAAGTGCTCAATATCAGAGATAGAGCGTGTGTAAATATAAAAGTGAACATAGAAGTCAACACTTAGAGGCGACAGTCTGTTTCGTGCTATATGCAATCGTCAAGCCACGTGTGCTGTTATTTTTCTCGGCTATTTATATATATACGGGTTAGTGGTGCATTGTGGGTATTCTATTATGGCGGTTATTTCACCGGAAGTCGTTTGTTTATCTATTTAGGTCAAATTATATTGCTTGTTTTTATTTTTGTTTCGTATTTTATTTATTTATTTATTTATTAACGTAGTAAAAATTTGTTTATATCACTTATTTAACAGTTTTGTTTTGGTTTGGGAATTTAATTAAAACTATTTGTTCAGTTTTGGGGTTGATTGTTGTAGTTCATTCTAAGTATTATTTTGGCGGGAACAGTTTTTAATTGATTATCTTTATTTGGGATTGGTTTGTTTATTTATTTACTTGGATGAATTTAGGTTAATTTATTTTACTTGTATATTTTCTCTTTTCGGTTTTCGATTTTTAAGTAACATAGTATTTTTTATGTTTTATTTCTTTTTTTTTTTTTTTTTTTTTTTTTTTTTTTTTTTTTTGCTTATTAGTATATTTATTTGTTTTTATTTTATTTTTTCCGTTTTTTAATTTTTTAGGTTACGTAGTAAAAATTTATTTTCATGTCTGCATTTTGAGATGAGTTCAGATCTTTTGTTTAATAATTTATTTTGGTCGGGAAAAGTAATGATAGCTATTTTTTCCTCCGAGCAAAGTTTGCAAGTTTTTGATTGGTTATTGTAGGCTGATGATTTTTTCCTTATCTTCCAAGATATTTTTGGTGTGATGTTCGTTTTGTTTTTAATTTCCCAGATATACTTAGAAAGCATTGTACTGTTTGCATATTTACTATTTGTGAAAGATGTTTTGTGTGTATAATTTCTTTGTTTCCAGGGTCCTTCAGTTACTCCTATGTATACTTTTTCTTCATTATCTGGTGATTTTATCGTGGCTTGGTATATTACGTTGTTTTGTAAACAATTTCCGTTTAAGGGACATTCGTTCTTTATTCTGCAGTTGCACGTGGGTTTAATTTGTTCGTGTGGTTTGTTGATAATTTTCCTATTGTGCTTTTTTATTATTTGTGCCATGCTCTCGGTGCAGCTGTAGCTGATTTTTACAGTGTTTTTGTTGAATATCTTGTGTAAGGTGCTTGATTCTGGGAAGTGTTTGTGTAAGAGTTTGAAGAATATTTTCCCTACGTTTGTTTTTACGTTCTTGCTGTACGGTGGGTTGAACCATATGATATTTCTTCTTCTGTTGGCCTTTTTTGTATTCTGTGGTGAGTATGTGAGTGTTTCTAAAAGATAGCGGATTCCCAGAAACACTCACATACTCACCACAGAATACAAAAAAGGCCAACAGAAGAAGAAATATCATATGGTTCAACCCACCGTACAGCAAGAACGTAAAAACAAACGTAGGGAAAATATTCTTCAAACTCTTACACAAACACTTCCCAGAATCAAGCACCTTACACAAGATATTCAACAAAAACACTGTAAAAATCAGCTACAGCTGCACCGAGAGCATGGCACAAATAATAAAAAAGCACAATAGGAAAATTATCAACAAACCACACGAACAAATTAAACCCACGTGCAACTGCAGAATAAAGAACGAATGTCCCTTAAACGGAAATTGTTTACAAAACAACGTAATATACCAAGCCACGATAAAATCACCAGATAATGAAGAAAAAGTATACATAGGAGTAACTGAAGGACCCTGGAAACAAAGAAATTATACACACAAAACATCTTTCACAAATAGTAAATATGCAAACAGTACAATGCTTTCTAAGTATATCTGGGAAATTAAAAACAAAACGAACATCACACCAAAAATATCTTGGAAGATAAGGAAAAAATCATCAGCCTACAATAACCAATCAAAAACTTGCAAACTTTGCTCGGAGGAAAAAATAGCTATCATTACTTTTCCCGACCAAAATAAATTATTAAACAAAAGATCTGAACTCATCTCAAAATGCAGACATGAAAATAAATTTTTACTACGTAACCTAAAAAATTAAAAAACGGAAAAAATAAAATAAAAACAAATAAATATACTAATAAGCAAAAAAAAAAAAAAAAAAAAAAAAAAAAAAAAGAAATAAAACATAAAAAATACTATGTTACTTAAAAATCGAAAACCGAAAAGAGAAAATATACAAGTAAAATAAATTAACCTAAATTCATCCAAGTAAATAAATAAACAAACCAATCCCAAATAAAGATAATCAATTAAAAACTGTTCCCGCCAAAATAATACTTAGAATGAACTACAACAATCAACCCCAAAACTGAACAAATAGTTTTAATTAAATTCCCAAACCAAAACAAAACTGTTAAATAAGTGATATAAACAAATTTTTACTACGTTAATAAATAAATAAATAAATAAAATACGAAACAAAAATAAAAACAAGCAATATAATTTGACCTAAATAGATAAACAAACGACTTCCGGTGAAATAACCGCCATAATAGAATACCCACAATGCACCACTAACCCGTATATATATAAATAGCCGAGAAAAATAACAGCACACGTGGCTTGACGATTGCATATAGCATGAAACAGACTGTCGCCTCTAAGTGTTGACTTCTATGTTCACTTTTATATTTATATATATATATATATATATATATATATATATATATATATATATAATAAAGCTTAAATGCCCATTTATGTCGTGAATATATTCACAACGAGACGTTTTAATAACTGGTGACAAGATTTTATATATATATATATAGAGAGAGAGAGAGAGAAAATTTCATAACTAATTGGAAAAAAAATGACGCGTTTCATTCATTAAGCCTTCACACTTGAACATTACATTTATGCATGAAACTCGCTGTTGCCGAGAAGTGTTTACCTCAATGTCCCCTTTTATAATTCCATACATTCTATGACTGATATTTATTTATATATATATATATATATATATATATATATATATATATAGAGAGAGAGAGAGAGAGAGAGGAAGAGAGAGAGACAGACAGACAGACAGAAAGGAATGAATAGAATCAGAAATTAAATTAAACTCATCTCTCCCTTCATTGCTGGAACAACTGCATAAGTAATTATTACTTTTGGGAATTAAATTTTATCGCTTCATAGATACCAATACATACATTTGTTATACATATACATATATAGATTCCGAAAAAATAATCTTAATTTTATACCCTATAAATCTGTGAATGTCTCTTTGTATTGGTGTAGATATTTATATATTTGTATCTTATTGTTTATTTTATATATTGATGGCTATCCTGGAGTACGTGTCGTCGGCTATTACTATATCTATCTATCTATCTCTCTCTCTCTCTCTCTCTATATATATATATATATATATATATATATATATATATATATATATATATATATAAGAGAAATAAATAGACAGTTTTCATTATTCCAATAAGGTTTTACCATACATCACGTTTGATACTTCTATGTCTGGAGTAAACTAT
>OZ010573.1:111708120-111760620 GCA_963932145.1 Acanthosepion lycidas
GTGTGTGTGTGTTGTTTAGTCATGATTGATGGGAAGTGTTTTTTTTTTTTTTTGTTGCGGCTGCTTGAGGGGTGGATTAAGGAGGGCTTGTTACCAATTTTATTCTTTCTCATCGAATTTTTTATCTGTCAGACTTGGTGAAAATCTACTGACGGGAAATCTATGAATATGTTTTCAAGTTGGGACACAGTTCAGGAAAAATGATTTCCTACCATTGTATTAAATTGAACATCACTGGCGACATCTGAATTTCGATATCGGTTTCCTGCTTTTGCGTGCAAATGTATGCCTAGTGTCTGGAAATGAGAAATCTGAAAGCCGAGTTCGAAGTCCTGTTGGGTTTGTTTTATTCATTTGCACGTAGGTAACTTTGGGAAAGATAAAAATACATCTCCTCCAACAGCTGTAGGCTAAATAGTAGTAATTTTATCAGCAAAAGACATTCTCCAAATGTCGTTAACGCAATATTCAATCGGCAAAAAATATTTCGATTTTACATTGAGGTAAACCGTAAAATGAAAACAAAAAAAATCATTGCTTCTATATTTTTATTTTTGAAACTCTTATCAATGTGAAAACAGATTTTGTAATCGTAGAACAGTAACAATGTCGGATCAAATTTATATTCTATCTTGAAGCATTTCATAAGTACTTACAACAACCACGGAAATATTTGGTTGGTGCAAAAAATAATGACGTAATAATGTCGTTTTTTGACGTATTTATTAACGTCAAAAAACGACATTATTACAGTATTTACATTATGCGGACCATTGTCCTAATCTTTGTCGCCATATTTGTCACAACGTTTCGGCCGTTGTATGCTCCGTCCTTCTTCAGGTGGTTGGAATTTCGAACTGAACCCTTTATTTCGATCCCTGGGGTAGACTGTTCTAGTTCTACGTGTCATGTTTGATGGATGTCAGTTATCAGTTATCTCCTGCTAATTTTCCCTCTGAAAGTTCTCCACTGCTTTAAACGGGTATTGAACTCACACTCTTTGGGTCTCTAAATGGATCTAACCAACGCCTTTATCCACTTTGCCATGTGTCCTTGAGGAGATAACTGACATCCATCAAACATGGCACGTGGAACTAGAACAGTCTACCCCAGGGATCGAACTAAAGGGTTCAGTTCGAAATTCCAACCATCTGAAGAAGGCCGGAGCGTACAACGGCCGAAACGTTGACAAATATGGCGACAAAGATGAAGACAATGGTCCGCATAATGTAAATACTGTCCATAATACCTCATCTCAGAAATATAGACAGACCACGACATTATTACGTCATTATTTTTACAAAAACCTAATATATTCCTTTACGAAATGTAAAGTGACAACCATGTTTTTTTTTAATTTTTTTTAATAAATTGTTAGTCTATAAACAGGAAGAATTAAGTAAGATTAATGTAATTTGAAGTTTGAAAAACTCCTATTTTTATTTACACATAACAGAAAAAGAAATTGCTAATACATGTGAAAATACAAAAGGCTAATAGGAAATGATCCACAACGCCTCTCTACCTCTCACTTTCTATGTAAGTCATTCTCTCTATTTTCCACCTTCTCTTTTCATTATGAAGATATAATTCACACTAACGTCCCGGTTGGAAAGTGTTTCAATCAATTAAATCATTTAACACAATCAAAGATAAAACTCTACCAACCTAATAAAAACGAATAAAACACTGCCGTCTCATCACCAATCAAAATTATTTCAAATTTAATAATTTTTATAAAGAAGGTAGATTACCAAAAGCATTGCCTCATAATGAAGTGACAGCATTTATTTGGTTATATTTTTTTTTCGAATCTGGTCCTTTCCAAAATATTTTGACTAAACAATCTATATACTATCGATATATTGATGATCCTCTATTAATTATATATACGTGATGCTGATTTACCTGGTATTGTAGATAAACTAAACGAAATCGAACATACAATTGAATTTACATATGAAATAGAAGAAAACAATACTTTAATTTTCCTAGGCATCATAAAACAGCGCATTGACTGCAGCTTAAAATTTAGTGTCGATTGAAAATCGGCTAATAAAATGATCTAATAAATGTCTATTTCCATCATAACAAAAGAAAATCCAGAATAATCATTGGAGTCTATTTAAGAGCATACAGAAATTGCAGTCATCAATATTTACACGAAGAGAAGAAATAATACAAAATAATTTCAAGATCCTCTATACGTTAACAATTTTACATTCAATGTGAAACAAATGGCTAATAAAATATTCCAAAATAAAAATGCGGCCCAACTTACAAACGCATGGAACCAAAAAGTATATTGTTTGTCAAAATTACAATCGAAATAATTGATCTAATCAAAAGCAAATACAATTCAAGACGAAAATATTTTAAAATTGTTTAATCGCTTGTTCGTTCACCGTAAATTTGCATTCTAGTCTTTCACAACATTTCACCATTCTTGCAGATATTTGGTTCTCAAAATGTGGGATATTTAATACTAGATTATGGAAACAATAGGAAAATAAATCGAAAGGAAATTGGAATGATTGTATACCCAATACACGTAATGAAAAATGTTTAGTTTTTTATAATTTAAAAATTTCCAGCATCTATCGCTCGCATGTCTGGTCGCATCAACCTAAACAATATCTTGGCGAATGAAGTCTTAATGGATGAATTGCATAGCACCAAAACTTTTTTCAACCTTCTCATACATCTTTCTTTATATATATATATATATATATATATATATATATATATATATGTATTATGACAATTTATCAAATGCATTACTTATACGCCGAATTAGATCCCATAACATCTTGGCTCTAGAAAATATCATACTTATTAAAATATAAAGTAACTTAGACGGAAAATTCTGATGAGTGGAGTAATCGAATTTTATCAAATATAAATCTGCTCCCCCGATCTTTATTCAAATATATCCAGTCCAGAAGGAAGTATTTTTTTTTTATTTATATTTTTTAAGCGTTTCACCCCAAGCAAGGCGGGAAGCCACTAGCACACAAGGGGTTACAGAGAGTTGGAGCGATAGTAAAGAGGATTGATAGAGGAAATGATGAAGAGACGGTTAGGGGATAGATCAAGGCATCTGGAGACGTCGATTGACATTACATTTGAATAGTTTGAGATCATATCTATAAGGAAACAATAAATAGAAAGGGAGTTCCACAGGTGAGAAATGGAATTGAAGATACTGCTACATATAACAGTTTTGACAGTTAAAGCCTGTGAGCGAGATATCAGCCTAGTTGAACGCTTAAATTCATGATATCTTTGGACCAGCGAAAACAGCTCATCGGAGCAGTTACCATGAAAGTATTTGTAAAAAATTGAGGCAACGTCACGTTAGAGAGAGAGAGAGGTTGCCAGATCAGAGCCAATTACATTCCATATCTGTCTTATGAAAGACCTTGAGACAAACAGAAGGGGTTCCAGGCCATATATTACAGCAATACTCCATGAAAGGGCGAATGGTTGATTTTAAGGATTGACTCGAGCGAGAACAATTTTCTGGCGCGGCATAGGGAGTCGACTTTCCTTGCGGTGGCGAAACTATTGACTCAATGTATTTGTTCCATCTCAGGTCAGCAGACGTGAGACAGAGCAGTCGCAAAGAGGTGCTATCGTGGATTTGAGCGTCAGACATTTTAATAGGAGGCACGGATAGTTCTCTCTGAGTAACAGAGCAGTTTTGTTTTTAGGAATTAAATTTATCCAGCCAATTTCTACCCCAGTACACAACAGATTGGGGGTGCTTTTCGAGACAAACGGCCAGGTTAGTTTTGTCAGCGATACAAAATTTGTTTTTGAGGCAGAAGTAAATAGTAGTGTCGTCCGCATAGATGCCTACTTGGTAACCTATGACATCAGGAAGATCGTTAATGAAGATAAGGAACGGAGTAGGGCCTAGGATAGCGCTTTGGGGATCACCTGCTCTCGTGGGATAGGAGCTGGAGGCGAATCCGTTGAAAACGACCTTCACTGCACGGTTTGACAGGAATTATTGTAATTAGTCGAATACTCGACCTGAAATTCCATAACCCTGAAGCTTGCGAAGAAGGCCGGCATGCATAACCCTATCAAACGCTTTGGGGATATCTAATGTCACGGCACGAGCTTCTTCGTTATTATGAAGTGCTTGGTAAACAATTTCAGTTGTGGCCGTAAGCACATCATCTGTAGATCAGGCAAAGCGGAAACAATATTGCTTGCCGAAGAGCAGATTATGGGATGTAACGTGCACTTCGGCGTTGATTAAAGCTTCAAAGACTTTACCGAAGAGTGGTAGGAGACTGATAGGACGGTAATAAGAAGGGTCAGAAGAGTCTCCAGAGTCCTTAGAAACAGGATCAACGGATGAGGACTTCCAACACGGTGAAAAACAAGATTCATTGACGCAGTAGTTATATATAATTTGGGGATTGCAGGGCCAGTTCACGCGCACATTTCTTCAGGAAAATAGCTGGTATTCCGTTTCAACCACTAGCCTTGTTGGGGTCTAATTTAGAGATGATCCCCAGAACCGATGACGTTGTTATATTCAACTCGCACACTTGAGCTTATTTCTAAGGGGAAAATCGGATGTGGGTACACCGGAAGAGTCGAGCGTTTAATTGAATGTGAATTTCCGAGCAAAGCATTCAGCTTTGTCGGTAGAAGAGGTGAGAACCTCAAACTGGTTGAACAAAAGATGTACAGAGTTTTTACTATTGTTAAGTACGCTCTTACGGAGACGCCAATAATCCCTGGAGCCGAATTTGCGAGATGCAATACGTTTTTTCATTCTTGCAGCAAATAGTGACTTTGCTTCATTGAGGACACGCTTACACTCATTACGGGCAGAGACAAAGAGACGTCTATTGCAATCAGACATGTCGCTAGAATATAGGTGGAAGAAGTGATTTCAGCTGAGCAAGTAGCGGAGAATCAAGGGCAGGAGCGCGATTTGACCTTATATTTCACTGAGGGGATGAAAGCGTCGATTCCACATTTAACCCATTTGGAGACCTCGGAAGCACATTCTTGAACGGGGAGCGTGAAGACAACGTCCAAGGGGATGTCGCGAATGAAATCACGGAACGAGTCCCATTCTGCTCGTTGATAGCCGAACCAATATTCTAGTGGTAGGAGGTTCTTTGCAAGTGGTGGAGTTATAGATATCTTTCTCAATCTAATATACATGGGTGTATTTATTTTTTTAAATTAAAATAAAACTTATTAAATTAATAAATAAAATTCATAACTTCCTGTTATTAAAATATGATACGTAAATACACCCAATGCTAAAATTGAATAAAATATTAATCGCATAAAAGGATTAACATCTTCACTCGGTTACCTTTATTAAACATTAAGTCATCTATAATCTTCCATAATTTATCTAATCTTTTCCGTTAAGCTGATGAAGAATTATGAGCGTCTCTTAAATATAATCATTTTCAAAAAACATAACATTTTTACTTTTTACAAATACTTGTAAAAAAATGAAATCCTTACATTTCATCAGGGGACTAACCCATCTGCTAAAATAAATGTACATATTTTTTCGTTATTCATCTATATATGCCTACAGATGTTAAGAGCATAAGACAAACTGGAAATTTTATTAAAGACGCGTTTTTCCGAAGAAAACGTATCCTGTTTTTGCTTCATCATTTTAAATGAAAAAAAAAAACAAAAAAAAAAACAAAGCTGTGCACGAAGAAAATACGTTGGCACTTAGCAGATAAGTGAGTATCATAAATTAAATTAATTATCCTAGTTTATCATATCCGGATGTCCTTACGCCGAGAATGTCTTTCCGCCTGTATGTTTATTTGTTTTATCTATATCTGTATTATATATGTTTGAAATTTTAAGTGGGAGACTTTTTTATTTGTGTACTTATACATACCCACATAATGAATATGCCACCTCACATGCACACCTGAACAAACACAACATCCACGCTCATATAACCATATAATATCTATTACTTGTTCGCAACATAAAAATATAACAGAAAAGAGGCAGGAATATAAAAATATACTGTTGGGTCTAAGATCCTTTTTGTGTTGATAGATATACAAATAGGGGAACACTTGTAACAGTTTAATTTTTGTACATACATGCTTCAGAATTATTAATGTTATGATATTCTTGCTACTGATCATATTCATAATTGCTTTGGATATGGTTGTAATTATACAGATGTTACGATTGGATAAATTGTTTCTGTACAAAATGAATATGGATTATGGTCAGGACCAAAATGCCCCCCAACATATGTATTCTCGGTATCCCGCGTTCGTGTGCATGTGTAGTCGCACTATCTTAACAAATTTAGTCCTACGAAATCGTAAACGACGAAAAGAATCAAAATGAAAACTTTTCCCACTTTGTCATATATTTTTCCAATATCACTCGTCATATATAAAAATTATATATCGTTCTCATATATTTTATGTGTTTTTTTTTACATATACATGTACACACGTCTGCGTGTTTATATATATATATGTATATATTGACAGTTGGAAACGTTTCAATAGATTTGATAATGCATTTCACCATTCACACCCTCAGTGCTATTTCCATGAAACGTTTTCAACTGTCAAAATTTTGTCAGGATTTCTATATCCTATTTTTAAATATATATATATATATATATATATATATATATATATATATATATATAATGGAATAGCAAAAGGTAGAACATATATACCTTTTTGTTTTTGTTTGAGATGTCTACTTTCCCTATATACACATTCATTCATTTAAACTTACTTACACACTTACGTGCCTACATGATAAAATCCTTTTTTTATATATTCGCTGCTAGATTATTTGGAATCTTTTGCAGCTCCTATTTCAGATTTTTTTTTTTTTTTTTTTCAAAATCTTCCCATTCGCCCCATCTGAAAAGGTGAAAATATGAAAGAAATCCGTAGAAGCGTTGGCAAAATAGAATTTACCACCGAACGGCAAGTTGAAATGAGATATTATGGTTAGCGGCAATTGAGGGAGGAGGACTTCTTTTGCCGAGAAAATTATTTTGCTCTGCCAAAGCGGAAGGTGTCAAGAGGGTCATAATCTATCACAAATGTGCAGAGGCATACATGATGTAGTTGAAATGCGCCCATGGATTGTGAAGAGAAAGAATTTATCCTTTGAAGCCGGCTATCTATGTTGAATCCCACACACATCGTAGCTAAGTATAACCATCGAGAAACGCTAAAATATACACCAATACTGATGTCTTTTGAGAATTAGCCTTATACGTATGAAATATCTTCGAAAATAAATTCGTTTTTGTTCTGTTTCCTTTCGCCAAATTTTTTACATATATATGTTCAATGTTCATGTGTCAGTTTTATAAAGTGAAAGGGCAATGCTTGAAGATATCCGATATTCATGCCGACACTTTTCGGTTTCTTTTCCTTTGACTTGCCTACGATATTTACCTTCACTTCGTGAGGAAAGGTTTGTACCATCACGACGATCAGTTTTATATAAATGGTCGCCATTTTCGTTTTAATATTACTTGCCCAATACCAGGCGCAAGGCCACTTACTTTATTAAACGTGATTGTTGCCAAGGGGTAAGAGTAGTAGAACTTGTTTCGTTCGGAAACATCATACCTGAGTGAGTAGTTCTGATTACGATTCAATCTCACAACGTTAAGACGACTAAAGGCCAATTGAGAGAAGGATGTTGCAAAACAGATTGTTTGCATGATGAGCTGATATCCCCCACCCCGCATACAATATAAATATTTCTGTATGACAAATTTTAATTTTCTCTAATTTTAATGGCGCGAGTGTATTTTGGTATGGCTTTCGTAAAGGATCACCATACAATAAATCAATATGATTAAACCCTTAAAATAATATTGCGTATTGTTCCGTCAGTTTTAAAGTCTGCGCGCCCCGTATTTTTATATGAATTGTAGCGTTTGGAGAATACGGACTTATGTATAATTCAGACTTGCTACAAAAAATAATCTCGGATATTTGATCGCAATGGCGGCGGCATATAATGACGATACAAGTGTCAGGATGAGAACTTGTCTCATTTTCTTAAATATCCTTCTGTTATCGAGATTTTTACATGGATGTCATGCTTGGTACTAAACTCTTTCGAAAATAGTTATTAGCGAATGTGTTATGTAGACGTAGCGTTAAATTATCACAAAAGTACTCATTCACTTAAAAAAAAAAACTACGTTATTTGATTACTTTCCACGGCATAAGACAGTAAAATGGATATAATATAACTGGAAGAGAAAATAATGACAACTGTATAGAGCACTGTTTGTCTGCTCGGTCAATGGATGAATATTTTTACCTTCATATAGATAGCCGTTTGAAAAAGTACCGTCTGACACGAAAGCGTGTACGCAATAGATCTGTGACACTGAATTCTTCCATGCAGAAAGGAAGCAACTATTGTCATCAATATTTGCTGACCGTAAGCAGAAACGAACGGGTGATATGAAAACGGAGGTTTATGAAGGGGCCTCAGCGATGTATTTGACAAGATGACGTTTCTGAAGGCCTGTTTAATCTTGTCAACTCACTAATACGTACGCAATTGTCTTGACTTTCAACAATACAGCACTTTGTACCTGGGTACATCCTCTATTCAACGGTCGTGTTATCATCTCAGAATCCATGTTAGGTTCTCTTGAAATATATAATAAGCTTTAATTTCGGAGAGCGACGCAAATATACATGTGCTCAGAAACATATAGCAATATATATGTTGGTAAGGAAAAACGTCTAAGTTGAATAATTCCATGAGGGTTCTCTATTAGAATTTTTATAGGAATTAATTATACACCGTTTTGATATATAGAATTTGTTTTTAATAAAATAAATATATATATATATATATATGTGTGTGTGTGTGTGTGTGTATAATTTTTCAGTTAGTTCGAACCAGAATTAAAGCACTGTACACTTCATATATCCCGCTTTCGACGATACAATTTCACTAGCCTTGCTTTTCACTTCATCTTTTACGCTTCGTATTGTGCGTTTATTTATTTAATCTTAAATAATAAACCATTAGGAAATTATTTAGCCTGGAACGCTTAACTACCGAAGGGTTGAAACGAAGGTAACGAAATCGGCTGATCTCCTATTTTGTTAAATATATATATATATATATATATATATAGCCAGTAACATTTCTTTCAAATATGTTTCGTTGAATATGTCAAAGAAAATTTAATCAATTTTTTATTGTTTTTTTGATGTTCTTAATTTTTATTTCGTTTAATAGGAGGAAAGAACGACAAAAATTGTCCGTAGTGTCTATTGCCTCGGTCGCTTTCGTTCACTTCTTTAGCCATTTTCAAGTGGTTTGTCATTAATTTCTTTTCACGGTTATCTTTTAAGAGGCAACACTGGAAGGAATATTGTATGAGAGTAGCTTTTATTCCGAGCCCCGTAATAGGAACGTGCCTGTACTACAAATTGGCGTACTTCTCTTAAAATAAATACACAAAAACAAACTTTATCACATCGTTTCTACTGTTAAGTAATGTAAGATTAATACTGGCTGCCAGATGTTTTATATTGTGGTTTTCTCTCTTGTGGGTTCCTGGGCCTCCGAATAAAGTCATACAACGTGCATCGCAAAATTACATTTTAAAAGACAACCGTGGAAAGACATTGGCAACAAACCACATGAAAATAACTAACGGGATGATTTTTTTTCTAGTATCATTTTTTTTCCGCTTCTTGGGTGTAAGTGATAATAAAATTTGCCGGTAGTATCTTGCGCTTTAGGCCAAATCTTTAGTCCTTTTCATGTGGTTTGTCTTCGTATGTTCCATATACTGCAACCTGTTTTGTTGAAACTCTAACTATTCGTTTACGAGTAAAAACAAAAAATATCTTATTCAATGATGTTTAATTCATGAGATGTTTATTTTTTTTAATAGTGCCTTGTCGTGTCGTCTATCAGTCTGTGCATTCGAGAAATATTAATAAAATGCGCTCTCCCGCATAGATCAGACTATAGTCTCCTTTGTAAGAGAAACCACAATTTGCTGTAGAGCACATTTTCTTTAATATGTTTCCTCGAATGTACTCTAGACAAAACACGCATTGTTTTAAATAAACAATAAACATGCGTAGTCTATTTAAAATACAATAATCCATTATTACGTTGAAGTAATAAAAATGACAGATTAAAAATATATTTTCTCTCTCTCACTGTCTCTATACCTGTCTCTCAGTCTATCTCACTCTATCGGTCTATCTACTTACCTTTCTGTCTATCTCTCTTTATCTCTCTATCGATATCTCTGTCTGTATATATATCTATCTTTATATCTTGTTGCGGGCTGGTGTATGCGTTTCCTAACTTATTGCAGGCTTTAGTAACGTCGGTGTTAGGATTGAGAAATAAACACGTGTGTCTCATTGAGATGGATAACGAATATGAGATCAAATTTGAAATGTTTGTTTTCAACAATGATATATCTTCACTTGAATATGTCTCCTTATTATCAAATCTCTTGTCACCAGCAACTCGACATTAAATAAATACCTATTCGTGTCTATTTCTTTATAAGTCTGTGTGGCTACGTGTTTTTATTCCTCAGGACTCCTGAACTCATTGCCTCGCAAATGACCCGTTTTCTTCTATTATCGAGATTAACCTAAGAAGATAATGTCTTGACGCTCTGAAATAACAGCCTCGCTGGGCAAATTGTAATACAGATAAGTTCTATCAAAAATTGTTAAGATTCGCTGTTGAATTTGATGGCTCTCTTGGATTTACCCATAGTTTCCGGTGATTCGGATAATCGTAGTGAACTAACTTTTCAGTGACCCTTTCAAGAGTGTGAAGCTGCCCAATCCTTAGACATGGCAACTCAACTGGAACCAGCATTACGGCTGTTTGAAAATGTTCACATTTTGCAAACATCTTTCAAATGATTAGTGATTGATACAAAGTATTCGGTTAATTTTTATCTAGAGTGGGGTTATCATTCAAATTGACCTGCTAGTTGTCACTTTAATAATGTTGTCTACCTCTTTTGTTTGTGTTCAATTGAATTTGCTTAAACGTGGCAAACCATCTACAAAGTTCTTTTCCATGAAGGCATAAAAACTCCATAAAACGTTTTTTTTCTATTACCGAGCTGCATTGTTTAGTTTGAAATCAAAATCAGTTATGGGCCTTGTCTACCAAAATTTGAGGTTTTCTTTCTCTGCAGATTAAGTGAATGCAATAGACAACATTGCAAACGGTCTTCAAATGTGTATTTTCACTATATTTTAAACATTCACTCATTTGTACTAGTGTGTTTTATGCATAGACGTGTGTGTGTAAGATGAGTATATATATATATATATATATATATATATATATATATATATATATATATAGGTTTATCTATGAGTGTAAAAAAATTAAATACTGGAGAAATTATAAATTGTGCGCTCATAGTGCATTTATAATTATTATTATTAATGTTTTGATTCACTCAGTATATCTATATAGTATATATATATATACACGAACAGACTGTGCTCCCATGTCTCACGTCTTCTGTCTCAAGCAGTGATATATAATCTCGCTGCTTGAACCGGATGAAGTAACTTGGGGATAGAAGAAGTGATTCATGGGTGCACAGTCCTTTGTTATAAGTAGACTCGGATGAGTCACAAGGCGGAATTTGTGAACACCTTGCGCTCTATCGAATCTGTTTTTCTACCTCTCCGTCACCGAGACCCGTTGGTCCATTGGGTATGACGCTTGGGTCATATCCTAACGGTCTGGGTCTGATTCTTGGTACGGATACGCACAACTGATGATTCCCCAAAATAGGACGAAACGTCCGTCCAGTGCTTTCTACATTCTGGTGAGGATTCTTCTAGAGTGGAAGATTTAATTATAATTTTTCGAGTCAGCCTGTCTATCTGTCTGTATGTATTAATAGTGAAGATGAACAAATTATACTTTGGTAAAAAAAAGATCTTAATTTGTTTCCGATTAGTGTAACTTGGTCACTCTCTCTATATTTTTTCACTAAGGACGACAAAGCTGAAACTGGAAATAATCCTCCAACAACAACAACACTATTGTTTAGCGAATGATGACGATGAAAATAGATAAAGAAACACAAACAAAACCATCGAACAGAAATGAGAAGACACTAATGATAGCTCACAAAACGACATGAACGAAAAAATAAAAAAATACAATCCAAGAAATGCTACAAAAAAAAAAAAAAAAAAAAGAAAATGGAAAACATAATGTCATGGGTAATGTTTGATAAAACAACAAAACTATAAAATAAATAAAGGCTACTTCAAACTTTGAATAGCGCAAATCGAATTACGGGAAATGTCATTAAAAGAAAACTTTTGCAGATTTGATTCAAACAGGAAGTGATGTGCTTTTTGGCATTCGAATTTTTAAAGATGATTTTGAGAAACTCTCACATACCGAATATTACTCCGAATCGTGACATTTTTGAGTGAAAATAACACGTTTGGTATTTATCGACTTTAACATAGGTGATTGGATTGGTTAAGATTTTCGACGAATAATCAAATATAAAACATATTCAACAACACTTTAAATTTCACGGAATTATTCATCTACTATACAGCGTTACCGAAAATATTAACATCTTTATCGACTCAATTTTGTTAAATGCAGTAAATAGCATGTTTGGAAATAGAAAGTGTATATATGTGCGTGTATATATATATATATATATATATATATATATATATATATATATATATATATATATATATGTATATATAAAGGTTGGTGCAAACATAATGTCGGTTTTTGACGTCTTTTTAACGTCAAAACAGAAATTATTTTTGCACCAACCTAATATATATATATTCCTATATGTCTAACTAATCTTCTACCTAGAAGTCTTATTTTATATTTTTAAGGATATTACCAATTTTTAAAACTGGGGTTTATCAAAGTATCATTCTGGAATCCAATAGAATTTCCAAAACCTGTCCTCTATTTAGACATTTGTGTGCTTCAACTGAACTTTACAAACAATTAATGTAGCAACATTCTCAAATGGTACCTTCTTCTCTCAAGAGATGGTCACTCCTAGATTATGTATATTAGAGGTGTTCATCGAATTCTGGCTGTTTTAAGTTTGTTGCTTTCTTCAGCCCACGGTGTAAGATTAACAGCTATTTGAGGGGCGAAAAAATGGCGTTGCATGAATATGACATTCAAGAATGGTAACCGCTCCCGAATTTATAAGCATGCGTTGTGTATTTTTTTCTTTTCTTTTTTTAAAGTGATGTGTCGTTGGTTGTCATGTCCTTTATTCTTTTAGTATCAAAATGTCACAGCAAAACGAAACTCTTTAGAAATGACTCATGAAATTCGAAATTGCTCGGAGGTCATGGAAGAATTTCCGTCGAAATTCTAGCCGAAAATCTGAGTAAATTATCAGAAGAGAAAAATGTCATAACCAACACTTAAAGAGCATCAGTTTGTTGTCGAGTAAAACTGCCTAAATAAAATCACACGGCACATACAGTGATTGATATATCTGTTATACCTGAAACTATTCAGAATTTCAAATCCTATATTACACATTAAGATCTATAGACATATTTTAGAAATAGGATCTCGTTAGAGAAGTAACATTTTTTTGTTTTTGTAGGGAAATCCAAAAATGTAAATATAATTTCTGTTTCTAATTCACTAGAAAGTATTCCATAGATCACAGACAAAGGTATCTATGAAAAAATCCTGAGAACTCAAGTGAATTATTTTAGATATCAATCAGTTATGTGTCATGCGTTATACACGCTTAGACGATCATGTATCTTTCGATACTTGCCTGAGGAGTCAGGTTTTTATTTTCTTCCCAGTAGTTTGTAATTTCATTATTCATTTTTATATTTTTTAATTTAGTTGTGCGTAGTTGACCTCGGGTTAGTTATTCTATCTTTCTTTATTTGTCTTTTCAAGTTCATTTAGTCAGTGTTTATATATATATATATATATATATATATATATATATATATATATATATATATATATATATATATATATATATAATGTGTGTGTGTGTACTCGAATCTCCCGTCGAATTCGACGTATGAGTGTCAAGCAGATCAGTCCCTTGGAAACCGACAGCCCGACACTAGCACATGAGATTTGATTATATTTGTGAAGGTTTTATGCAGAATCATCCACACATTTTGAAGGTCCGAACACAGAGACCTGGTGAACTACGTGCCACAAGGCCCCCAGGTTTCAAATTCAGAGTTGCCCTTCTCTTTGACCAATTGGTATGCAAGGCTATAGATCCCAGTCTGTCTTACTATTTACCCATAGCTGGGAGAGAAGAGAATTAATACTTTTCCCAAGGGTATTAGCACGTTAGTGAATGAATGGATTTGACTGGAATTCGAGCTGGGAGCTCCGATTCCTAAATCTTAGCCGCTATCCATTACTCCACCATATATATATATATATATATATATATATATATAATAGCTGGACCATCCCTGCTGTAGACACCTGCTCAGCCATCCTTTTATTAATCTGATCCAATCTGTAATTTCTACGAAATCTACGCTGAACGAACATTAGTTACAGCTTCTGAGTGGGGCTTCATGAATAACGTCACCTGATCACCAATTGCAAGTTTGTCCCGCCTCTCTAACTTACAAAGCTAGGGTGAACCTGGTGGCTGTTTTTCAGGCACTTTCTACTCACACATCCACAATTTTGACATTCAAATTTGGGTCTTATTTTTGGAAACTGAACGATTTAAGCACGCACCTACGTACTTATATGTATATATTTGTGTATGTTACACGTATATACTGACGGAACCCTTGCGGGGGTGGGGGCTACTATGGTTGTCCTAGCAAAAAGTCACAAGTCATCGTAACCGAGGTTTTGCACGTGCTGTCTTTTTTTCAGGTTTTTGATCACACTAGATAACTAGTATCTCTCCCAGAAACTGTAACTAAGATCTGCTCATCATAGTTGTAGTATAAACCACAGTTGGACTCTGTGGGTGTTGAACAAGCACAAATGCGCCTGAGCATACTTCTGCCATAGGGACTGGCTTCCTAGTAGACGGGTATCCTCGTATACGAGAGGCCAGCTATTATATATTTACATATGCATGTGTGCACTTATTAGGTTGGTGCAAATATAATGTCGTTTTTCTTTAGAAGTTGAACGTCAAAAACGATATTACTTTTTGCACCAACCTAATGTATTTACGTATCCATGTGTGTAACTACATAAGTGTGTGTATATATATATATATATATATATATATATATATATATATCGGGAACAGTATCAAAGAAATTGTTAAACAATTGTAAGATAAACTTTTCTATCTTGCCTTACAATTTCCTCATATATATATATATATATATATATATATATATATATATATATGGGTGTGTGTGTGTATAATTCATTAGTTTGTAAATTATTTATAATTGAAGCCAGTTTTGCCTTTTGCATTCTATAACGACGTAAAAGATTTTAATTTTTTTTTGTGTGTTTCTTTTTGATAATCCTGATATAAAATCATTAAGCTCAATAGGAAAACCTTTCAATGACGAAAAGAAAACAAACGCGCAACATGTGATCATACAGAATTCTTAAAACCGCCCGAGGCAGGCAATTAAATTAATTTTATCCTTTCAAAAATACAAGATAGTTCTTAGCTGTTCTGTTTGCATGATTTAAAAATTAGCGCACTTAAACTTTTTCTCGTGCTTTCAAAATTACATTCACAAGCGAAAAATAAAAAAAAGACATTCTAATTAGATTCTGTTTATATTTTTACGTTGTTTTCAAAAATATTATCAACGTACAATGTTTGAGGCAGTTTGGAAAATTCGTTAAGTAGATTTTATCATGCTTACAATAACCAGCAGATTTGCCTTCAAAATTCATCCTAAAAAGCACTTTTAGTTTCCTGTTATACATATTTTCTGTGCGTGTTTGCTAATATCTGTGTTCATTTGTGTGTACATATGTATATGCATATCGACATATGATGGTAGTATCTTGTTTTCTGAAGACCCTGCATAGATATTGAGAGAATAATTGAAACGGAAGTCACATGACATGTATATAAGGATCCCGGGCGTTTCATTGAATTGAACCTGGAAACAACACCGTAAAAAAAAGAAGCCCTGTTTATGGACCTACCCACTCAGCAGTCTTTACTAAGAGCGAAACGATTTGACAGACGTTATTTGTGAAGCATGAGCTTATCAGTAATTTTATGTTTTAAACGCCAAACATGGATACTCATGCACTCGGAAATACTATGACCGATGACAACATGAATACCTGTGATGGTAATTGCGAAGACAGGTAACAAATTGTTTCAAGAATCCACGAAATCAGTACACCCTCATGATGATAGCGAAATGGGTATACCCATTTTATTTCTAAGCACCTCACACCAAGTTAGGCGATAATGCCACTAAGACGCAAGTGAATACTGAGTGGAAAGGTAAAAAAAAATTTAGTAAGGAGAAATTAAACAAAAAGTACAAGATCTTTGATGATCTCCATTGTTGTTAAATTTCAATTTCTGAAGATCGTAGTTATCCGGAAAGCAAGAAGCCAGAAGTGCGATCTTAGAAGACAGAAGATGGCGACTGATTTCGCGGTTCATTTCTTGTATATCTTATGTAAACAGAAAGCAAGAAACCAGAAGCGATATCCACTGGCAATAAATGCGAGAAAAAAAAATACTATTAAAAGGTAGCTTTCGGTTACATTTAGGTATTTCATGAGAAAAATGAAGAAAACAATTTTCAAAGCTGTATACTAATTGTAATTCTTGAAAAGCAAGAAATATCTATAGAAAATATTTATAAAAGCAATTATGAAGAAAAATATACGGAAAAACAAACAAAAATGCTTATATGCAATTATGGTGTTTTAATGTTAACATTAGGTTGGCGCAAAAATAATGACGTAATAATGTCGTTTTTTGACGTTAAAAAAACATCAAAAAACGACATTATTACGACATTATTTTTGCACCAAACTAATATAATGTCAACGTCGGACGTTTCGGTCTAATAAACCATCTTCAGGACATATTCATAAAATATAATTAACATTAACAATTCAACATGACAAAGACGATAATAATGATAATGTTAATTATATTTTATGAATATATAATGTTAATTATATTTTATGAATATGTCCTGAAGATTATTTTATTATTTTATAATGTTATGAATTATATTAACATTAAAACAGCATGATTGCATATAAGGATTTTGTTTTGTTTTTTTCCGTATTTCTGTCGGATCTATATCCATATATTTGCTTACAAAAACAAGTATATTAGGTTAGCGCGGTGTGAAATTGACTGAAAACGATACTTAAAATATTACATATTCTACTTTGGATTTTGTCAAGATAAATTGAAGGACCACTGGACAGAATGCGACAGGCATCCTCATAAAATCTCATATGCTGGTGTTCAGGAATACATATCGACATCCATTTAATTAGTACTGCTTATATATATATATATATATATATATGTAGTTGAACTCTGGCAATATGAACTATTTAAACCATTGAATTTTGAAGCAGACATATGATATATTTATTGGTGCTATACTATCTCCATTTTTCCTATTCTCATAGCGGGCGCTATCATATAGTTTTATAATTAATCTATTTGATGAAATATTATGAATATCAAGTATATGAAACTAACTAAAAGTAAGCCAACTTAAAACCGATTGAAAGAACAACAAATTACATTTTAATCCAGTTGTCACAAAAGGATCTAATGAAATTTGCAATTCAATATACATTAGATTTTTCGTCAGTAAGCAAGCGCATATTTTTTTAGTGACAGACAAATTCCATAGGTTCAGACGGGAATCAGCATTATGTATTTGCTGTTTTGTTTAATAAGAAATGCTCTCTGCCACAAGGTATATAGCTATATTTAGGTACGTTAGTTACGTAAAGGTTTGATTACGAGAAATGTGTTGCTCCAATCTGTAAAGTTTGGAAGCCCCACGGCGTCGTAATTCAGGGCTCAAACGCGATACATCACAGCGGCGCGAAAAACAGAAACCCTTTATGTTACAAGGCATTTCTAGTGGCATGTGACCCTATATGTACGAAGGGTTTCCCACTTGAGACACTCCCGAAAACTCTATGAAAAAGTAGACGTAAGATTTGTATCGTGGAATGGTTACTTGGGTAAATGTTTTCAGCTCATCCTCGTTAGACGATATTTCTTACTATAGATGTATACCTACCAGTATATCATAATTAAGTTTGTTCTTTCGTTAGTCAGATTATTACCGACCTTACAGTTATCTCAAATCAGTAATGGATTATTTTGTTTTCATTGCCAGGGAGACAAAAGAAAGTGATATATAAGAGACCCTGAGTGATTTTTATGAAAGAACAAAAAAATGAAGCCATAATTTACGCTTCAGTAAAATAATAAGAAAATATGTACTTGACATTTTCAATTTTTTTCCTTTGTTCCCTCTTACTTGTTAAAAGAATAATGTCAGGCTTTCTTAATTATGATTGTTATTACAACATTTAGTTAAAGTGAACCTCGATTATTTATTGATACTACAGAGTAATTTATTTGTTTTATAGTCATTGAACTTGAATCGTTTCTATTCAGTCCTTTATTTAGAATTATGATTCATTGGAAAATTCAAATAGGAAAAACGGTGAAATCTAGATGAACACTGATAATAGTTTAATTCATAATTTAGGAAACATAGAAGATTATCAAATTAGAACAACTGTAAAGAATTGTAATAAGATAATATAATGTATGGAATGTATTTTCACACAGTAGATCTTGACAACTGAAGTATTCGAGTTTTTTTTTTATTATTTATTGGTAGTGACATTACATATTCACTTAAAGGAAAATTAGGTTGGTGCAAAAATAATGTCGTTTTCTCACATAATAACATATGTGAGAAAACGACGTCATTTTTGCACCAACCTAATTTTAAACTGCTTTTCATTTGCATAAAATAGGTTGCTTGTTCTTTTTCTTTTTTTTCTTTTTTTTTTTTTTCATTGTTAAAAGAAACCGTAAGAAAATGTGCATGAAAGGTACACAGCTGGTATATAATCGTAAGCTGGAGGTACCACCTAAACACAATTGAATAAATTATTAATACAACCTATAAGAAACTCTCTATCAGGCCATTATCTCTTGATTTGAATTGTATACTTTCATCGTTTATTTCATTTTCTGCTCAGTAAACATTAAATTCGTCTAAACTATTTATTGAAGCTGTGTACAGCGCGGCGAACAAAAGAGAAACATAAAAATTACTAGGTTATATTACTGACGGATACAATAATAAGAACATATAAATCTCTCTATATAGAAAATTGGCAAATCCGGCATCATTAAAATATATCTGTGGTGAGCTAATCTCTTTTGCAGACACCTACTCAGAGACATTTGTCTTTCTTTAGAACTTTCGGCTCAAACCTTCAGTTTATAGTGCAATTATACTGTGCAGATTTCTAGTTACAGCTTCTGGGAGAGACTTTATAATATAGTGTAATCCTTAGTTGAACAAGTCAGTTACGCTCAAATTCCTAGTCACAAAGACTTGTGAATCTATAAGAGGAATACTGTCTTTGTTTTAATGTCTTGGTAAACATTGGTTCTGTTTTGTTCTCATCCCGTTTAAAGCCATGTTATTATTTTCTTTAAAGAATATATCATTAAGATCCTTTATTTTATATCGATAAGTTTTCATTTCAGTCCTCATAAACTCGTGTTATTTTTTTGTCTTTTCATACACAGCTTTTCTTTGCTTCTCTTTCACTTTTGGGTTTACGCTTGTTCTACCAATGTTTTTTTTTATTTGTTGAAGATGCCTGTTTTTATGTTTGCTAAGTCCTTTTTTCGTTTGAATTTCTATAACATTCTTAAATTTTTCATTTTTTTTCATTTTCTTAGATGTCCTCCTTTTTCTTTTTTTTTTTTTTTTTGATTTTGCTTTAATTAGCATCCGTCTCTCATATTTGTTTCCTCGCTATCTTTTTTCCAAACCCATTAACTTTACACGCATTAAGTCTTCATCATTTACGAATGCTACTATTTAATAGCTGATGTTATGTTTTATTTCACTAGAAGAAATTAGTGCAGTGGCTTTTTTGTGAATATAAATGTATTTTTTTCTTCAGATCGTTCATTGTTGCTCTGATTTTACATGCTTTTATTTTACATTTATTTTATTACGATAAACTTGTAACGTCTAACTGGATACATTTAACATAGACAGTAAAGTAATCTTAAGATGGCTATTACATCTTTTCCGGAATTACTTGATAGACAAAACGATAACATTCGAAAACATTCAGTGCATAAAAATATGAATGAAACTGCAATAATAATCTCCGATGAAATATCTGTTCTGATTAATATATAGATAAAAGGAGCTGTGCGTCGTCCAGAACTGAATGTAAGAGAAATTATCTTAGCCTCAGGCGATTTTGGGATAGACAAGATTACGGAAACTATATATAAAATAATCCAGAGTGATAACGTGGCAAAATATCAGTAACTCTATCCGCATAAACATGTAAAAGAATGAATGACAAAACGGCAAAAACAGACACGCACACACAACGTAAATATGAAGGCATATACATTAAACATTTCTTCGAGTATCAAAACATAGCCATAATCGCTAACATACTGAAGGCACACGTCATACAGTGTACCCAGTAAAAAAAAAAAAAAAAAGTTCATAAAGACGTGCGAGCCAAAACCGTTAAAAAAGGGTGACTACTGAAGTGGCTGAAAAATTCAGGAACATTTTCTGAAGATTTCGTCAATTCCCACGTTGGATATTCTTCTTTAAAAAGTGAGCTGTTTAGTTGTATAAGAAAGGTGGAATAAAAACGGAAATTTCAGAAAAATAACCTTTAAATGACGATTAACAAGATTGAGCAGCAATTAATCAATCATAAAAGATCCAATCAGAGTTAAGTAATTAGTGGAATGATTATTTAAGATCAGAAATATTCAAGAAATTTATTCAAGTTTATTCAATTAATCCTGAAAGATAAAACAGTGATAATTTGTCGCTTTTGTTTTTACTGGGCAGCATCTATATAACACGATTTTTAAGAACATGATGAATTTCGTTTCGGCTTAAAATAAAAGAACTGTAACCTTGTTTGGCCAATTCTCTAAGTGTTTAGCATTTATTGAAACAATCGGCGAAATATTGTTTCGAAAATATTCACACTAAATACAATGAGATCTCGAGGCAATAACATTGTATGAAACTTATTTAAGATCAGGAATATTCAAGACATTTATTCAAGTTTATTTAATTATTCCTGAAAGATAAAACAGTGATAATTTGTCGCTTTTTTTACTGGGCAGCATCTATATAAAACGATTAAAAAAAAAACATCATAAATTTCGTTTGGGCTTAAAATAAAATAAATTTACCCTCGTTTGGCCAATTCTCTAAGTATTTTGCATTTATTGAAATAAACGGGGAAATATTGTGTCGAAAATATTCACAGTAAATACAATTAGATGTCGAGGCAATAACATGATATAAAACGAGGCATGTTTTTGCATTCCAACTCTCGGGCTACTGATATTTTTTTCAGCCTGTTCCGACATCCTACTACGTTCTTCTTTAATTACTCTTAACTGTCTCTCTATTTACAAAGCTGTGCTCGACAGAAACCAAATCCCAATGATGTGCTGAGTTAATTGTTATGCTAATATCCAAATCTTGCAGGTATTTAAAGTCTTTAGCATTCTCTGGCACAATGTTGCAACTTTGGCCCGAGAGATTATCAATATCATATCATTTTTTTTTATATTAAAGTATTTATCATTCTGTCTTGCTTTTATATTGCTTCATTTATTCTATTTACTTTCTTATGTCATTAAGTCACTCGTATATACGAATCACCAGAGACACAATTGTCAAGTGTAGTCTCATTTCATTAAAAAAATATTCGATAAAATATCACGAAAGCAATGTGAACGTGATGGCAAAGAAACAATTCTCATAGGGAGAGAATTGAATTGCTTGTTCTTCAGGCCAGATTATGAGGTAACAGCCAATTACAATGCCGGAAAGAAATGAAAGAATTGTCATAAAATGGAGAAAACGGCACATGACAACTCACACCAGGGGAAAGAGGAGAATTTAATGTCAGTACATAAAGCTCATATTTACTGGCAACGATATTAATGGCCAAATCGCTGATTCACGGATTTTTCTGCAAAGGGGGACGTATCTGGACAAGAGAAAATGCATAAAGTCAGACAATTCCACTGCAAATCGATCAATTAATTTTGCGATCCAATTCAGTATGTTGAATCACGTCCATCAATATATATTAGCAGAATAGGTAAATTGTTATCTAGGATAATTCTCATCGACTTTGATAATCTTCGTCGAAGGTTTTATTAATGGATCTGTTGCTCAACACGGCATGCGGACGCTGCCATTCTTTGTCCTAGTGGTCAGATTTCCGAATAGATTCACCGGCTCTTTTCCAATACGGCATGCCTTTTCAGGATGTGGTAAACTAAGGCTCCCGACAGATTTTTGACTTTTGTTTACTTCCAGAATAATTGTTCAGTACAAGAATGCATTTTCATATATCGTTTTGTTTCGAGATGAATGTACTTCCTTTCTTTGCCTGTTGAGCCTTTTGCACTTTACTCAGTTTTTGAAGAGAAAAATGAGATGCTCATTTTGTACTTTCAAATACCTGTCTTATGTTACAAGACATAGTTTCACATTGACGATATAACAAAACTTCCGGACATATTTTACTTAATACACCCTGTGCGTATATATATATATATATATATATATATATATATATATATATATATATATTTTCAAAAAGTGTGGCTAGTCCTGCACGAAACCTTTACCACTATAATCAAATCTGATGTGCCAGTGTCGCGCTGTCGGTTTCCTGGGAACTGATCTGCTTGTCGCTCATACGACGGGAGTGTCGACTATATATATATATATATATATATATATATATATATATATATATATATATATATATATATATATATATATATATATATATATATATATAACAGAGCGTATATTTTGGCAAAATTATTTTTATTGAGATCTGTTTGACTAAATAATTTAGAAAGGTTTTGTCTATTTATTTTCAATTGCATCCTTTCATGTTCACGGAAAATTTTCTTGGTATCATTCTTAAAGTAAGAGAGAAAATTGCCGTGTTCAATGAAGCGATTTTTATACAAGGATCCAATACGCGCACACGCATATCAATATGTGTGTGTGTGTGTTTAATCGTACACCACCCTAGCCAGTCGTTCAAGACTTCCAAAACCGCAGCTGGTCGCAGAAATGACCGCTTCAATCTAAGAGCTTCACTATCCCACGTTGTGATTTTTATATCATAAGGCAGCCATGACCGAACCGTCGCAGGTATTTTTATATTGGGTTGGTCCAAGCAAAATGATGACGTACAGAGAAAAAATTACACGAATAAATTGAACAAAAGAAAATACTGGTTTTATAACAGTCTCCGTTAGATAATTGGCTTATATCAGCTTATATGCAATTATCAGCCCAGCCGGCATCTAAATAAGAACTGATACTATCGTCGACCTGGTTTGCTGTTGTTAGTAAAGTTTGGCACAAGGCTGAAATTGGATGCTTCTTTCGTCTCGTCTGCCTGTCTTCTAATCCGTCTCGTTTCTTCTTCTGCGACTCGTCTCTCGCATTCTTATTCATGGAAAATCGCCCGAACTGGCACGAGGTGGGCGTATGGCGAGGTAGGAGTATTTCTGTGAATCACCTCCAGTTTACGGCATAACCTTTGGGAATTCCCGTTCTCTATCCTCACATATTATTACCTCTCACTATATCTCCTCAGTGAGCGTGGGTGGCTTATCCACCCCAACCTGGTATTTCAACTCAACTTTCAACTAGGCGAATCAGCTTCAAATTCGGTGTTTACGAAAAATGAATTTTTTTTTTAAAGGTTGCATTTGTAGTTGTGTGACAATCAACGTTGCCCCGATGCCTGGGTCACTTTGTCATTGTTCAAACTGGTTTATATACAATTCAAGCCGTTTATGTGTGAATTAAAACCCCAATTCGTTCCACGGGGTATGGTATTAACACTTCTCGTTTCACTGTCTCTCAGAATATAACACTTTCTTATATAATGTGACACTTTTTACGACACTAGAAAGAAAGAATAAAAAAGAAAGGCGAGAATTAAATTTAGGTGATAAGAAGTCATCACGAGAAGGACACTAAGCGGTGTTATTTTTCTGACAAGGAAAAGTGGTAAGATTTTTATTTCCATTGTCGAGAAGGTAAAACACAGAATTTAATCTGATTTATGTTACTGGGTGGCGAGTAAGATATATCCAATCTGCCCATGGCAATGATAAAAAAAGATTTTTTCAAGTTGGACAATAGAACTCCCTAAGAATTCTAAAGAGAGAAAAATAAAAATTAATTAAGCACGCACTGTCCGAGAAATACAAAAATGTCCGCTGACCACCATGAAGGAACGATTAAGCCTTTGTCTATATGCAGAATATCATTGAGAGGAGCATCTGGTTATTATCAGGGCTGGCTATAATAGCGAAACTATTTTATCGGATCAGTAATTGGCACCAAGAATGCAAATACGTCGAATTGACCACCCACTTGTTTGGCGAAGGCCCCGCGTGATAAAGTCCAAGTGACATTTGGTTAAGATAAAAGTCCAAGGGTTTGTGGTCGGGCAGAAGGAAAGGAAGAGAAAGAAAAGAAAAAGGAAAAGGAAAAAGGAAGATATATTTTTTTTTTTTTTTTGAGCAAGATATTTTAAACCGAGGCTAGCCTGGCCACACACACGCTGCTGAGCGCCCATTGGCTGAATGGTGGCATGAGCGTTAGGCGGAGGTAATCATGTGAAGGAGGGGAGGCCTGTTGCGCCCTTCTTGAAGGGATAGGTATGAGATGCCACTGTGAGAGAGAGGGGAAACCCGTTGACACCCTCTGAGGGCATGGTGAGATACCAATATGAGAACAGAAGAAGGTGGGAAGACGAAAGACTTCCAAAAATGGAAAATAATAAAATTTTCCTGCCAAAAACAAAGAAGTGGATTGTGGGTTTAGAATTATCAAGGAATCACAAACCCCGACAAGCCCACCCCGGTATTGGTCGGCGTCCATATAAGCAGAGTCACGGCGAGTGAAAACCAGTTCGAGTCGCAGTGAAGTTCGCAGCTGAGTTGAATTGAGTTGGTCCCGCCTTGCAAAGAGTTGACCGAAAGATTCACGCAAATCACGACCTCAACTTCTAGCCAAGAACAATTTATTTCTGAAGAACGACTTAGACTCATACCACCAAAACAAGTTTTACGAATATCGCCTGAAGATACACCAAGAACCAGTTTCTTAAAGAACAAACAACTTAAGATGTTAAGACTCGCCTAACAAAGACAGTGTCACGAATCCACATAGCGGGTTGGGAAGAAGACGCAGTCCTGTATTCAGCAACCAGATATAAAATATTGTTATTCTTTTTTTAACACATTTGAACTTTTCGAGTTATATTTTATTTTATTTTTTTATTTTCTTGTGCGGTGTTACCCTTGATCGAACTCGGCTTGCATTACGGCCCGGCGACTGATTGATTTTGTCTGCCTAAGATCAATTCACAACGTGGGTAGGTTAGACTAGAAATCAAAACAGTTACTTCGGTAACCAGACGGAGGCGAGCTGGGAAGGCTGATACCGAATCCAAACAGATTCCCATCCGAATCACCAAAAGGTTAGAACGTCACATTTGGTGCCGCGACCAATACCAAGCCAGTTGGTCGTCACAGGACAGGATAGCACGACGGACGCGGCTAGGCAGACGTCACATTTGGCGCAGCGACACCGGGGGGACGTCACATATATATATATATATATATATATATATATATATATATATATATATATATATATATGGGATCCTTGGAGAAAAATCGCCTCTTTGAACATGACATTTTTCTATTTTCCTTTTAATAGTGACACCAAAAATCTTTTCCATGAATATGAAAGGATGCAATTATAGATACATAATCGATTTATGTTTTTTTCCGACATAATTATTAATTCAAACGTGGACATTCCTAATTGAAACGGATTCCCGCAGTTATATTTCTATTATAAAACGTGCATTACAACTATTGGTCTGTGTGTTCAGTAAATTTCCAAGTTCAAGGCATTATCATTTCCCGAATACGCAGGGCGATAGACGTTAATAAACACTGTTTAAAGTATTATTAAAAACGCAGCGTCTATTTCGAATACGAGTATACATTAATATTATTTGAAGAAATATAGTGATATTCTAAGCATTCTCGTTTGAAGGAATATATACTGGACTTATGAAAATGTACTCTCACTTGCTCTCGCGTACACATACTAACGCCTACAAATATGATTGTGAGAAAAATACCTAGAAGTCTCCAAGTGTTAGATGGTTACAGAAGTTGGTTGTTGTAGTATTTAGAGAAAGAGTTAATGAGGATTGCCAAATATTTCGTCAGTATAATATAATAATTTTTTTCATTATGAAAACACGACATTTAGAATACCAAAATTAAAACAAACAACTATTTTACCGACCCGTGTCTGAGATTGTTTTTGATTGTGTATGTATTCCTGTGTGTATGTATTGTTTACGTTGTTTAAAATAACCTAAACCAACTGTTCACATCAGCTACTATATATATATATATATATGTGTGTGTGTGTGTGTGTGTGTATATATATATATATATATATATATATAGAGAGAGAGAGAGAGATAGATGAATCATTCATTCAAAAAACAAATATAGAAGTTAATGATTTAAATGTCGAGAATAGATTTATGTCTGTTTTATGTATGAATGATTCATATAATGTAAAATGAACTGCACCACATACTTATATATATATATATATATATATATATATATATATATATATATATATATATATATTATATATAGTTAAGTTAAAGATTCAAATGTCGAGAATATATTTATATCTGTTTTATGTATGAATGATTAATATAATGTAAATTGAACTGCGCAACACACTTCACACACACACACACACATATATATATATATATATAATACATATATATATATATATATATATATATATATATATATTAGGTAACTCCACGAGATCGCTAAAAAAAGAGTATAGCATGATGAAACTTGACGAAACAAAATGTTATCGTCTAAATGTTTGTTATTATTAAGAGGAAAGATCAAAGTATTTTTTTTTCCATTTTTTAATCGTTCCTAGAACGTCCGAAATTTTCGTTAAAAATCTATTTTTTTTTTTGAGTCAGCAAAATTGACCATTTTTTTCCATTTAAAAAAAAAACTGGAAATCTCACTTTGGAATTCTTTTAAATATCAATTATCATTTTTTCAAAACTTATTTTCAGAAAACCAGAAATTATGTTTATTTAAAATATTTTGAACCCAACTTAACTTAGATTTTTGCCAAAAAGATGTCATTTCAAAATAAAACAAAGCAGGTCATAAACTTTCGCGTCTCTTGACAGGTGATGAATGACATATTTACGAATTCCATTAGTCTAATTTGTTCTACGGAAGGAGAAAAGTGAAATAATTTACATTTAAGTGAACAAATTATTTACCTCGTTATTTTTAACGAAAACTTTCAGCGGTCTAATTTTTTTTTTTTTTTTTTTTTTTGTACTTAGATGTCACCTTTACGTTTATGATCCTTCATGGAAAACATATTATAAAGAAATTAAAATAAGACTGTTAAGAGTGACATTAAATTTCATATTTCCTAAGAAATGTTTCTAATTAATTTATAGGTACCTTTCTTATGAAATTTTATCAGAACTGTATATAAAATACTATAATACTATAATTTTATGCACATTTATTACATTTTACTGTTATTTGTATTTGCATTCATTTTATTATTAATTTTGATATTTTATTTAGAGAAAAATGTCATAACTGAGATTAATATTAAAATAAGATCATAAAAATTTCATAAATGATGCTGATACTTGTAGGTACACTTTTCAGTTGAAATTGAAAAATCAAATTAACTTCTCCACACGTGTTTCGCAAAAGTAAAGGCCTTAACAGTGGAGAACAATGCTTAACTCAAATAACGCAACTCAATCATATTCTAGTTGGTCTTCCGTACTTTATAATTACAGCCCGGTTATAAGCACAAAATTACATTTCTTAATTACTGCGGATTTTCTGATTAGTCAAAATGATACAATTTACAACAGGCTAAAAAAGACACTAATGCAAGCCAATGGGGCTTTTAACTAATTTTATAATATTTTAACAACTTAAATGTAAAATCTATTATAATTAAAGAAATAACAAATAATTGTATTAAAAAATCATATCTCATCGAAAAAATGTTTTTGCTTTCAGAAAATATTGTCCATATTCATAAAAACAACTAAAAGCAAATAAAAGCATTTGAAATTAAATAATATCTTTGTTTTATTGTGTTTTGTATGTTACAATTCAGAGCTGATTTTCAGGTACGATGGCTCCAATTAAAAAAAAAAAAAAAAAAAAAAAAACATGATTTGCCTTCCTCAAAGCCCTGTGCTTTTAATTATTGTAATCACTAAACCCGATGCGATCGAACTTCTAGCGTTTTCATAAAATTAGTTATGGCGGGGGTAATAAATATTTAAAAAAAAATATTTCTACCATGACTTTAATAAAAAAAAAACAAAAGAACATATTTATAATAATTTCAATCATCTGTGAATAGTTCCTGAAACTTTCATTAACATCCGATTTCTATTTTTGCACGATTTTTCAAATTAATGTGTGTCATACCAAAAATACGTGCTAAAAATTGTCTATGTTATTTACTAGTTCCGCTGATATAAATAGAAACAAGGTTTTTTAATCAAAATTTAGAATGTTCTAAAAAAGAAAATTTATTTTAAAAAAATTAAAAAAACTTGGTCTTTCCTCTTAATAATAACATAAGCATTTAGACAATAAAATTGTTTTCGGCAAGGTTGGCGTCTTTTTCATCAAGCTATGCTGTTTCTTTAGCGATTTCGTGGAGGTACCTATATTATATATATATTATATTATATTATATATACAATATATATATTATATATATAATATATACAATATATATATATATATATTATATATACAAATAACAGTTATAGAAGTTAATGTTTTATATGTCGACAATACATCTATATCTGTTTTATGTATGAATGATTCATATAATGTAAATTGAACTGCACCACATACTTGAGATATATTATATATATATATATATATATATATATATATATATATATATATATATATATATATATATATGATCAGGAAGATCTCAAAGCGAAATATCATTATATTATCTTTTATCTTCGTGCTTTCTATTTTTTATTGATTTTAAGAGCAAATAGAAATCGTGTTATTCGCTGAGGTGTTACTCTTCATTTTTTATCACCCCTCTTGCAAAACAATTCATGACCCAACGTCTATGTGTGTCTGTGTATGGAAATGTAAAACAAATATATCGGTTAAAAATCACATTGATCTTCACATACTTTTTATAGAAGTCACATTTCGTATATTTGCTTCAGTCAACTAACCATGCAATACCTATAACTCAATTCTACATTATTTCCAGAAAACTTACAGGCGGCTTCAGCGGATCTTGTTACGAATTCTCAGCAGATATAAAAATTGACGAAAGAATTATATTTAGAAGTATTTAATAATGCCTGATGAAAAAAACTAAACCAAAAAAAAAATAAATAAATAAATAAAACATAAGACAAAAAATGATATAATGCCATAATATGAAAACTTCTACACTCGGATATGTTTTGACAAACTATTTTGAATGATAAGTATTTTTAGTTTATTTATTTATTTTTTTTTACCAATATTTCTTCGTAAAAAAAGACAATAAAATTCAATTAACTTTTATTCATTTACATAATCACCATTATTTAAATCAATTTATTAGCCACCTCTTCGCTTCCTCTTGAGTAAAATTCCTCAAGATTTTCATGCGAAAAAATTTTCAAACAACACCTAAAATTAGTTTTCACATGGAAAGATTTATTTTTCATCAAATATTTTGCATTGAATGAAAAAAATGGTAAGTACTTGGTAAAAGGTAAGGTGCATATTTTAAATAGTTAAAACAAACCGACCGACTTCAAAAAGTGTCCTTTGTTTTGTATGCATGACTCGCGGTGTCATGGCGGAGAACATTTACCTGAATGATAAGCTGCAAGCAGTTTTTAAACAAAATCGATTTGGACACGTTGTAGCTGCTAGATTTATAAAGGTACATTTATTATTTCACTAGTTTTTAAGAATCCTAAATAAATAATAGCTCGCTGATACTACCACAAGCAATTTCTGTGATCTCTTGTGGAGATTCATCCTTGTCAGTTCCTTGGTTTTTCTGTAAACATTTTCATTTATAAGTTATTATTCATCACAGATTATGTTATATATAAAAAATATTAAATGATTCATTTGTCATTATAATTGTTTCACAAAACGGAAATTACTTATGACCTTAATACATAACTGCCGCTTCCACATATGGCCTGGGGCTCCTGCTATATATTTAAAGTTTCTTGATAATATCCAAAGAAGTGTCTCCAGTTTTATTGATCTTGACCTGACATCTCGACTTCAGTCACTTTCCCAGTATCTTAATATAGTTTTCACGAGCTTTCTCTAAAGAATCTTTCGTGGTAATTGTTCGGATGAAATTTCTTCTATGGTACCCAGACTTAATGAATTGAAGCACAGTACGAGATCGGCAAGTTCTCATTAATTTGACGGTTGAAATGGAATGGCTAGTTCTAACCATAAGTTTTATGCTAACAGTTTATCTCTCACTTCACGTTTGCAGAACTATATTCCGGCTAATTGCTTCCCAGTCAAATTTGCACTTAAAACTTTGAAGATCAATGTCAATCGCTATCTTCTCTCTTCTTAAATCTTGTTCTTTTATTGTTCTCTCCTGTTAATATATTTTTTTCACATCTTCTCTAACACTCAGTAACCCCATGTATCTAATGGGTTTATTGCCTTACTTGGTATAAAATGATTAAAAAAATGTTAAAATGGTGTTGAACAGCTTTGCAGTCATCGATGACTCCAAGTATTCTATTACAGTTTCTCATTTTCAAGCGTTTGACTAGTGATTCGTAATAATAATGGTAATATTTTTTTCTATACAAGGAAACATTAGACATTCAAAGCAGTTTCAGTTTTTGGGCAAACCTACTTCTTGTGCCGTCTTTTCTATGTTCAATTCCCTTGTGTTATAACTGATCCATACGCGGAAGTATATTTTGTATTTACTAATTCCAAATCCTTAAGTTTTATGTTATATTCAGGATATGCGGCGTTACTGATTTCATTCAAATTCCAGATCATATTTTATGTTATGGAAAGGTTTGAGTCCTGTTTCTTGAAACATTTGGTAACGGATATTGATTTTCTTTTGCCGATAATTCTCATCCAAACCATGGACATCTAAGTCATCAGCATCGTCCCTGCTTTATCATAAGTGCATTGGCCACGAGAGTGAAAGAAAGGCAGTTGTCTTCTATTGATAGATTTGTTTGAGATGTGGTATGGAATGATTAAATGGTCAGTTTCCATATCTTAATATTTGTGTTTGTATATGTTCAGGGCAGAGTGTATGAAATCATTACATAGATTGGGTCTCTCATTTATTCTCCTGATGAGATTTGAAATGCATGCATGACGTTGTCCCTGCAAACTTATAAGTTAATGTAGATCAATACATTTCCTCGATTAGATTGATACTTTCAGATTAGTAGTTCTAAATACTCATTATATTGTATCAACTTTCGACCGGACTTGAGACGTTCTAAAAATATTTACCAAAATTCTGATGAAGTTGCTCGAATTTTTCAATCATCGAAAAGCCCACGGAGCCATTCAAATAAAAAAAAATGGCCACATTATAATTGAACAACGAGTGAATATTAATGGTACATTGACTTATTTCTGTTCAACCGTAAAATAACAGCACGTACAACCAGGAAATCTTCAAATACCACGTTTTATAGTTAGAGAGAATTGATATACAAATGGAGATATGAAAAAGAAAAATCCATTACTCACTGATAGAAACACGAATGCAAATATCGATACATTCAAATTGTAGGCGAATGAAATATTGATTTTAAAACGAACGGATTTTAACATATTCAAATCAATTGCCAATTTGTGTAATGGTAAAAGTTTTGAAAGAAATATCGAAAAGCTATATTTTCATATGAATTCAATTAAATAAATTTAACCGAAGATAAAGATACCACCGATATGTACATATTAATCTCTATTCCTTTCCACACACATACATATAAAGTTATGTAAAGCTAAATGATGGTTCCGTATAGGATACAGATTCGAATCCTGTCGGAGGACGAATATTTTCTGTGAAAATTTCTCGGATATTGAGGCCGATAAATGTTGTTTAATACTGTTTATTATAAACAGAGCATTTACTTAAATATTTGTATCGATAAGAAGAATGTATGAACATAAAAAATTCTTATATATATATATATATATATATATATATATATATATATATATATATTACAAAGCATCACTTGTCCAATCTCTCATAGAAATTTAGAACGTCTGTTTTCCGACAATGAGTCACAGGTTTAAATCTGACTATCTTGGAGAAAGTGATTTATTTATGGCATCGGTCTTGGTTAGGATCTCGACGAGCGGTAAATTAGGTGCCTGAAAACAATACCAATGTTTTGCGAATGAAATTATGTAGATAGGACTATTCAGTAGCCGTTTATTCTTGTGCTAGCATCAAGTAACATATCATCGTGAAGGAGGTTTTGAGTATACATGATTCGTACAAACTTCTGATCATGACAGATTATGCTTTCTATCTCTGTGTCTCTCTCCCAAACTGTAACAAGATTTGCTTATCATAGCTGCCCAACAATGAATGCACCTTAAGCATCTGTGATTAGGACTGTGGCTAGGTGTACAGAATCTCAAACAAAAGTGTACGAAATGCCAGAAACCACATTCTTGATACAATGGTAATTCATTTTGTTAAAAAAGAACCTATTCAGATAAAAAGCATTCATTTACATAACATGTCATTTTACAAAAATAGATGATACTAGTGTATCTAGCCTAGCTATTCTCATCTATTTAATCACTGTCATTTAAAAAAAAATATCAATGTATATAATGTAATCCAAAGGTCACTTCCCATGGCCCATGTTTCTAAGTAACAGTTTATAAATAAATAAAATCCATCTCATTAGACAAATTGCTAACAGATGAAGTGATCTGACATTTCTGAAAGTTGTAAACGTCAGTAAAAATAAAACCGAGGAAATTAGTGTGTGTATATATATATATATATATATATATATATATATATATATATATATATATATATATATATGTGGTATAACATTAAACTTGTCTAAATTGTGTAACAGCATGGGATAATTGTGCATCCCAAAAAATGTTTAAAATCTGTAAATCACTAAACTTTCTTTCTTCCAGGTTTTCAGATTAGGCGTTTAGCAGTCTTGACAGAATTTGTAAGAATCATAAAAAAAACCATTTGAGTTATTCATCTAAGAAAGAACAGGTTAAAATCATTTTGTCTCAGCCTCATTATGTCTTCCCAACTGAACGATGGTAAGACGAATTCAGACCTTCTGCAATCGTATCAACATTCATATCTGGCGTCCATCTTCGAAGTTTATTCAAAAACCATCAATAAGACGGGGAATAAATTTTAAAAAGTAAGAACAGTATAGAGGATAACATGACCAGGAACTCGCAACAACACTATGGATGATCAGTCCAACTTAGAGATAAATATATTGCTATTCTTCAAAGTAGAATCTAATAGTGTTACAAAAACTTTGGAGAATTCCAGTAATATATCTTCAATCACTTCTAAGATACAGCAGTACTATTGATAATCTCACAATTGCAACATTTTGCTGTTACAAGATTTGGACAATGTTATTGTTTCACACCGTATGCGTGTGTATTTATGTCAGAAACCTCATATACCGCGGTGTATCGATCAGTTAGAACAAATTTAATGCAGGAGATGATGTAACCGAACAGAGATTACGTTCCGGAGACGGTGATTCCCCCAAACCACAAATTTCTCCAAAACAATAACGTGAAATCATAATATATATCCCTCAATAACTTGCTCTATTCGAGACGTTCATGCGTCGTGCTATACCCGTATCAGTACATCGAAACTGTCAGCCATATATAACCGCTTTGTAAAATCAATGGTTAAAATAGATTCGAGTGAGTCTAGTCTGTAAGTAGTGGCGAAGACCATATTTTTCGAAATTTGGCGACTGACACTACCGAAACATAGAACTGTACCAAGAAACAGAAACCATATTACTTGAAGTCTTTCAATAAGAAGAACAGCTAAAATGGTAATGAATTGTAAGTCAGAAAAACTAATGACATAATCATGATGATGATATTGCACATTACTCCGAATAATTTTTTAGGAACAAAACTCCATCACTACTGGAAAGAAAAGAAAACTGTAGCACTTGGCAAACCTATATCACTGATAAACTGAGAAAGATTTTTTTTTTTTGTTTCAAAATTCAGCCGAGAGTAGTACTAGCTGTTCGGTCAATGAATGCTAAATATTTCTTCATGAGGAAACGACTAATTTTTATCATTATCGTGTGATGTAAAATAAAAGTAACGAAATCGCTCTAATCAATTCACCTACTAGCAGTTTTTCGTGAACACATTGTTCAGTTGGAATTGAGAAACAAACATTCGAGACCCTCAGCTCTATCAGTCACAGACATCACACTCCCTGACTCTCTGTCTTTTCTCTTTTTCTCTGTCGCCAGCTTTGTTGAAGTGATGCTGTTCTACGGGACATCCAGTTTTCATTTCTATCCACGATTGGGACCTGTGTGCTGTCTCGGTAATGTTGCTTTGGGTTTCCCAAAATCTTGATATATTGGGAATGACGGCGAAGTCATGTGTGGATCACTCTGTGTACTTTGAGTACCACAGACAAGATGTATATTGATTTTCTAAGCATGGCTTAGATGTGGCACACAGCTGAAAGTATGGGGCACCCAGGGAAGATCGAACTCACTACTCGGTCTTAATTGTTCTAGCAAGACAAGCTTGCTAACCATTACGCCACGCCAAGATGCCTAACTACAGACAAGATGTATGTGGCTGTGGTATTTTTTTTTTTTTTTTTGACCCAGCGTACGTCGGAATAACGCTGGAATAAATACCACATTAATAAAATGCTCAACACTGTTGATAACTTTAAGAGCAGTTTTACTGAATATAAATAAAAACTGGTTGGATTAAATGCTCTGTATCTACTGCAAAAACAATCCTCTTCTGCAGAATTGTGATTTGGGAAATCTAGTCGCAAACGCTAAAGCTGTCAATCGGCTCTTCCTTTATTTTTTTAAATTAATAAAGGCCCATCATTTTTCTCTCAACTTTTCCCTGGGAACTGATCTTTAACGACAATCCCAGGACAGCCCGAGCTGCCTTCTCCGACTGTCTCTGTGTTTGGGGTGCTCTTGCTTATACATAATACTTCCTGAAATTTAACTTTACTGTATGATTTCCCCACCACAATCATCTTCATTTTAGATCTTCCTAATTAACCGTATTGCACTCTGTTTGTGTAGAATCTCCCTACATATATTCTCTAAGGATAGTGTTTTTGAGCGATCAACATAAACAAATCCCTAATTTAGGAAATAACAACATTCTTCTATGTTAAGTATAATTCCTAAGAACGCACAGGTTTTGGACAGATAGTGTAATGTAAACACACCCAATGCTTTAACAAAATAGAAAATAATTTCGCCTATTATATTCAGTAAAACTACACAAACTTTGGACAGATAGTATAATGTAAACAAACATCTGAACTTAATTTTTCAGGAGTATAGAAATTTGCGCAACCCATTAATAATGACTTATCGGCGGATGTGGGCAGACTAAGGCGTGTTGGTTTTGTTCAATTTTACTGAATCTTGGTTAGTTAAATCTGGGCATGTTTCTCCTTGGAATTGTACTTAAATCAATTTTATTATTTTTAAACTTAAATAATTTGAAAGTGTTTCTTTATTAATATTTTCGCAAACATTCAACCTTTCTCCCGTGAGAATTTTAATTACTATCCGTTTACTATTCGCGCTAAATTACCATCATGTAATTTCATGCAATTATGCCTTTAAACAGAATCAGGTCTCTGTTCTATATTTGCAATTTACTTCTTTTATATTGGTTACATATTATACTTATATATATATATATATATATATATATATATATATATATATATATATATATATATATATATATATATATATATATATATATATGAGAGAGAGAGACACTTGGACATAGATAACATTGCATTTCGTTTATATGTTTATTGAAGCTTAAATGAAATTATGACTTCAGTAGTCGAGTCAAAAGTTTCCTTTCATATCGTGAAAAATATTACTTTTCCCCCATGAGGGTTGTAACATTTACATATAATGTTTTAACATTAAATGTAACACCGCTTATGGGAGAGAGACAGTAATATTCATCAGTACCAAGAGGATAATTGTTTCCCCCTTTTTTTTTTAATGTAAAAGGCTTTGAAGTTGGGGAATTGTTGTTTCTTTGAAAGTAGTTTTCATGTGTCAGCTTACATAGTAGAGTGCCTGTTGGCTCCACATGTGCTTAACTACGTGATAGATGCAACAAAAATTAGTTAACATTGCAGAATGTTAACTACTGAATGCTTATTAGCATAATCTAAGATGAATTTAATTATGTTTCCAGAATAAATTAAGAATCAGAAATTAAAAATATACTTTACATGATATAATTGTGAGAAAATCGCTAGATATTATCGAGTAAGATGAAATGCTATAATAAACAAAAGTAGCAATGCTCGCACGAAAAATTAATCTTAAAAAATAAACAAGCTTTGGAACTTTGTTAAACATATCAATTCAAATCAATAGGTTGAACAAAACTCTGGTATTTGTTATAGAGCATGATAATCGATTGTATTTCTGGTACATGTTTATACAGTGTCCTTCTTTTAGTAACATTTTAATGCAAATGCTGTCTGATGTTTTATATTACATACAGTCGGAATAATATCCTCTTCCTTATCACATTGATTTGGCTGTTAGATCTTCTGGCGTGTTCACGAATTCGATGTATGTACCCTTCGACAAAATTTCAATTGGTTTTGTAATTTAATATACCGGGATAGATTTTTCTCATTCTCTTGTCCTTAGCGCGTGATATGACATCGTCTTTTTTTAATATTTTTTTTATTTCCACTCCACTGGGTCTGAGATTGTATTGCTGTGATCGAAGATTGAACTCGCATCACTATGCCGAAAACGTGACGAACCGTTGTTTTAACCACTTAGGCTATTAACCCGTTGAATGGTATGTATGCTTTCAATCTCGGGGCCAGACACTATTGACGCGGCCGTGTACTACTGACTCTGTCATTGTCAACAAACCATCAATAACTGAACTGTACTAAAAAAATCAAGATGAAATATAGATACATATCGGCAGCAAAAAGATAAAAACCGTAGATAAATGAAAAATCTCAGTTAGAAATGATCAGAATTTTACGCGGTTCGACGAACTTTTTTAAGAAGACGAGAGCAAAACGGCCCAAAAATTGAGAAATAATATATATAATTGTTAAAAATATCTATATATAAATATATTTATAATTTCTCATCCAACAAATTTAGACTGAAGTCAGATTTCCTTATTCATGAGGTGAAAAAGTATCTGTATTCCGAACTTTAGCACTAGACTATACAGTTTTATCTACAAACTGTAGATACACACCATGACATATCCTTTAGTAGATGAAGTAATTAAGGTAAACATATCTTAAATAAATGTGAATTTGATAGCGTACAATAGTTACTAATGCTTTCAGACATAAAATTATATTTGAGAAATAAGGTGCCATTGTTTTCTTTTACAGTATATCAATCTAAATGAGTTATTTAATGCTGACAAAATTTTTATTGGTGGTAATATTTTCTTTTGTCAAAAATCTATTTCTTGTAAGATTTTTCCTTCAAAAATGTGTCACTGGTAATAACATTTTTTTTTCAAAAACATATTGCTGGCAATATTTTTTTCTTGAAAAATGTATTGTTGGTAAAATTTTTTTTTTCTTGAAAAATGTATTGCTGGTAATTTTTTTTTTCTTGAAAAATGTAAAAAAGAGTATTTCAGTTATTAAACCGATTTTTACACTCATAATGTTTGACATCAGTTTGTGGTTTAATTATTTACCCATAGCTGGAACCCTAACTGGTGCTACCACGCCGGGTCAGGTTGGACCTGGGAAAACCAGCAATTAAGAGGTGTGGCACACTCCTCAAAGCTTTCTGATCAGAGGCCTTGCCTATTTGACGTAGTTTATCGTCTTACCCAGAGCGGTCATCTCAGTGAAGCTAACTGGAAATCCTTTGAAATAAATATGATCATATTTCTACATAAATACTCCTACATAAATCCGTTCCGTGTATTCTGCATATTCTGCATTTGGGGGAGATTATTTACTAAACTTGAATTATTCCAAAACAAGTTTGCAAGTATGGAAAATATCCAGTTCGGGACAAATACTCACCCAAGATAATGGTAAAGATAATATTCGCCGTTGCCTTATGAGAAAAAATTTTATTAACCGTCTAACTCGTTCTACTGTCAGTTGGAATTTATAGATTTTTTTTTATTGTTGTTGTTGTAATAAATTATTTTAAGAAAATAAGTTTCCATGTCCATTAACTGTTATCGGTCTTTCCATTATTGATGGGGCCTCCTTCTTAAACTTTTTATCTACAGAAGAGTGGAATATATTCCTCTTGTTTATATAATTATTTTCGCTGTGACTTGCAGGCGATACCCATTTTTGCTGTTACTACTGTTAATAGCCCTCAAGTGTTTTCGTTTCTGTTCTCTGTGATAGTGTAGCGGCAATGCCCGCTGTTCTAATAAGGATGATTTCCGCTGAGATACACTGGTTTCTGTAGCTGAAGTTAGTGTTTAACTATTGATCTTAAAAAGGGATAGTATAGAGTTTAAAGTTTATATATATATATCGAAACGGTATTGACACCATGTATGGCTTCTATATGAAAGTCTCAATTTGAATAGACATTTTAAGACGTGAACTGAGTTTTCCGTTTAATTTTTTGGCTTTGGAGCAATTTGCTGTAATGTGAAATAGCTCGGACTATTCTATCTTTGAATTCTTTATTACCTATATTAAAATTCTTATTGATCCATACACCACTATATTTCAAGTGTTTAGCATTTACAAATACTTTATCCTGTTTTTTTTTCTTAATGAATTTGTATTATATACCAGCGTTTGTTTAAATTTTGACAATTCGGTTGATTATAATTTTTTTTTTCTGGAGTAAACTCCCTTATTTTCAAGATACCGTTATATAGTTTTATCATACGTCATATTTTTTTCATAAATCTAATATTGATACAAGGATTCATATCGTAGTTAGATTTCTAATGTTCAAATGTTGATATTACGTTTTGATTCATGTCATTACACGAATTATATATCGTGTGTAAATTGTCGAAAGACCTGTTAATATATTCGTAAATCTAGGGAAGATATTACCAGATGTTAAAGGAATGTTGTTTATGTTAAAATGTTCTAAAACAAAATTTTGACACAAAATATGTCAATTGTATGATAAGCTAAGCCTATTTTTCAAAGTAAGTCTACTGTACGGCAAGCGTTGCTTATATTTGAAGAGAACAATGTATTATGTTGGTGCAAAAATAATGTCGTTTTCTCACATATGTTACTGTGTGAGAAAACGACATTATTTTTGCACCAACATAATATTTTGCTCATTCGGGGAAGATGCTTTGATTTATTTTGCTTTACGGCATATCAACATAAATGGGTTATTTAATGCCGACAAAATTTTTATTGCTGTTAATAATTTGTTTTGTTAAAAATCTATTCATGGTAATAATTTTTCATTCAAAAGTGTATTGCTGGTAATATTTTTTTTTTCAAAAATGTATTGTTGGTAATTTTTTTTTTTTTTTTTTTCAAAAATGTATTGTTGGGAATATTTTTATTTTTTTTTAAATGTATTGCTCGTGATAATTTTTTCTTAAAAGATTTATTGCTGATAATATTTTTTACAAAGTATTTCTGCTGTTAAAACCTGTTTTTACACTTTCAAAGTGTTTTTAACCCAGTTTCGGATTTAACTATTTGCCCATAGCTAGAATCCTAACAGGTGCTACCACCCTGGGTCACAATCACGCTTCTCAAAACGTCCAGATCAGAGGCCTTGATATTGGACGTAGTTTATCGTCTTACCCAGAACTCTCGCGGGAGATGGATAACGATTTTATATGAAGTCAAATATAGTTTTGACCTTCCAGTTAAGTACGGCTTTCTGACTTAACGATGTTATTAACAATTTAGACGTCGATTATTATATCTTATCTGAACATATAATTGTTTTTTCTCTACTAAAGAGCTAATAATTAATTAATTAATTGCTGTCATATTCTCATTGGTGGTAGTTGTTGCTAATAGTTGCTAGTGTTAAGAAAATATTAATTTGTTGGAATTATTGTTCTTCCCTGAAATAAATGGTTTTCACTATCAACAAATACAAATGAGTCATCTAAGCAATATGGCTACCATATTTATATAAAATGTTCTTTGACAAATTCAACCTCATTATAACGATTGTGTTCTGTGTCAAGAACACAATGCTTTACATTCGGGTCGCATGTTGTCTGTTTATTGATGGCGTATCAATGTAGAAAGACACAAAGTCATCAGAAAATAAATTTACGCGGTAATTTTGTATTACACGATTTGATTAAAAAAATCCTGATTTTTAAGTTGAACCGTCACTTTGGACAAACCGTAAATCCTAAATCTTAATACCTCACATAGGTATATGTATGTTAATGTATGGATATATTTTTTTAACTCGTTTATCATGTTATAAAATAACTTTAATGTAAACCACGAAAATATCTGCTAATATATATATCTATAATATATATATATGTAGTGTGTGTGTGGAGTCCCCTCCAAATATATTGCAAAGTTAAGACCATTCCTGTTTTTGTTGTTCCCGGAACCAGGAAATAAATCTGAAATTCTGACTTTTTGTCCCATTTTCATATTTTTATATTAGACACAAATATCTTCCGGGGACAACAAAAACAAAGGCATTGGCCTTGCCGTTCCAGTACCTTTGGAGAGGACTGTGTATATATATATATATATTTTTTTTTTATCGCTGATTTGAGTAGACGGTGCTTCTTTTAAAAAAATAAGATTAAAACGGTCTCTCCTAAGATTAAATTTATGTGCTTTTTTGTGCAAGGTTTTGGCAAACTGTGCCCAGTTTTTGTGTGTTTTTTTAAAAATAAACCCTACATTAATTGTTCATTATTAGTACGTTTGTGTAAAACCACTGTAATTGTTATATTATTTCTTTTTCTTTTGCAATAGAAATCACCCAAGTTATTAAAACAAGTAAAACAGAGCAGATAACTGCGCGGGAAAAATTTGAAAATCTAAACATTATTAAGAGAACAACCGAAGAGTAACGAGGAAGTCAGTGGATAACTGACATTGCATGTAATTTTTCGAAAATCATAGTGGAAACCATGTAGCCAGAAGTGCTCCACAAATGAGGAGTACTGGTTAAGAAACTGCTAGTGTTGGGTATTTACTTGACTCCCACAAGGTCAAGATGTGACACAAGGTCATTTAACGTGGCAGACCCGAGTGTTTCCACTCTAAGGGCCACTGGTCCAAAACTGGTCACAGCCTGTCCAAGCTGGTCAGAGCCTAGTCAAAGCTGGTCATGGCTTGTCTTAGCTAGTCCAGGCCGAAGCCAGTCCAAGCTAGTCGTAGCCGTGATCGAATCTCAGCCAAAGGCCAAGAATCGATCCAATATTTGTCAAAACCCCAACGAAAATCGTCGAGTGAATTAGAAACTGCTAGTATTGAACTTACGGCTATGCCTAGCCTATATTTGAAAATCTCTATTAATACGAGTTCATTATTTGAGTCATTGTATGAAATTTCATTAGTCTGTGACCATTATTTGTGCAAAACCGCAGTCACGCGTTTCTATTGTTTGTACGCTTATGCAAAACATGTGTTTCTATTATTTATGCCTTTATGCAAAACACATTTAATCGATTTCCATTATTTATGTTGTTTTTTTTTTTTAAAAACCTCTGTAATCTGTTTCCATTACTTATGCGTCTATTAAATACCACAGTAATCCGTTTCAATTATTTTTACGATTATGCAAAACATTAGGAAACAGCAATAAAAAAGTACGTTCTCTTATTTCAATATTTTAATCTAATTTATGTGTTTGTTGTTTTTTTTTATTATTATTTAATCCATTCACCCCATGCAAAGCGATAATGCCGCGAAGATGCACGTAGCGACTAGGATTGAAAGAGATGGAAAATTCTTTTAGAAAGTACCGGAAACACTGCCTGAAACAGTGAACAAGGGATATATTTCTAGTCCTTTTCAAAAACCAGGGATGTGTTTGAACTGGAAGATATGCGAACCTATTTACTCTTATTGGTGAACCTCTCTACTTTATTGTATATTGTAATTATAACGTTCAGAAAACTTTTATAATCCTGGACTTTCTATATAGGCAGCCGTGTAAGGTTTCTTGAATATATTCTTAGAAATATCTTAGTTGTTGACTGAAATCAGGTCATTATTCCAGACACGATACAAAACCATATCGATAAAATATTATTATTGACGAAGACTTATTTTAGTAACATGGCAGTGAATTTTATATATATTGTAAACGAAATCATTAACTATCGGTTAGTTTGCAAACACGATGGAAAAAGACAACCGCAAGCCTTAACATTCAAGAGTGTTTATGTAGTGGAGCCATAAAATGAAATATTACATAATGATGCTTATTTGAGAAATGTTTGAGATTTTATAACCCTTGTATGACGTTCTTTAGCCTATTCAAAATTACTTTGGCGCATTTATTTATATCCATAGATAACATCAATTACTCTCAATCACTCTCATTAGTGAGCAAAAATGAAAAGGAACCGGAACACTCGTGTAAAGGCCTGACTGAGAATTATCCTTTGCCTTCATTTTCATGACGTACTACTTAATTGGCTCATATTTGCAGAAGAAGAAAAGCGCGACAGAAGATAAGAAAAGGAGACGAGCTGTACATAATCTTATTTGTTAATTAGTCCTTCATAACGAGTAGACGCAATCAGGGTTCTATTTTTGTGAAGAATATTGTTTGGTCCATTCTTTGCTTACAATCCCGATCATATCTGATCATAAACAAAAGATAGAAAACATACAATGAGCGATTTATTGTCTGTTGGCTTCCGAGATGCAGAGGTAATGATTTTGGTTGATTTCTCTTTTCTGAGAATAATTGGTTACAAACTTCGTTTCCACTCCTACCATTCATTCTTGTTTATTATTCTGCTGGATTCGTTTAATACAGTTCCTTATTCTTTTTGGCTTCTTGATTTAAATCGATGTTTTTAGAATATTTTGCCTATTTTTTTTTTTTTTTTTTTTTTTAACTGACGATCTGAATTTTTGTATTTTTGTCTTGATCGGCACTTTACGCTTTCCTTTTCTGGCATTTTTATTTTTCTCAAATGTTCAGTTCTACCTCCGTTTTAACACTTTCTAATTATTGTTTGACTGTTTTTCTTTCATCTATTTATTGATTGTTTTCATCTATTAATTTCTTTACTACAATGTGTGTTATTTTCTTTGATGATCTCCCTACATTGCCTCAATTTTGACTTTGAATTGGGATGTTGTTCATGTATTGGTTTCTACTTCTCTTGAATTGCAATACTATTTTCTTTTTCCTATGTCTCAGATTTACTCTTGTATTTCTCAGTTTCTCTTCTAATAATTATTCGGTTATTCTCTCTCTTTTTTCCCCACTTGTTTTTTCCTTTAGATATACTTATTGCTTTAACACACACACACAAATATATATATATATATATATATATATATATATATATATATGTAATATAGTTTATGAAAAACTAGGTAATACGTATGGGTAAACGCAAAGAGGATAAAATCCAGAGAGCTCAATGTAAATCCAGAAATGTATGAATGTCTGGACCTCAAGTAATTTTAAGTATAAAAGAATAGAAATTTTAAATTACATCTAACTCACTCATGTCTCCTCCTCGCTCTCCACTCACTTCCTCACTTCGTTAATTTACATATGCTTAATACGGCCCGTCAAAAATGTGTAAATTTCTTTTCATTTTTTGTTTCAACCTTTCGAAGTAAAGTCTGATGATTCACATTCCTTTAAAAGGGCTGTGGTGAAATAATTTATTACATGGAACCTTAAAGTAGTTTGGTTTTTTTAATTATATATATATGTATGTGTCTGTGTCTCTGTGTTTCTGCTTCCTGTTTAATTTTCTATCATAATTTGCTTTTTCGTTTCTATCACTATTTCTTATCTTGTATTCATTCTGTTTACTTTTTCGTTTCTTTTTCTTCTTAATGAGTTAAAACTATGAATCAACCATTATATTCATTGTGTCTTGATTCTTGTATTCCGATATCTGTTCATGCAGTTTCTACTTTAATTTTCACCTTAGAATTCCATCCCCACATTTTTTCCCTTTATCAAATATTCTTATCTTTCTATTATTCAAGTTATCTGCTCATTTTCTAGTTTTTTCTGTCGTTCTTTCTTTAAGGTTTTTCGTTGTTTTGTTTTTTTTTTCCCGCGATTCATGGTCTATTTCATTTTTCTTTTGGTTTTGCTTGTTTTATTTCTTGCTTGATGATTTTGGCTTTCTACATAATAACTTTACTTTCTTTTGCAATCCTTACTTCTATCTTCAAGTTTTTTTTCCGATTTTCCACTTGTCGCTTTACTTCAAAACTGATATCCTAAACTAATTTTAAGTAAAACAATCATATATAAAGGGTTTTCTCAAAATAAAGTATACACTCTTTAAATATCAATACTTAATAATACATTACCATGAAGTGAGAACTTATATGGATGAAAATATGGAAAACAAATGGATTGGAAGTAGAGGGATAGTTGAATACCAGCCTAGATCACCAGAGTTGACACCCTTGGATTTCTTTTTGTGGGTTTTTTTTTTTTAAAGACAAGGTTCACATCAGGAAGCCTGAAACAATTGCTGAAATGAGAGTAGCAATTGAAGAAGAATGCGCTCAAATACCAGAGGAAATGATACTGGAAGTTTGCTGGTCTTCAAGATGTGAAAAGTCTATTGAACAGAACGGCAACCAGTTTGAGCACTTGATGGGAACTCATCATTATATGAACATTTTGCCATTGTCCCAAGTAGCTTTTATCTTATTAAAGTTAATTTTCTATGTTTTATGTATATTGTACTCTCAAATTCTGTAAATGTGTATTCTTTCTCTTGTTTTTTTATATTATTGACAAGTCAAAATACAAAAAAAGAAATAAGTTATAACGATTCAAAGAGTGTATACATTATTTTGGGACACCCTGTATATCGTCTAAGTTCGGATGAAGATGACACAGGGAATTTTATTATATACTACGTTAACCCAAGAAAACATACAAAAGAGGATAGACACATATTTTCCCCGTATGCCACAAGTGTGTAGAAAAAACTTAGTTCGCATTCTCTTTAACCATGAAAATTAACAGCCTGTTTGGAATTTCTGCTCGTTTTAGGTTGACCAGATGCTTTTATTTGTCCCAGATACCCTCCAAAATGAGTAATAATCCGTAAATCTAATGGAGGTACCTCCAAGTTTTTATTTTAGTTTAAATTTCAAGGTAATAGAATAAATCTAATATTACTAATAAGCAACATAATTTGATGCATTTAAAAACTAATTGGTCAGAAAGTTTCATTAAATATAAATTGATTTTTTTTTTAATTTAACGCCATTTTAAGACTTCCGTTATTTCAATGTAATTATGTGCTTTTTTAAATTTTCCAAAAATAAAATATACTTTTCTCAAATTTATTTTAGAAATATTAGCGACATTGAATATTATGTACTGGGCGCAGCTGAGCGGGAGAATAACAAAATTCCCTGTAACACTAAAGATGAACACAAGGTAACGATTATGACATCAACTTAAACAATGAGATGCGGACGATTCCGAAGTCGTCTAAAACTGTGGTTGATGCCAATACGATTTTATTGAATAAAATTACAATTATTATTTCTAAATTTTGCAATTTTGATAAATATATCTGTTAAAAGGAAATGTTTGTATTTTCCATTTTTCGTAATTTAGATAATTTATCCATCACACCGTTTAATATATATATATATATATATATATATATATATATATATATATATATATATATATATATATATATATGAAAATGACTAACTAGTTACTCTCCGAATATTTTGTTATATTTTTATTGTATGCTTCAATTTTTTCTTTTCTGTGCAGAGTGAATGTAAAAATTGTGCCAAAACATAACTGAATCCTAATCTTTACGCCCCACACTCTTAGATTTCAGTTGCTTTTTGTTATATTACAATACTCAAAGTATAGATCATAATAAAAAATCTAAACAAATGCACCTAGTTAGTCTTGTTCAATAAGCATTATAAAAATAGGTTGTCATAGATGTTCAACGAAATTCTTAAAAAAACGGATTGCTGTATAAATGCCCTTTTATTTTCGCAGGGTAGTTATGTGTGCATTCTGTTCAACTTCATCAAAGTGGATAACCTTTCGGTATTTGCTATATGCTTTAGTTTTCGCATTTCACATATTACTGATTACGGATTGTATCGTCATTTCTTTCTCTTCTTTACATTTTTTAAACGTTTATGAAAACGATTTTACATTTTATTTTCTTGATAATACCTTTGTTCGGTACACTATTCATTTTAACATGCGTTCCCACAAACGTCTTTTTTTCTGCACTTCACACACTTTGTCAATTCAATTTACCTATCATCTTTACGCCAATCTTAATCCATCGTATCGGTATATCACTTTATCAGCATTCCTTATCATTCATTTTCCGATCACTGCACAAAATGATTTCTCCTCACTTTTCCATTTCAATCTTTTTAATTTGCTATAAATTCCGGAGGGAGCAAGTATTAACAAAATTACTTCTAACATAATAAAATCTAAAAGAATCTTGCTAACTCAATTTCCATTTTTACGTTTTTCCTCTCTTAAGCATATTTGCTGCATTGTCTTTCTTCATACATGACTTCTCTTTCTGATTAAGCAAAATTGTATTATTCAATAAATTTCTTTATTAATTTATTTGGAGACATCTCACATAATGTTGACTTAAAATAGTTGTTAAATTGAAAATGCACATATAACATTTCAAACTTAAGACGGAACAAAAAACTGAAGTATATATTCTCCCTTGGTGTTACATTATCAAATGGATAATTAACTATTTACATTATTCGGACTGTTATTCTCATCTTCATTGTCGTGTTCACAAAGTTTCGCCCGTTGTACGCTCCCATCTTCTTCATGTGATTGGAATTTCGAATCGAACATTTTACTTCGTCCACCAAGGTAGATTTTTCTAGTTCCACGTGCCATGTCTCTTCCAGTTTTCTCAGTTATATCCCTTTAACTCAACTTTCCAAACTAAAATGTTAAATTCGAAATTCCAATCTCCTGAAAAAGCTGGAGCGCATAACGGCTTAAATGTTGTGAATATGGCAAGAAAGTCGATGACAATTATCCAAATAATGTAAATAATTCTAATGCCTCATCTCAGATGAGGGTTTATGATTATTTACAGAGAGACGGATAATTTATTATATTTATTTTTCAACTTTATTTATGTCTTCTATATTCAGGTAAATACAATAGAAAATAATACATCAATCTACTGAAATCTCCCGCTCTTTTATAAACGTAAAAATATCCGTGGGTAAGTAATCCAAGTAGAATCGATTGGTATAAAATATAAAAACAGATAAAAAAAAAGAGAGCTCAATATATATATATATATATATATATATATATATATATATATATATATATATATATATATATTATAAATCACATAAGTGAATTACAATTAATGAGATCCAAACAATGTAACTCATACAGATGATCATTCCGTCCATGGGGAAAGATGTTTTTTCTTGGACTTATCAATGGAAATGCTTTTACAAAATGCTTCAGTAAATGTATCTGCATTGATAAATCCAACGAAAAACTTCTTTCCCGTGGACGAAATGGTCATTTGTATGAGGTAAATTGTTTCGATCTCATTAATTGTAATTTACTTGTGATATATATATTTAATATATATATATATATATATATATATATATATATATATATATATATATATCCAGTGCTGATAATCTGTTCCATATTTAAGCGCAATTTTCAGGCCTAAAGACTCCGTTTAAGTATTAAACTCCACCACTGGTTGTTGACCACAGTGTCCGCTTTTATACTTATATCTACATGTGCTCTGTCTCTGATTTGGACTATTTTAACTATAGCATATCTTCCATCCTTCTTTTATGTTTTGTTAAATAAAATGGGTGAATTTAAATTTATCATTATTTTTTTCTATTATCCTCTAAATTTGCTTTCTAAAAGTTTACAAAAAATGCCTGCAATTATTACTGTTCAGAGATTTTGGCGCTTAAAACTTTAGCTTTTTCAATGAATTTTAATTTCACTTGTTTGTTCAATTTGTTTATGTCCTATACTGCGATGTGTGTGTATATTAGTAATTTACTTTGGATTAGAGTTTTTGTTTAGTATTCAAAATGCAGTCAAAATGTCGTGACTATTTTCAAAGCAAGTAATCTTAAAATGTTTTTTTTTTTTTAATGCAAAAGTTTGATTACTTTAATGTGAGCTTTAATCTGTCATACTATTGTTGCTTTTTATCACGAGAGGAAACATTTCAGCGTTACGGGAAACGGAGCGAATAGGAAATAAAAAAAAAATAGTTACAGACACATGTCGCTTCTTCCACTTTAGACAAAAGTATTTAAATAGAGGTCGCTCTAATCTTTTTTCGTTTTCAGAAGCTTCATTGATAAGTAGTTATCTTTGCCGTTTCCTTATCAGGAAATATTCGGTATTTATTGTACAAGAAGCCAGCGATACATTCAGTTGAATTTATAAAATATTTCTATTAAAACAATTTTTCAGGAATGTAGGTTTCTGATGCACATTGTTATCTTCCCAGGATTAATGGGGGCTTCATTTCTAATCTTCTGTTCGAGAATTGTATGACTCAACAACTTGATTACGTCAGTTACTCTTTGGGTTGAATGTGTTAGCTATTTTAGTTACCGTTTTTAAACATTTCGAGAGTGTTATTTTGTGCAGATATTTTTTTTAATGATTCTGTAGTGCCGGTTGAAGAGGCGCTAAGAGAAATGTCCCTCGCTAACTCCTTAAGGCTTCATTTGCTCGTAGCCAGGGTCTTTAACCTAATCGAAAGATCCATCCTTATTTACAATTGCTGACAGTTTGCTCGTTTTTTCTTTTATACAGAAAATAGAATTACAATGTTGTCGATTCTAAATTATAGCTATAAACTTTATTTTTAGTTATTACAGTTATGAGTTGCTATCAGAACATAATCTGGGGATCTCATGCAACACTCAATACAAGTTACAGAGACATGTGACCAATCTCTCTTAAGATCAAACAAATATTAAATTACCGTTTGCCGGCAACTGTCACCGAGCAGAGGGAAATCGTCTCATCATTACTCCTATGCCATCCTTCTATAAGTGTATTAACACGAAAATTGACTTTTCCAGACACCATAGCTCGGCACGCAGATGGTCATTGGGGACAGCAATACAGGACAATACAGTGTGGAAAGGGATTTTCAATTGAGTTCCTACAAACCATAAGGAGGTCGAAGAATGATTATTGATGATGCTATCTTTGTTTTATTATTTGTTTTATTTTTTTAACCATGAATTTAATAATAATGACACTAGTTTGTGAAATCGAGCGTGCATTCACCATTAGGAATAACTACCGCTACAGAAGTGTTTTAACAATTTGGTTACGGAGGCCGCATGAATAGAGTATTCTTCTAGTTACCTCTTTTTGAAAGATACATTTATCTTAGGAACTTGTACGAATTTATACCTTCGAGTTTCTGTCTTCTAACCGAAACGAAAACAGTCATTTTTAATTTATTTATTTTATCCGACATATTTTTCATTATTATAAAAATGATTTATTGTGTGATAAAGTAATCGATAGTAATCTCCCTTGTGTTATGTTTACGTCCCTTTAGAGAAATCTTTCATTTGTACAGGACAATAGTTACTACGCCCGTATCAATTATTTTAAGCAGAATAAAGCTTTCTTAAGACTAATCATGCTCTGTCTTGTTATTACAGTGAGTACACGTATTTCAGCTGCTATCACTGATTTTAATTTAAATTGTTTCTTCAACAGTAAAATTAATAAAATCATTTCTTTCCACAGGGATGCAAATGAAATAAAGATTCGATTACGTATGTGTAAAAATAACTGACCAGACCCTCTGTTCATAACCATAAATACCACAGTGGAAACCATGACTCTTGTCTTAAAATCTGAAAGAATGAAACTTCTTCTGAGACTGGAATTCACAGAGCCAAGCTCAGGTATTCTGAACAAAGATAAAAACGGGTCTGATCCTATCGAAAAAAAGTAAATACAATTAACATAGAAACTATTAGTTGAAATAAAACGAACTCATTTAGGAAATTATATTTTGGGTTATGTTCTATTTATGCCTTTATTATAGTCGTGAGAAACAATGGAAACTGTTAACAAATATGAGAAAATTCAAGAATCTTTAAGAGTTTAGTGTCTTATATTCAGATTCTCTCCACCAAATGTTCATGTTGTGTAAGTGGTAGTGAAGAAAACATGGCGTATCTTCCAAACATATTAAAAAGGCTGCCTGTTTCTAATTTCGGATCTGGAAAAATATGAACAGGAATTTTTTCGACTCTAAGTAGTATAAAGTTCGTTTTTTTTTTTTTATCCTAAGACGCCACGATACGGTAGAATTTGCAAAATATCAAGTAGAAATCTGACAATAAACACGCTTCTGAAAAATTCTGTATTATACTTCACTAAAAAAATTCAGTTTAAATTTTAGTTTCATAAAATACAATATTAATTATATATTGAAAAATAAAATTTTTTTTTTGTCTGACGCATTTCCTTCTTTTTGGAGTTCATCTAACTAGTTTGTTATTTCTACATATAACCAATTAAATACCATATCCCACAATAAGATAGTGACTATTAATCGTATATACTTAAATATTTCGCCTTTAATAACGCTTTATCGTCTATTATTATCGTTTGCTATGAAGGAAACACCTAAAATTATTCTTTATTTAACTCAGGACTATTGTCGGCTAGTGGGTGTGACGTTTGGGTGTTTTCTCTGAATGTGAATTCTACCTTCTCCGGGGGATCTAACTTACTTTACGTATCTTTCCTCCTGGCTTGGTGATTATATACATACATATATAATTATTCACCCCAAGCGAGGTAATAAATCCACTAAGGCGTAAGCGGATGCTGAGTGTTAAAAAAAAATATCAAGAAGAGAGAATCATAAAAGAATAAGAATTAAGACCGTTGACAACAACTTGTTTCATTTAAATTCCTGAAGATTAATTTTGACTAAAGTCGAAATAGTTCCACAAGTCTGATAAAAGAAACTTTTAGTATAGAACTCACTGTTATATTTAGACATTTTTACTGTAAAATGATGATCTTTGCGGTAATCTTGTTTTGCGCTTAAATTCACAAAGTCTAAGTACCATAGAGGAGATTGCATGGGATCAATTAGTATGAAAGTATTTATAGAAATGGCACAAGCAATTAGATTACGGCGATAGGAAAATGACTGAAGGCAAGATGCTAGGCCAGAACCAATATCATTGCACTTTCTTTCTTGTATTTTATCAAGAATCTCTTAATATATAGCCGATTCATCAAACGAAATGTGGCAGCAATATTCAGAGCAAGACATTGTCTAACGGTTGTATGTATGTGTGTGGAGGGGTCTGTGTTCATCTGTCATCTGGTTTGTCTAACCTGTGTCCTTATTAGGCACATCTTGTTCGACTTTTAATAATATAATGTGGATAATCGCTAATATCGAGTGATGACACGGATTTGCACCTGGCGACAACGTTATTTTTCAAGTCAATTCACTGATGCATTGTTTTTCATCTTCTCTGAACACTGAAT
>OZ010573.1:111765620-111828120 GCA_963932145.1 Acanthosepion lycidas
AAATATATTGTTAATATGAATTTTATTATTGACTATTTTCCATTTGGACAATAAATCTTTTAGAAGACACTAAATACATCGGGTCGCCTATAATCCTTTTTAGATATTAAGGTAATAAAAAAATTGTTTCATCACAAAATTATTATTATTATTATTATTATTATTATTATTATTATTATTACTGTCAATAATAGTAGTAGTAGTATTTTTGCACATTGATGTAATAATACATTCTGTACTTGAGGCATGGTGTCATAAAGTCTCCTCAATACTCCAGAATGTTTTTGAGAATCCTCACTGAGTAAATGATATCATTTATCTGGATGTGTACAATGTTGGTCTGAATTTCAATTATATCTAAGTGCTTTTTAGTTGTGTATCTGGTGTTCCAAGCAAACCAATTATTACAAGAATAAGTTCTACATAATATTTACATAGCTTCTTCAAATCCCTAAACAGACACTACCACTTTTTAAATCCTTTTCGTTCCTAGGTAATTCGCTCTTGTGTCATATGGAAGAGCAAAATCGATAATTTGATACTAGTTATTATCCTCATAATTAATGTTCAAATTAACTAAAACCAGTAGATTTAATGCTGATGAATGTTGCAGAGTGCCAAATTTCACATATTAACCAACCATAATTTATTCAAGTCTATGATTCATTTGTTAAGTGTAAATATTTTTCTGTGTTTCTATATAGTTTTTGATAAATATATATTTTTTTTATTGTAACTTGTTTGCATGATAAGCCGGAAAAATTCGAACTATATTTTATAAAGATAGATAATATTAACTGACACTAAGAGGATAATCTTATTAATATCATTAAAACGTCAGGCGTGTTTATACATTTTGCGTTCTGTAATCATGACTTGGACAAAAGAAATATATGGTGTGTAGAATAAGCAGAAGTTAAATGTTTCAAAACCAAAAGATCAATTGACAAATATAAACTCACCCCGTATAGGTTCCGCACAGCTTTCTGGTTTGAAACATATTTCAAATTTTCAAATTAATAAAAACAAAGAATAGCTAATACAATCAGCTCCGGACAATGAATCAACATTAGCATCTGGAGCCTACAATATAAACCATACATCATTTCAACTGAGCAGAAATACTTACAGCAGTAAAGAGACACGCGGATACATAATCGTCCTGTCTTTCTCACCAAACAAACGGCGGAATTCGTTTGATCTTGCCCCACATCTGCACCTTCTCTCTTCCTCACCGAAAAAAACTACTTACGTTTTTTTCAGTCAGAGAGAAGAAAATTCTAAATGCAATTTTTTATTTCGTCGTCGTAGTTAGTTAAAAATTTGTATATTTCATGTTAGATCAATATCGTCATTTTTATTTTTTGAACGCGCACCCACCCTTTCTCTTTTTTTTTATTCAACAAACGATGACACATGGAATTTTCCCTAACAAGTGTATAACTTGTTCTACAACACCAAACGTAAATTCGTTTGTTTACCCTAATCTTGGAAGCTAGTTTAATATGTTTTAATAATCTCATAGTATTGTGCTTCTTCCTGACGTGCATCCTAATGATTTTCGTGCCAAGCTTTTTGCTCTTGCTTAACTGAAACATTTTTGGTCACGTTTACACCGGTATTTCCTGCCTTTCTTTATTGTATTTTTATTTTTAGTGTAGGTTACAAGAAATAGGTTTGACAGTAATATATCGTGAGGAATTTGGGGTTTAAAATGTCTGGCAAAGATTTAACTTTTTAGCAAAAAAGGTGTGTTTGATCTCCCTGAAGACATTCGTTCACTCGGAAGCAATTCCTTAGATAGCAACCCATAGAATAGAAAACATATAAGTGATAGTGGTAGAAAATTATAGAAATAATTTCAAAGCCTAACGAATCATTTGTAACATTAATTTTTTTTTAAAACGAACACAGTAAAATATTCCAATTAAATATTATTTTCTATAAAGTTTCTTTTGTGTTTACTCTTTTGTCATAGGGAAGAACAAAGCCGATATTTTTTTACTAGCTATTATCCTCATAATTAATGTAAAATTTATTAAAACCTGTAGATGTAATGCTGCTAAAAGTTGTAGTGTGCCAAATCGCACATATTAACAAAACATAACTTATCAAATCTGATATATTGTTCAATACAAATATGGTTATATTGCTTTATACCGATTTATTAGGTTGGTGCAAAATAATGACGTAATAATGTCGTTTTTGACGTATTTTTAACGTCAAAAAACGACATTATTACGTCATTATTTTTGCACCAATCTAATAGTTTAGATTTTGATAAATGTTTTCTTTTATTGTGGCTTATTTGCATGATAAGCAGGAATAATTTGGAATATATATTATAAAGCTAGTTAATGTTCACTGATACTAAAAGGATAATCTTCTTATGATAACTAAAATTTCGGTCGTGTATGCTTATACCTTTTTCCTTTTTAAAATCATGACTTGGCGATTAAAATATATGGTGTGTAGAATGAACGGAAGTTAATTTAAGTTTAATAAATTTATGGTAATAATTTCTTCTCTTAGACATTTGGGTTTCTTAAATTCCTGTCAATTATGATTTACAGAAATTTAAATGCAGCCTCAATCATCATCTGCTACGTCTTTAACATTTGTTCTTTGATTGTCTTCTCTCTTTAGTTCATTTTCAGTAACCGCTTGCGGCTTAAGTTTTATCACCTTTCTTGAAATGATTATAAAAAATCAACTTTTCAGAAATTGAAAGAACATTGACTTTCAAATATATACATTTTAGCTTTATAACTATGACTTGGAAAACGACTTTGCTAAGAAAAAATTATATTGTTTTTGTTTCTATATTTTGCATTGTCTTTACGCCATCGTTCATTTAGAAGTGACCTACATTTATTCTTTGATTAACGCTTTGTGTTGGACTAAATGGAATGGTTACATAACCAGAAGCTTGAAAAATATAAATGTATACTATATTAAATCGGTAAACAAATATTAGTTTTTCTCTTTTAAATCATTTCATCCCAAGCAAGGCAATAAACTACTAAGAGGCAAACGATTACTTAGTGCAGCAGAATAGGAGAAACTATTATAAAAGAGAGAAGAATAAAAGAACAGAAATTAAGAAGACATAATATAAAAATTGACATTGCATTTTATTTCTGAAGATCAACGTTGGATTTATATCAATAAGCTGGAAAAGATTTCCACAATTAGAAGTGCAATAGCACCAAGTGTTAGCGTAGAAAATATGTGTATATCTAACTATATCAGCTGTACAATGATGAGACCTTGCCGCCAATCTAGTAATGCGGCTTTATTCATAACTAACAGTAAGAGATAGATCAAGTATCGACCATCATAAAGACTGAAAAATAAAACTGACAAATATTATTGTTTAAGCTTGACGGACACATATATCTTAACTAGTTTTTTTTTTTTTTTTTTTTACGAATTGGTCAAACAAAAATATTGTTTTCAATCGTTATGAATCTACCGATTGAATAGAATTTTATTATAAACAATTGTCTTGTAAATTGAATTTTTAAAGCATTCTGAATGTAAAAATAAAGAAAAAAGTGTGCAAGACAATAAGAAACACTACCTGCCAAAAGAAAAGTGAAGTTTTGTTGAAATCGGTTGGAAAATGTAGGAAATCCGATCCCATATATAAACGAACACACAGACACACAAACAACCTGGGTTTTATAATAAGTATAACTCGATAAGTGTTGTCCCCCTTTCATTCTCATGATGCCTCTTAATCGTTTTTTCAAATTGATTTCGTGCAAAAACAATTGTTTTTTCCAATTTCTGGCGCTGTTAGAACCAGAGCAAGGTAAATTTACGTAGTCCTGTGAAGTTTTGTTGAAATCGGCTGAAAAATGTAGGAAATCCCATCTAATATATAAACGTACACACATACACACACAATCTGCGTTTTATAATAAGTAAGATGTCTAGGTACCACACAAGAATGTTTGTAAGAAAAAATGGCGTTGCTCGGCAACAATCATGAGGCCAAGTTTTCCATGGAGCTAAAAGTAACAATAAATTTGTGACAAATATTTAAAATATCTACATGAATTTATTGGGGTGGTTTAAACGCTTCCCTTTGGATCATTGTTGACAAAGATATGAATGTAATAATGAAAGTTTAGCAAAATATCAGTTTGCAAAACAGGAAAAAAATAATTTCCATCACGTAATCCAAGTATATTTTCAGAGGAGTAATTCAAAGAATTATTTATTACGGAATTCCCTACAATGTTTGCTTGTTTTTAAAAAAATTAGATACACATTACAGTGATTCACATGAACAATTTATAAGAGAAGAATAAGCTTAAAATAGAGGATACGGGAGATATATATGTGTGTGTGTGTGTGTTATTTCTCATAGAAAAGGAGTTTCGAGTGAGTTATCAAACACTTTGTCAATAAGAGCTGTTTTTGCTTATAGATGAATAAATCTATATACGATAATATTTTAATTTCTTCATGCTAAATATGAAATTATTTTTCAATCGGGCTATTAGCGTCAGTTAAAATATGTCATTCACAAAAATATGGATTAAAATGCATAACAAATTATCCGAAAGGTTCTTTGAAGAAATGCTTGAATTGCAGTAAGGAATTCTCTGTATTCCAGTTAGCATTTAATTGTATGATTATGGATTACTGATCCTCATTTTACAGGAAGAAAATGGCATTCTAATTGAATTTGTTTCAATAATTTATATGCCAATATACATTATTCATCATAATCATCATCAATCCGACAACCTGGTTGATGGTATGGTAGTTGTGTAATGGGCAGCTGAACAGTTTACTCCAAGTATGTGTATTGAAAGCCGGAAATGCTTAATGTTTTGGAAAAATAGACTATACCTTAACTCTAAAAATATGAAAAGAGGCCAATATACATAAGAGAACAGCAAGACAATGGATCTGATACATCTGACTAAATGATAAATGATGAATCTGTATAAGACAGGGAAAAATAAAAGAAACAAATGGTGTAATATGCTGATTGACTGGTACCCAGTATTATCCGCAAAAAAGACAGAGACACCATTTTTGTTGTTTATTTTGGTTTTTAATTGAAACATATTTTGTCTATTTGTTATTAAAATCCTTTTATGCTTTTACAGTTTATACTGCTAGTTTGCCCGTATTTATTCAAGCAGTCAGTCGATAGTATCTGTCGATTATATATATATATATATATATATATATATATATATATATATATATATATATATATATATATATATATAACATTACTGTATGTTTCTGAAAATTTGCGTAGAAATCGTTGCACATCCGAATCAATATTCCTATTCCGGTTTCATATTTTTTTAACTCTGCCAAACCCTTCCCTCTCGTAAGAAGAAAATGGTTAAATGAATCTATATAAAAACAAGGTCTGCTTAAGATCCGTCTAGTATAGCGCACATGCCATTCCATCTACAACAGCATTACCATATATGTTTTTCTTCAGCATGTCTCACATATTTACTTCCACAAATGCAGCCAATTTTCGATGTCTTTTTTTTTTTTTTTTTTTTAGACTTTCAATGAAACCTCTTTCTAATCATGCGTTTCATTTATCTTGTCTCCCTTGCTTTTGTGCAAACTGTTGTTTGCTTCTGATGTTCTATATTTTCTTATATGACATTCATGCTTTCGTTTTCTCTGTGGTATCACGCGCAAAAGAAATAAAATCCACTAACAAATATGCAGTAATTTCTATCGTAAAATATTTTCGCATTATATATATATATATATATATATATATATATAATGTTACACGCTTAGCTATTTTTCAAAATGTATATTGCTTTAATTTGCATGCTCCCGAAGTAGTGTGTTCACGTTTTTCAAAGGAATGCATCAGTGTACCGACACTTTGAATTAACTGCATAGATTTATTCAATTCTTAAAGTTCATGTATTCAATAATATTCACATATTCCTCCCTGTATAGTTTTCAGCTTCTGCCTCTATTATGCCGTATTCTACTACAAAGCGTTAAACCAACTCATAATGTGTAAATTAATTGAAATACTTGTCTTGTATTTGTATAAATAAAGATATTTCTAATACATTTAAAATAGTGATCTCCTATATTATACCCAAGAAAGATAGACAATTTTTGAAATCAGATGAAACCGAGAAAAGGGGATAAAATGTCTTAGTAAATTTGAATACTATAATTTGGGGATAGAAACAGCCTTTCTTTCTGAGCTGAAATTAGTACAGCCCTGTTATTCTCTTTAATAATGCCTTTGTATTTTAATTAGTTTCAAACTTATGTAATACGTCCTTTGTACATATCGATGACTGAACCTTGATTACCGACCTCGTCTAAGCAAACGACATTTTACTACATTTCATTTAAGCCCTAATAAATCTATTTTTATGTAGAAATCTTAGGTTTTAATAAAAGAGAGGAAAGCAAAGAATTACCTAACAAACGACCTCATGGAGACTAGGAGCGATAGTAATAATACAAATCTTACTCCGTGCTACAAAAGACAGGAAACTGTGGAGAGCCATAATCGTTCACGTCCCGAAGAGACACTGCATATTAAAGGAACCGTAGAACATAACAGATGTCCGCTTGTTCCAACGCTCAAATATCCATACGTGCAGCAATAGAATAAATTTTGTTTTGTAAATTTATTATGAAATCAATTTATTATCAGAATCCACACAATTTATGAAACTAAATCTTATTAAATTAATATTAGTTTTTGATTTACGCTAATGGATTAAAAATGTTCAATCTAAATCTTTAAACCATGAGAAAATTCTCATATTCGTATTAATGAAAACCATACTCGTGTTATAATTCAAATAGGAATCCAATCAAATCTCACAATCAAATTTAAATCAGAGGCTAGGCTACAGGAATGGAAGCTCTACAGAAAGAGGATAGCATTCTGAATCTTGTATTTTAGTTTTAGTTTGTTTCCTTTTAGCACATTTCTATTACAATATGGAATCGACGCCTTGATCTTGTTACGATTATTCGTTATCAATATAATAGTTTTTTGTCGTTACTTTTATTTGTGTGTTTTTTTTTTGTTTTTTTTTTATTCAGCTACATTTTTTCGGCAGGAAAAACAATGTGAACTCGTCCTGGCTAAAATTCGAAATGACGTACTCATTAACCTTTCATGATTTATTTCAAACTCGTCTTCTTCCCTGTATATCTCATCTATTTATGGAGATATGAACTTGATAATAGGAAGGAAAAGATCACAAAAAAAAAAAAAAAATTAAAGTTCAGCTGAGTGGAATAAATTTATGAGATAACGTAATAAGGGCATCAGATGAAACAACCTTTAACAAAATAATGCTTTCACTTCGAAATACTTTCAAATTTACTGAATAACATATGCGTCAAAATAAAACTGAAAAAAAACACATGCATGGAATTATATATTCCATGCATGTGTTTTTTTCTGTTTTATTTTGACATGTAGAATTAGGAAGAAAATGTCTTGTATTGCTTATAAGCAATACAAGACATTTTTCGTTTATGTGCCAACCGCCATTGAAGACATAAATATTCCTGGATATCCACAGCTTCCTAATTCTACATGTGACTTCCATTGCTCGAAGCAATATTTGACCAATGGCAAACGTTTCTTGTCATTATTCTACGAACAATTCCCACAAGCTCATTAAATAGAATATTCGTTGCTCTCCATTTTCTTTATATATCTGAAATATATGCAGAGAGTGTTATATTCTCTAGATACCTCTTCCTCATTACGTAATTCAGGAATTTCATTGGGCACTATCTCATGGGATATCTACGTTCTGTTACTGAATTGCGTAACCACGTTGCTCAAAAGTTCGACCCATGATAATGCACGATCACCGAATATAAGCAGCGTCGAGTCCAGTTAGTATGTTAGTTGGGAAACTGCTTTAGAACACTGGGTACTATGAGCAAATTACTTCTTCTTCTGTGTGCTTTGTCCCTCCAGGATGTATGCGATGATAGATCTCCACAATCTCCTGTCTCATGCAGTTCTTAATGTTGTGCATTCCGGGATGAAATCCGGTCTCAAATGAATGACAAACGCAGGAATGAAATATAACAAATATGTGTATTGACGTAGTAATACAATTGGTAATACGGTTAGTAGATCCAGAAATGCAGTTAGGAGTAATAATAATATATATATACAGTCTGGAAAATTCAGTATCGAAATATGACTTCCTTCTGAGTTTACGTGCTCGCAACTGTGACTCCTACAAAGCGGTTACCTCACACTCTCACTCTCTCACTCACACTCACACTCTCACTCTCTCACTGTATCACTCCACTCACTGGGTATTCACCGGCAGCAGTACAAGTACACACTGGGCGAGTCCACTTGTATCAAAAGGGGTGGATCCTTAACATTTAATATTTGTTTTTTCTCTCATAAACCCAATTCTGTCATCCATTTGCATAACCTCGATAAGTAGGTTATGCATTTTTTTCCTCTACACCTCTTGCCTTCAGTCTTTCCTGTGAGTATCAAATTTTCAAAGCCCTCTTTCCTCATTATGTGCCTAAGAAATTACAATTGTCTCGTTTTGATGTTGTGTATAAGTAAACTTGTTTTCATTTTTCTCTAAATTTTCGCAATTGATTATTTATTCTGTCCATAATAAGACTGAATTCTTTCTGTAGAAACACATTACTGTTACTTCAAATCTCCAAGGAAACTGTTCAGCAATCACTGCCAGAAAAAAAGTATTGAAAGGGTTGATAAGCCGTAAAATCCAATCAATACACCAACGGTATTCTAGTATTCACAAGTAAAATTAAAAATCTGTCGCAAAATATTAGTGCATTATATATGCACCATAGAGGTGCATCAGCGAGTCACTAGCCAAAAGATGACTAGAGGATTTACTCCTGATAGGAAACCTTTTATTTTTTCAAAAGTATTTTTCTTAATGTATTCCGCGAATATTATGATGCGAAAATTCAGGATGAAAAGCAAAGCTACTAAATGCTACTTATTTTGAATATTTCCCTCGTTTTTCGAACATAATAGCGCTTGCGTGATAGTATGAGAAACTAACTGTAAAATTTACTGAAAATAGGAAAGTAAGTCTCTTAGATCAAAGTTTAGCGTATTAGTCTCGCAAACGATTCCCGTGAGTTATCTCTTCGGCAGATTATAAGGAATGTAGTCTTTGACTCAGGGAACATAAATCTAATCGCAGAAAGAACTTGCCTCTGTCAGAGGAGAGATGAAAATTGTCAATCTTCACACAAAGTGAAAAAAGAAACAAAACCAAATCATCAATAGATTCATCATGAAATATATTTTTCTTTAAAATCATTCATCACTTCAGCGTATCGGGACTCCTGGGTAAAGCGGTGTTGGATAAATTAGCCAATCAGCTTCAACCAAAGTAGCGTTGATTGAACTCAAGAGATTCGAAAATATCTTCCATTGCTGATTTAGTAACCTCTGCGCCAGAGGGACTGCTATTTCGGTGGCACGATACGCCGCTGAAGACTTGGGTTTTCTTCAAAGTTTAGACTTCGGAAAAAAGTTTCAAATCTCGCTGGGACGACTGCAAGGGAGAAAAGGGAACATTATGCCATCAATTGTTAATGGAAATACGCCATTTGTTTCTAAGGCGTTAGAAATGGGAAATAGAAAATTGAAGAAAAAGATGGAATAGAAGAATGAAAGAAAACAAAAAGAAAATGACATCATTTTTGTAGATTTTCTTCTTTCGTTTGTGACATTTGAAATAACGTATAATAGAAATACAATCCTTAGAGAGTAGTGTCATTGGTTCAAAGCTGAAAATCACTACAGGGGTCTTTTGATCAATTTGTCAACTAACACTACAAGTAGATTTTAGTCATTTTATAATTTTGTCGAGTTTTGTGTCATGATTGTTTAATCTTTGAGTTTTGTTTTCATACAATTATACTATTTCCGTTCACTTTTCCTTTTGATTTCATTGTTATTCCATATTGTATACGTAGATTGCGTTTTTGTAGTTTGAAAAGGCGTTTCGGGGTTTGTAACTATCATGGATGCACTATTTATTCGATATAATGCTTCAAACAGAAATAAAATTAAACAAATTTCATCAGTGTAGAAATCTTGGCGTGAGAAATTGTTAGATAATGAAACTGAAAAATTGTTAAGGCATCACGTCCGTTCAATTTCATATGAGTATACGTTTGTGCTAGTCGTGCATCTATCTATCCATATCCTTCTATCGTTCATTTTGTCTTTCTCTCTCTCTCATATATATATATATATATATATAATATATATATATATATAATTTTAAACAGGTGTTGACCTTCAGATATATTGGTAGATGTCCTGTTTGTTGCTGTTAACTGTGTTCAAAAAGGCAAAGTGAAATAGCCAAAGAAAAACTGAACACACTTAGCGGCAACAAACAGGACATCTATCAATAAATCTGAAGCTCAACACGGTTTCAAAATTATATGAATAAATGCTGCATATATATATATATATATATATATATATATCGTTCTCTTTATCTTTCTATCCCTTTATCTATTCCTCTTGTTATCTATCTATTTCTCTCTTCCTCTTTATATATTTCTCTATCAAGCTCTCTCGGTGTCAATGTTTCTCTGTATCTATCGTTCGCTGGCTATCTCTCTCGCTCTTGTGGATGTCCGTGTAACCGCTCGGAATGCGAAGTCGCAGAGCCGATATTGAAATCCAGTCGGGTTCGTTGCTTTCGCTTTCGAACTAATAATCTTGGGAAACTTAGGAATCCACCGCTTTCCCGAAGCTATGGATTAAATAGTATGGTGTCTCTCTCTAAAAATCATTGCTATTCACAAAAATATTAATGCAATGTTCATTTTCAAAATTACTTTTTAGTGGATACCAATATTGGCAAAAAACCTCCTTTTATTTATTAAACAGTATATTTATTTGTTTTCGTCTATCTGCCTGAATGTACGAGAAATCTTAAAGAAAAATATGCCCTCTCCACTAGGTTTCGAACCTGCATCCAGAGCACAGAGAAACTGCCGTTAGATACGACGTGCTTTAACAGACTCAGCCGCGAAGAAGCTTCGTTGATGAGACAAGTCTAAATAGTGATTCTAAGCGAAAATCATTCTGGTCATAGATTCCTTGAAATTATCATATCTACTCAGTTTCGTATGTCGTTTTTTGACGTTAAAATATACGTCAAAAACGGTATTATTACGTCATTATTTTTGCACCAACCTAATATTTTAGAGAAATGTTTTCCAGTGAATCTTTGATCGGCTTTAATCTTCATAATATATTTTTCTTCCAAAATTCTCATGTCTCCCCAGGATAAGCATTCTCATGTTTTCAGCGCTGTTGACCTTTCTCCGAGCATTACGGTTAAAATTACTTTTGTTTTATTTATGCGTAGTTTGAAAAAAAAATATCCTGGGACTTAAATCAAAGTAATTAATTTAACTCGACTAATGTCTTGGCTATGATGTTACCCGCAGGTAAACTCCAATCAATAAACGTCTATTTTATTTTATTTATCTATTTATTTTTTTTTTTTTTTTGGCGGGTTTAAGTGTCATTCTGCTATCGTGTCAGACGTTTCGTTTTTCTTCCATCCGCCTAATTAAAAATACATCTACAACGTTTCAACATAGCTTTATCGATTTAATAACTTTATTGAATACATGTATTCCGTAAGCCTTTTATATTTTCTCTGTGTCAAATCTGTTCAATTGAGTCGTTTATATTCTCAATTGATAAATTATCTTGCATCTTGTTTTGAGGCTGATATTTTTTTTTTTCAGTTGATAACTTTTTTTATTATGTGTCAATAAAGTATTTAAAATTTTCGTCGTCATTGAATTGGTAGGTAGTGTTTTATGAAGATTATTTATATTTAATTTTTTTTTTTAACTTTTATGAACACGATGAGCTTTGCATCGAGCATTATACATGAAATAATAAGGATAGAGGAAAAGAATAAAGGTATTTTCGATGCATTTTTCTATATTATATACCTAGTGAAGTCTACAAATTTAAAAACCAATTGCATCGAAGCCAATAATTAACAATGTGTTGATGTTTTCCTGATGTATATAGAATTTTTTTTATTAGATGATATTGGTAAACGCTTAGTTTTAGGCCATTATTAGTAGAGTTTGTTACATTGGGAAAAGGTATTAGGTTGGTGCAAAAATAATGTCGTTGTCTCACATATGTTACTATGTGAGAAAACGACATTATTTTTGCACCAACCTAATATTATGAACTGCTCCCAATAACAGACACCACATAATTGTACGGCTTTCAGCAGAAATGACACATAAAATTGATACCAAATGAGAACATAAGGACATAATCTAGAGGTTAACATAACCACATTACTTCAGATAGAAGGAAACCCCAGTCAGTATTGGAAAGAATATTAGCGGCTACTGGAAATCTCTTTTCCGAAACAATTGAGAAAGATTTTATAAAATTGCACATAGTACTGTTCATCAGCCAATTAATGACAACTGTTTTTTCGTTGTAGGTAAACGGCTAAGATTACAATTACCATTATTTTATTTGTTTCTGTCTAATAAGTCAAATTTAATTGAATACGAGATTTTGTTTTGTTTATTTACGGGTTTAAGCATACTTTTTTTTTTAATAATTCCAAATTATTTCCATGGGAATTACAAGATGTACAGAGCACTCAATAGATTTCCCCATTTAAAAACACTATTTATTCACTTATTCGTCGCCATTAGTTTTGAATTTTCTTGAATTGGCATCTGCTCAGTATTACCTGTAACGTGGGTTTTCGCACAGATCCCTGTCACCACTGCTGAACCGCATTGTATGTATGCATCTAGACCCTGTTGACTCGCATGTGAAATATAGCTCCAGTTATGACGAGTGGTTTGCACAAAAAAATAGAGGGGGCGCATTATAGGGAGGTACAATTTTTTAAAGCATATAAAATCAAATTTTCGGAGACTGCTTGCACTATACACAGCTTATTCTTTTTTTTTCTGGTTGGTTTAAAATAGATAAATAATTCAGGGGTCACATTGTTATATACGGCATAGCGAATTACTTCTGTTTCTGTTGTGAGTAGTATCTTTACGGATTTGAGTTGCTAGCTCCATACCCAAAAGATTTAAATTCAGAAATGACTTTCATTTGGACTGTGCTCTTATCAACACCTAGATGAGGGAGAGAAGTGGTGAATTCGTTCAGTTTAAAGAACTTTTGTAGAAAGCAAACCCGCTCAGCTAGAATTTGATCTCAGTGAGTGTAATTCACACGTCAAACTAATAACAACTACGCAACGAGCACATCTGCTGAATTTTTTTTACAAGCACTTAAATCAAGTCTTACGTACTGGTCGTGACAGATGCCATTTTACCAGGTTTTTAGTTTTAACAAGACAAAAACAATTGTGGGATATTTATGTTGATGTTTATCTTCTACTGCCATACAATAATTTTTCGATTCTGACACCACCGGCGACATTAGGTTCAAAACTTCATATTAATATTAGGTTGGTGTAAAAATAATGACGTTTTTTGACGAATTTTTTAACGTGTAAAACGTCATTATCTTTGCACCAACCTAATAAAACTTTGCTAAAAAATACTAGACCAATTATTTAGAAATGCAAGTGTATGATAATTGTAATGGTAAATGTTCTGATTAGCTTTTCATTTTTGGTACAAAGACTATGAATTTAAGGGCAAAACTAGATTGGCGGAATGGTCTCATAATTTTAGAGCTGAAATTAATCAAAAGAAACAGTATGCTCTTTGCTAAGAGTTTCGTCTCTTGCACTTTTCGCCTTTGTAACTCTCTTCCAGATTCTTGATTTCCAGTCAGCGTTGAACTTTACCGTTATTGCTCTTGACTTGGCATCTGTGTTTCAATCACTTTCCCAGTTGACATAACGTATCCTCACTGTACCTTTTCTGTAAATATTTTCATGGTAACTGTCCTGCTTAGTTTCCCTCTTTGCTACCTAGAGTCTATGAAATTAAGCGTACTACAAGACTGGCGGCAAGGTCTCATCATTTTACATTTGAAATGGCTAGATGTAACGGTAAGTTCTATGCTAAGTTAATTATCTCCCACTTCTCCCGTGTGGAAATCTCTTTAGGCTTCTGAATTTTCAGTCAACTTTGATCTTCAGCAATTTAAATGCATTTTCAATCGTTATCTTCTGTATTCGTAATTCCTGTTTTATTGTTCGTTCTTCTTAATAATGTTTGTTTTTTCTCATATTTTCTCACTCGTTGGCACTTTAGGTTATAATGGATTTATTGCGTTGTCTGGGGTCAAATGATTAAACAAAAACTAACACAAGCCGCTTCCTTATGAAGAAACATTCAGTATTCATTTATCGAGTAACCGGTGATGCCATGGGTTAAAATTTATCAAATATCTACACCAGATTTATTTTTTTAAAAAAAAGAGAGTTTTATGAAGTCCAGATATTCTTATTGTACTTTCCAGTACTTACGAAACCTTCCTTCATAACCTTTCGTTGGAAATAGTGCAGAAACTCAATGCTTTGAATAAATCATAATTTTCTCTTTTAAATACATGTAATAATAATTTTAATTTTTGCTATTGTTGAAAGTGATGTAATTTCAGTTACTTCGTATTGTTCTTTGTTGGTGAATCTATAGCGAGTGCTCACGATGTTCACAGAAGAATGATTTGTTTTAAAGATCTATAGATTTCGTTTAATGTCATTTTAAATGTTGTTCAGATAAAGCATTTGTATAGAACTGACAGTTAAGATATTTCTCAACGTATTTGACACTATGCATCACATCCATGTGAATATCTCGTTTACGCGAAACTCTTTCAGCATGAGTGAATTGTATTGGGTTACATGTTATCATATTGGAGTTATTCCTGACTAAATCCGTTGCCAAATGTGTACACGTGTCTATTTATTTTGAGAAAATTAAAATAAACAGAACACAAGTTACTTCAGAAAATGCTCTTACTTTGCGATTAACCACAGAACCAATGTCGCAGCGATAAATATGCAATGTCAAAGAAAGAGAAAATATTTATTTCCATATAAAAATTTATGCGGGTTTGATGGATTGAAGTGGTTATCAGAGAAGAACTTGAAACTGAAACCGTTTTAATATGACTCTATTCTGTTTGATTCCCAATATAGTTCTATATTGGTTTACAGAAAAAAATATTTCCACTGCTGATCTTCAAGTGAAACTGATTAAAAAAAAAAAAGAGATTAAAAGAACATTTTAATTGTTTATGACTTGCATTCGTGTTACTTTTCTAACGAGATTCTATTAGGTTGGTGCAAAAATAATGCCGTAATAATGTCGTTTTTTGACGTATTTTTTAACGTCAGAAACGACATTATCACGTCATTATTTTTGCACCAACCTAATAACATCTGAAGAATTACAAATTTGAAATTTGAAAGTTATGCTTAGTGTTTGTTTTGCCGGGTATAATAATAATAATGATAATAGTAACAATAATAATAAATTTATCGAACATTGAGCACTGATATGCGTTTTTGTCGACATTGTGAGTCAGTAAATCGGAAAAATCAATTAATGCATTTCGTGTGTGTGTGAATACTTGCACGTACATTTGTTTATTTGATTGTATATATTAAATCGTTGCATAAACGACTACGTCGGTAACATAGCAAGAGACAAATCAAATTTTATGTTCGAGAGGCATTATCCAATTGTATTAACGTGTTATGAATGAATATAAAAATCGCTTGGGTACCGTCAGTTTAACGTATGTTGGAGAGTACCATCATAGGCACCTGACAATTTGATGGGTCTCCGAACTCAGCAACCATCATATATATATATAAATATATATATATATATATAAAAGACACATACTCTTAAAGGTGTGTTATATTTATGCGATAAAGCGCTCAATATCAGAGCATGTGTGAATATAAAAGTGAACATTGAAGTAAACACTTATAGTCGATAGGATGAGAACTAGACTCGATATTGCGTCGCTTATTCAGATTCAGTGGTGGAATTCATCCAAGTTTCCTTTACCCATAGTACTGTGCCCCCTAGAGCCACGACAACTATTACCAAGCCGTTCCATCCAGAACATTAGAAGCCGGTTGAAGCGAGGATATACAAATGATAGAAATTAAGGAGGATTTGAGATGATTAAGTATTAGGGTGGTGCCAAAATAATGACCTAATAATGTCGTTTTCTGACGTTAAAAATTACGTCAAAAACGACATTATTACGTCATTATTTTTGCACCAACCTAATAATTCATCGAGTCTAGAAGAATAGTTGGCATGACGTTTGCCTGCCAATGTAACTGTCCGGGTTTCAATTCTCGGTAGTGGATGCTTACTGCTGATGAGTCCCAAATATAGGACGAAACGGCCGTCCAGTGCTTCTGCATTCTGTTGAGGTATACTCGATGAATTACTTAATTATCTCAAATCCTCATTAATTTCTATCATATATATATATATATATATATATATATATATATATATATATATATATATATAGTCTCTGTTTGTTTTAAGGATCTTCCGACGTAAGTACGTGATATGCTGTCCCTTAAATTTATGCTCCGAATATATACTTTAAAAGTGAAAAGTTTTCAAACTTTTAAAACCCAATATTTCATTACCTTAAGGAATAGTGTAGATAAATTACAAAATATTGTTTATCACTGGGAATCAGTTGCATAGGGTATTTTCTCGGACAAGGATCTCAAATCTCTCCCAGTGTTGAACAGTTTACGAGCCCTGATAAAATGTCAGGATTTTCTCCGGAAGATATTTCCTGTTAGTGATGCAACAGAATATTTGTGTCCGATTCGTTCTTTGTTTGTGCCATACTGACTTTGGCTTATTAAATATCGATAATATGGACTCCATTTACATAATGTAGAGATTGAAATGAGTAGATTATCTTAGTAATTTCTCAAAGGAAACTGGCATTATTAAATTCTTCGACTTAACAGAGATACATTATTGTATGTTAAACTATACCATTTAATCACTTTTTTTCTATGAGGCTGTCGTAAAGTATGCAAATCTAATCACGCTATTACGTTACATACATAATTCGTTAGTTTCGCTTTTGCATAGTAACAATAGAACACCGCTTACTTACTGATTTGTGATGAGTTAATATCGAATTGATTTGCTTTATTTTCTAATTTTCCCCTAGCAAATAACAACGATGCATAAGAATATACAGATTCTAAAGAGTAAATAATTTAATATATAATGACATAAAGTCAGAAAGAAGATTGGTTGTGCATTATCCATTGCTTTCGCTCTAGGGTTACATAACATTTACACAGTAATCATTGCAATTTCTTTTCGCACTATCCATACCAATGGCTGATTTCCTTTAAGCATGAATAGAATTTAGATTTTTAGGGGAGTAAAGAGTTGAACAGGTCCAAATACATTTTCAAGTCGTCCCCTATAGAATCCCTAGCAAGGTGAAGTCAAGAAGGGCTGATAAAGAAATATGTTTCAGTGAATATACAGATAATGTGACAGTCCTCTTCACGTGATTTACAACAAAATATTGAATTTCGATTTTCCATCTTAGACTTGCTGCAGACCGAAACAAGCGAGCCCCGTCAATCTTGTCCTTTAGCCTAAAACGGAACAAAAAATGAATGATGGATTCATGCTCTGTCCAAAAGCATTAGATCGAAGTGAATAATGCAGACATTGTAAGAATTTAAAATAGACACAGGAATTTATCTTTTGGCACTTATAACCGTTGCGGTATCAGTCTACCTTCAATTAAGAATAAGAAATCATAAAACATGGTACAGCGAAATAAATACGTACAAATAAGTGTTAGCAGTAGCTCATGGACAACATAACAACTAATTTTAAAACTGTGTCACTTTGGTGAGATGTGAATATTTATTGTTGGTTTTTAGCTCAGCGTCTTCTAATTAAGAATGCAGTTTATTATTCACCGTTCCGTAGGGAAGACACGATTTGATTTGATATTTCGGCCGGTCAGTTTTTGATTGATCATTTTTCATGAATAAAGAAATAAGAGAAAAATAATTAAAAAAAAAAGCATGGATTTAATCTAATGTCAGTGAAGAAAACGAGAAAAAATTTTTTCTAAAAAAAACATCGAATTTATATTCAATCATAGTATTTTTGGATTCAGTACAGTTTTGAGACCTCTATTGGGTTCACTGACTAAATTAGTCATGATTGAACGGAAGAAAACTAAATTAGCATAAAATATTATTTTAATTGTATTCATTCGAAAAATGAAAGTAAAATGATAAATTAGTCAACTAATAAGCAGGAAGTGATATTGATTCTTTCCTCAAAATTCAAAATTATATGCCACACTCTAAAAGTTTAAATAAGGACTTAAAAAGAAAAATCATCTAGCTACAGAAGATAGTCGAAAAATGCTTTCTACTTTTCTTTAATATTTGTGAATCACCATTCACTTTTATGAAAGCAGTGTGATTTCTTGTGCTTCCTACGACATGAATTAAGAATTCTCTTTAAATGGTTGCCAGTGAAGGCTAGAGGACCCTACAGACAGTACACATTCATCCATACCTGTGGTAAGGAAAGAAAGTTACATACTTTTCCAAAGGTCATTAATGACAGCTTGTACGCTACAGATGTGGATTACGAAAAAGAAACCAGGTTAACATTTTGAATACGACGGGATAAAAAAATAAGTATATTCTTATTAATATGTTTCAATCAAATTTAAAATATCCGTGATGTTGAAGTTTTGGAATTTCGGATCTAAATGAATTATCAATGTATTCAATATGTACAAACCTTGAAATATGATTGGAAAAAGTGAAGAAACCATTATAAAATTAAAATACTTTTTTTTATTTAATTAGCCTCATCAAAAATAGGTGTAAATGAAGTGAATGGGAATTATCGTATACATAACGTAAAGTGTGTGTGTGTGTGTGTGTGTGCGTCCAAGCAACTCCTCCGCTCCGACTGATCTGATTTCAGGGATTCATACTTTATTTATAACCCTAGAAAAGTTAGGCGCAGGGAACGATATTCATTGAGCTAAGACTCATGGTTGCAACATTATGCGAGGTTAAAATATATATTAATATATTATACTAGCCACTCTCGTTGCTTTCACGGTTCAAGGGGAGCAACTCTTTCCTTTTGCATCCAAAATTACAGTGCACGTTTTATTATAAACTAGCTTAAATGCCGCCCTATTGAGAGGCTTTTAAGCTAGCTCCTGTGGAGGAGTCTCGGTCTGGTTGTCATCGCATTAGCTAAGGAGGAGTAGATATGATAGGCATCAATAAACTAAAGACGACAGAAAAGGTACTGAGATGAAGCTTTTTATTTAAGTTTTCTTGTTTTCGAATAAGTGTTTTCTTTCCTGGACATAGTATATAGAAACTTTCCAAATGTTTTGTAATTCAGTGGGCTTTCGGTTATACTCTTAGCCATTATCAAGGACGATTTTATTTTTACTTTTTAAATGGGTGTATGGGTGGTGTGTTTGTCACTATAATTATAAGGATATATATATATATATATATATATATATATACATATATATATATATATGTGTGTGTGCTTGTGTTTTTGAGTGTGTAGCCCAAATGTGCTTGATTTTATATGTGAAATAGCAAGGTTGGTTATTAAAAAGGGCAAACGAATGATTACCACGGACGACTGCTTATTATGCAATAGCACTATATACATATTCAAATTAATACTATCATAAAGTAGTGTATTGTGCCTGTGTAAGTACTTGCAGGACACCACCAGAGGCACACACAGACACACACACACACACATATATATATATATATATATATATATATATATATATATATATATATATATATATATATATATATATATAAAGAAAGAGTGTGAGATTCTGATCGGTGTATTAGCGCCAAAAGACTAGATTTATGCTGCTGTTTGTCGATATATTTGTGGCAACGTCAAAAACACTTTAAGTTTGATAAGCAATATGAAGTTTTATGACTATAAAATAAAGAGCCTGACTTCGGGAAATGTTCAGTAATTTATTCAGTTCACGTATCTTGACCGCCGAAGCAGATTTGTAGCCAAGGAAATTCATGGACTATTAATTCCCAGTGATATTAAAATATATTTACTAAGTTTAGTCTTGACTGACACAAGGCCGCCATGACGTGAAACCGAATAATCTCATCATTTAGTTATCAATATTAGTGTCAAAGAAAGAATATTCAACTTATTCTATTGTTATGAAAATAATTTAGACTGAACTTACGCAAAAAAAAAAAAAAAAAAAAAAAACTGTACGAACATTCAATTCCACTGTGTATTATTAAGTTATCGTTACTAGTGAGAAATCAATTTACCTTAACTTAGCTTTTGTATTTCGATGTTTAATTAAAGGTAATAGTTTAATTTTCCGCATGTCTTTAGCCAATGTTCTTAATGTATTTTTATCTTATGTCTTTATATTCTCAAGTGCAACTAACTGAACAATTCTATTTCAGTTCAATTAACCTTTCCTCTTTATTAAATTCTCAACTCTCTTTTGAACTATTGCGAAAGCTTTTATTTTCTTGTCTATGTTTACAATATTGTTTTGGATTATTCTCAGATTTCCTTAAATCTTTCGTTGTTTTTAGAGTTGTATTCCTGTAACTCAGTAATTTCCCAGTAATATCAAGTGTCCTTTTTGAGATTCTCTATCTCATCACATTGTAAAATCTACATAGCACAATTTCGAAAATAAGTGTCTATAAATTAATATATTTATTTACAAACATACTACGAATCACGATGAGGAAAACATTGGTTTTAAAACTCCAGTAACTTGCAGCCATATCCAAACACGGAAACTGCTATGGAAATACAACCAGATCGAAAATCTAGACACGAGCTCAGAAAGTGGCTGGCTGTGAACACTGAGAAATTTCCGGCAACCCTGCAGCTAAACCGATCACAAACCTAACGCCCTGTACACATCTGGATCTTTTCGGTACAGACGAGCGGGAGTGCGTGTGTCTGCGTCAATATATATATTTCATCAATATACATACCCGGTCTACACCCTTCAGCTCATACCAGTCTGACCAGCAAAGACCTTAAGTTTTATAAAACATGTAATTACCGTTATCTCACGAGATAAACGGATTTCTCTCATTATTATTAAAACCTACAAAAAAACCATTCTGTTGGACAACAAAATAAAAAAAAAAACAACATATTGTAACCACAAATATTTTGTAAAAAACATCTGACTTACAGAATAAATATGAATTATTTCTTTTCGAAATCTTCATATCAGAGGATTTAGTAAAATTAATCTTTGCAAGGGTGGAGTAATGGATAGCGGCTCGGATTGAGGAATTCCAGCGGAAGCCATTACATTCAATTACGTGCTAATACCTTTAGAATAGGTATGAATACTCTTCTATACCCCCATCAATAAATACTGGTAAGTAGCAAGACAGATGGCAACTGGGTGTACCGCAGAAAAAAATGGCAACATACTGCGGGAAAAAAAGATCTGCTTCGTCAGTCATGTATCGAAATATACATGATAGCCTAAGCGTGTATTACACATGGCATATAACTGAATCAACTGAATATGTGCAATGTGAAATATTTTATAGAATGAATCCATCGGAACATTAAGAAATATATGAAGAAAATGTTTTGTTTTCAGTTGTACATATCTTCTTGAATCATAATGAATATTTGAACATACTAGAAACTGATATTATCTATCTATATTTCAGAAATGAGGTATTATGTGCACTATTTAAATTATGCGGACTATTGTCCTGATATTTGTCGCCATATTTATTGCAACGCTTCGACCGTTGTACACTCGGGCTTTCTTCAGGTGGTTGGAATGTCGAACTGAACCCTTTATTTCGCTCACTGGGGTAGACTGTTCTAGTTCCACGTGTCATGTTTAATGGATCAGCTATCAGTTATCTCCTGTTAATTCCCCTCTACAAATTCTCCATTACCTTAAATGGGCATTGAACTCGCACTGTTTGGGTCCTGTCACTGGATCTAACCAACGCCTTCATCTACTGTGTCATGTGTCCAAATCTCCATTTCTGAAAGAATACCCATTTTCTAAAGCCAAGATACATGATTGGAAAAATTAAAAGAAGACCTTTAAATATAATCGCTCATGTTATTCAAAATATATGACTCATAAACTAATCCCAAACTCAATTAATTTAAATACTAATTTGGACATAATTCTTTTACTAAAGCATCACTTCCTCCCCTTTATTAGACCTTGAATATTTTATAACTTCGTGTCCTTCATAGACTATCTGACTTTTCAACACACCTGATGAATATTTATGAGTGTTAAACATATTGAGAAAACAATAATATTTTTTGCTCTTGCATATAAATACTTAGAAATAAAATCCTTTCATTTGCCTTGATAATGTTCCACAGAGGACGAAACACGTCGGTAAGACAAGTTTTTCTTTTTGTCATATATTCACACACACACACACACACACACACATATATATATATATATATATATATATATATATATATATATATATATATATATATATAATGTGTGTGTGTTTCAATACATGAAACCAAACATTTACTTTATAAATATATAAAAATAAAGAGTTGATGCTTAAATATAATTTAAATATGCCAACAAAACATAATTGCATAACATGTGTCAATCAGTGTTCTAGAAAGAATATATATAATAGATTCGGTGGGAGATACTAACTGATGGAGGAGACAAACTTAGACAATATCACTGCAATGAAATTATGATAGATATCTTTATTTAGTGGCTCAGTCTATGAATCTAATGTAGCTAATTTGGTAGATAAATAGTTTAATTATATTTATTCAAAATAAACATAGTTTATTAAATTCACACCACGTGGATCAACACCCTGTTAACTGTTTGTGTTAATTACAAGGATATGTTTTCCCATTTAACTGCGATAATAAATCAAATCTCTCTAATAACTCTGATTTTAATTAATTCAGACCAGCGGTAGGGTAAAATTGTATTTCCTTTTCCCATATTCGCTATTAAAGTTGATAAGCACTGAATGACAAAAAAAAAAAAATCCCCAAAACACTCTGTCGACTGCACAATGCACTCCCCTCATAATTCTAAGGATTTTACAGAAAGTGGCAGGCAACTGAGGAGAGATACAACCTACATCTACCGAAACACCGTGCAAAGCTAAATCAAAAACTTGATAGGGAAAATTGCTTGATTTATATTCTAGTCAAAACATGCATAAACTGCGAAAATATTGTCTCACTTGTCTTTTGTATCTATGCATTGTTTCGCTGTCACGAAATAATCCTTAATCCAAGTAATTCTCATGTATGAATATAGCTGTTTCAATCCTGATATATTCGGAAAATGTTGTTTAAGCAATTTGATCAAATATAAAGCAAGGAAAAATATTTTAAAAATATCGTGTTTTATAAATTCCATTAACTGGATTCTTGTAATCCATCAACAAATGCCATCCTGACAGTAATGTAAATTGAAAGATACACCTCAAATTTAACATAAAAAATAACTGATGAATAAATCTATGAAAATAAATATTCAATTGTACAATATAGGAATTATAATACGCTATATTTCCGAAACTCTGTTAAATCATTGAATTATTCTTCATATCATTACATTTTCAATATTTTTTCTATTCTTACGAACGAAGAACAGCTTAAAAGGCTTTTATAAAAGCAAGTTTGGTGAACTGCATTCAGACATGTTTTAGGTCAGACGTGTTCATTCGAAAACATTTTGTGTATTTCCTGAAGATTGTTTGAACATGTTGCTTGCGGTATTTTTATTAATTATTAAGTTTTATTCATAGTTATTTTCATGAAACAGTTTTAAAAAAACCGGTAAAGTTTAAAGAAGACAAACAATGTGCGTATATTTAAAAATTAGTGGACACCCCATCAGTTAGTTGGAAAAGGATGTGTTTATGTACATTTGAAATAAGATTATCACTTAGCCAGTTCTGATGCATTTACAAATAAACTTCGCCGGTCGAATTTCTCTCAAAGTAAAACGTGTCCTGAAGATTCTTTTTGGATATGGCGCAGAACGCATTCACCTTTGGGGAATCAATCATGTACTCCTCTGTGTCATGAGGATTTTCTTAGCCTCAAATTCGAGATTATGATTGTTTATTTTGGCATTCTTATTAAATGTGATCTCGTCACTGAACACAAAACGTTATTCAAATTTGTCTTCTTCAAGATTCTTTTGTATTAAAAAAAAAGTCTTGACCGAGATAATAGACTTTCGCGAGCATTTCCTGGCGACACATCAAAATGTTTTTGTAGGAATTTTGATTTCCAGACTAGCATTTATGGAGTTCTTGGGGTTTCGCAGAATGATTTCCCGGACACGCTCGTCCATCTGTTCACAAAGTGGTGGTATTCCGGATACATGTTTCCCTGCCCAAAGAACTTTCGTCTGTGAAACTCATTGTGACATGTCCAAGTCTGCATTACAATCGGTACATTTATAGTGAATCTCCCGACATCTACACGCTCAGTATTATTCTTCGTCTGTGTTCCTGCATACTCTGAAACACAAAACACCTTTTTGTTTCCAATGAATGGCATATTATATCTTTTAAAAGAAAAATCTAAAAGCATTAAACATAGTTTAGTGTTGTTGTCCCCAAAGATATTAGCACGTAATGAATTTCAGTCAGTTATGGGCCATGCGTGATACACGTTTAAGCGATCATGTATCTTTCAATACTTGACTGACGAAGGAGACTTTTTTTTTCCTGCAGTAGTTTGCCATTTCTTTCTGCGGTAGACAAGTTGCCATGCAAGGCTATAGAACCCAGTATGTCCTGCTATTTACCAATAGGAGAAGAGGATTTATACGTTCCCCTAGGGTATTAGCACATAAGTGAATGTAATGAATTGACTGGAGTTTGTATACATGCTATTAAAATCTGCGATCATTTGAATGAGAATTAGTCAAGATTCCGAAATGAGATCATTTTTTTCTGAAATATCCTGTAGTTGCTAGAAAGAGGAAAATACTAAATTAAGGATACAAAATAACTGGACGCTTTTACTTTAGATAGAATTTTAATTTATTTGATGTCAAACGGCTGATATTATACATCTTTCATCCAGGGCTCAGTTTAAAAAAAAACAAAACATCGAAAAATAAAAATATAATAGCTGGTCAAACATTTTAATTTCTCAGTTATATAATGTTCTGATAAGTTTATATTTGTCATAAAACATATTCGTTTCCTTACTTGTCCCACGGAGTTCTAGAAAGTAAGCTATTATTGATCTCCACAACTTCCTACCTTTTCTTGCATTGAATAACTTTTGACCTTTCACCCTAACTCTTTGCTCTTGTTCTGCCATCTATTTAAATCAATATTGTTACGCAGGTTATTCGTAGTTTTCTCCTGCTACTCTTCGCTTCACTATGCCATGTCATTTCCAGGTAGTATTCATTTCATTATCTCCAGAATGTTCATCTCTTTCTTTCTCACGGTGAATATCAGTTGTAATTTCCTTACTATAAAACCTAACAGACTTATGTAAAATTCTCATAAATGATTTAAAAAAGAAACAAAAAATTTATTTCACTTTTTACAGGAATTATTTTGAACAAAGTAACTATTCCTTATCGGACAGTCTGAGCAATGGAAAATGGCTTGCTTTTTACATGTGTACATTTATAATCATCTACATAAATGTATGTATGATCTCTAACATTGCAAACGACATGTGTGTGTTTCAAAATTTAGTTTGTTACTTATTTCGGGATGTGAAAAGTATGTTCCTGAATTTCATATTTCTATTTGCATGAGGTGGATATATCAGATACATGAATATATTGTGTCACAAAATGAATATTAGGCTTGACTTTTAATAGAGGATATCCAAAAAATAACACCAGTTCTGGGCTAAGCTTAGATAAATTGTTCTTACTCAGGCTCTACCTACATGCATCAGTTAATCTCACTGTGCGATTAAACTTATTGATACAAGTATTGCGATAAATAGATAGTTATGAACAGGCTGGGACTGAGGAAAACGAGATATGATAAAGAGAAAGATGTGAATTTCAAGACACATATTTGTATTTGAATTTATACTATTTTATAGAGGTTTGCATATATTTCTCTTTGCCTTGTGCCAGTAAATCATGTAGATTATCATGGCCCTCCACATCTTACCAGCTCTTTTAACCTTTTGCGTTTTTACCATCACGGTTTATCATCGCTCTCCCATCGATCCTCACCAACTGTTTAGGGAAGTTTCTCGCTTTTTATTTCTGCCCGTCTTAACTTCATTATGTCCTGTGAGTGTTTAAGCGTTCAAGCCTCCCTCATAATTTTCCCAATATTTCCGATGTCTCTTTCTGATTTTAATGTTTATTTCTTGTACACAGATTCTTTAAAAACCTAATCGATATCACATTTCCAATTAATAGTATCTTAAGCTTTTGCCTGTAGAAGAATATCTCTCTTGCTTCGAGGCTCTTCTTTATCTCTAAGATAATTGTCCAGCAATCATTATGATATTGCAGAATTGATTTGACGTGCTAATGTATCACTGATATAACTTATATTTTGGTATGCGCCTTAATCATTATATGCGTTTGCGTGTTTCTATCAATTATTGAAACATTTGTCATTAGATCAATGATGCTGTCTTCCTTTTTTTTTTTGATTTACGCACTGCAGAATTCTCACGAATACCTCATATGGTAAAAATAATTAATTAAAATAGAAGATACATATGTATATAACAATAGGCTTTCATCTAAGACGGAATCTTGTCACCACTGAATGGAAGGCAATTTATTACGACCGCTGCTCGAAAGTCAAAACAAATGAAATTGAATGATGACATGATAAATGAGAGCGAAAAAAAGGAAGGCAAAGAAGAATTAATTAATATCAGGGAAACAGGATTGTAATGTGAAAGGAAGTAGAGATGATTAGGAAAAAAAGACATTTTGTATGAAGAACAGATGTATTCACTGTTATACAACTGCAAGATACAACAAAATGCCCATTTACTCGTGTGTAAAATCTGTATAAACAGGCGATACGGTACAACTCTCCAGAACTAATTTTAAAATGTGAACTACCAAATTTGCCCCGCTCTCTCGATCTTTGCATAAGGTTTCTCATCTTAACTGAAATTCCATACTGCAATGGAGAGATTATCCCTTGCATTTCCAGCAAATAGACAAAAACCCATAAGTGACTGATTTTTTTTTTTTTTTTAAACGGCTTATCGTCTTTTTTCTGGTTATTTAAACCAGGGAATATTTTTTGTAAATTGTAAAATGTTGGGAAGATAATTATTTACTGATGCCAATCTTACTAATTAACCCATAGCTAGGAGGAGAATATAAACATTTATACCCAACGATATTATTATTATTATTATTATTATTATTATTATTATTATTAAGTATCTATTTGCAAACGTTTAAATATATGATCATAGAAAAGCGTCATATACTTGATTATGTCTAACTAGAAGATCACACTTAACTAGAAACTTTAATGTATCGTTGGTCGGAATGGATTGAAAAAAATGAGAGAAAAGAAAAAGAAACGGGTCCTTCATTTAGAATCGTTATAAATAAATTATTAGAATCATAATATATAGACAGAAATTCTGGGAAACATTGTCTAATAAAAGGCTCTTCAATATACAATAGTTTTCCAGATAAAATAAAAAAAGCCAAGAAATTCTCTGAAATTAAAACAATAAAAATAACTAAAAGCATAAAACAAAAAGGGACTTACAGAAAGAAAAGGTGGAACTGATATTGTTCAGACAAATTGAGAAGAAAATGAAAAGAAAATAGAGAAATACTGATGTAGGATAGAAGAGAATGAAAACAAATCTAAATAGGTTGAATAATCTATTTAATTTGTCTTCTATCATCCCATTGTATTGTCCAGCAAATCAAGCGGCCGCTATTGGTCATTAAAACGACATCAGGATTCGGCACCCCGCATACAACATGGCGCCGTTGATCGTCTGCTTGGATTTAAAAAAAGAAATTCTGAACAAAATAAAGAAACCCTCAAGATGGCAGTTCATTTCGATTACATTCTCATTTTGCAACAATTATTGGAGAGCAATAAATTATTCAGGATATATCAGCATTTGTATTTTTTTATGGTCGATGCATCCATATAAATGGATTAAAAACTTTTTATAAATAACATTGCATTGTATGAATACTTATGAATGAAATTATATTTTTTTCCTTGTATTTCTGATGTAAACTTATATGGCCTTGTTCCAAAGTAAGCTAAGCTTAGTAACCCTATGTACAGCCGTATAATATAACAAGGTATGTAATTATGTCTATAATTCTATTAATCTCTTTCTGTTCCTACACACACACAAACATATATATATATATATATATATATATATATATATATATATATATATATATATATATATATGTTTGTAGTGTGTATGTATATGCCTATATTTCTGATGATTCACAGTCCAACAATTCTGTATGTGCATTGCTCCTTGCAACAATTCAGTTCAAATTTGTTTTGGCTGTGTCCAAACGTTATTGTCTAGTTTAAATCCGAATATCTTGTGGGAAAATAAAGTCATTATAAAACTATGTGCCGAGATATATCGATAGATGAAATGACCATAGAAAAAATGAGTGTATACTGATTGTGAGAGACAGATAGGAAGAGATTCTAATAAAATAATTTAGATAAAATCTTTGAAAATCTTGTAGGAAAACTCTTCGATTGTCCAAATTTATTAAATAGACGATGACTTTGGAAACTGTATTCAAGTATGAATAATGAAAATACTTTAGTTCAATTCATTTCGTTTAGTGATAAGTAGGTAGATAGATAAATATCTGTAGATAATAAGGTACTTCCGTGCGGAGAGAATATAGGTGGCCTGCTACAATGCAATTGGTATGGTGGGTACTAGCCATGAAGATCTGACCTAGCGGAATCAGGAGATGCAGTTCGTCCGAGCACTTTCCATGGTAGTAACGATAGGGCAGTGGAAGACTCGCCACACCTCGCCTATGAGGAAGATGGATGAAAAATAATACTTCTAACAGACTCTGAAACGCCTTTGAACTATAACAAAACGGGAAACTGAGGTCCGGGCAGCTCCTGCACAGTTGTGGCAACATTCCACCATTTTTGGTTTGATGTGGCCCTTATATATGTAGCGGATAGAATGAGGACTCCGATAATTACGGGAGCGGGAGTCAATGATTTTATCTGTATCTTTAGTGATGGATTGTATATGGGAATGCCACTTCAAGTCAGGTGTTAGTTTGAGGCCCAATATCCTCTCGAGACACGGTGCCTACACGAGAGGATATCCGTTCATCGTCATTGGCGGTAGTTCGCGGTCTGACTGGCGCTGATGGAATGTAACCAGTTTGGTTTTAGAGTAAGTGAATGTTACCAGCCAATTTTTCTCCCATTGTGATGTTAGTGTTAGATCAAAAGAGAGGTCAGCTGCCAATCTCTAATCGTCAAAACTTTTGGAGGTGCGCCTGTATATCGTCGTATCTTAGGCATAGGCATTTACAAATGATCAGTATATATTCTTAGGTAGATTATTCATATCAATCAAAAGAAGGATAGAGACAGATAATTATATTAGACATAAATCCATATATAATTTTATGCATATTTATTGTTTACAAAACAAATGAATATCCTTATTGAGTTGTATATCCTCTTAAAAATTGATAATGATGATGATAGATTGTAAATTTATTTGAAATAATATGGCCGACAATTATGCAACTGAATATTTTACCTTACTTGCAGAGTGGAGTGAAACCTTCTGCATAAGCCTAAATCTCACTTTTTTTTAGATTGCCGATAAAGATAATACCGCTTTACATTTGCAAAGTACGGACTATGCACGGACCGTATAAATAGTAATGAAAAAACGATTTTTTAGATTAACATTACAAATACGTGCGAAATTGTATGTGGAAAAACAAAGGGAAAGTAGATGCGCCTATTTAAAAAATAATTTTGTTGGCTTTCATATAATAACGTTTAAAATTTACTGAATTTTACGTCCGCAGATATAGTTTTTATTCTGCCATTATTACTTCTATTGAATTGCTTCGTTTGTTTTAATGAATCTCTCCGTATAAACTGATATCGTTCGTTTCTTTTTTCAGAAAAAAGTATTAAGTTATCTTCTGTTTCCTTAATTCCGAGCAGTCAGTAACTCCTTGTATCTGAGTCGAGTTATTGCCTTGCTTGGAGTGAAATGATTAAAAATATAAAAAAAAACAAACCACAAGCCATCAATTTATTAATCAGAATAACATCACTGGGACTCATTTGTAGCCCCACCCGGATATATATATATATATATATATATATATATATATATATATATATATATATATATATATATATATATATATAAGAAACACTCACAACACCTTACCAGCTAATCGATTTTACCAAAGGATCTTCAGACTACAAGTGATGTTATTCATTATGAAAAAAGACATACAAATGAGGAAATGTTCCCCAATAACATACCAACTGACAAGCCTGACTTACGTTTCAATTCGTTATGTTCTCTGTTTTTTTTTATTTTACGATGATGCTTACCCTGTACAAGACCTAAGAGCCATTCAAGAGAGAGGGTTACAGAGTAAGAGGCACAGTGCACACGATTATGTAAGGCAGATAACCGTTAAAAATAGATCTGATCAGTTTAAACTTGTATTAATTGGAGAATCTATCATCTTTGCGGTCGGTTCCACGCAGTAGCGGTTGATAGGTAGAAACTACTCGAATGGAACCTACATCACAGCTATGAAACACGAAGGAAATATGGATGGTTTGCTACAGTGTGCATGACATTGCAGTTCTTAGTCTTGAAGGTAATAACTGATGGCAATAAGAAAATTGGTTCGTCTGAACACTCCATGGAAATGGCGAAAGAGCAGCGAAAGACTCAAGACCTTTCGTCCGTGAGAAATGGGTTGTATGGTAGAAAATAATTTGTCATCCACAAATACGCAGACAGGCTTTTAGACTCTATCCAGACCGGAAAATAAAGTTGTCCCTGTCCATATATCTCAGGAGGACTCCATTGCACTTTAAAAATAAAATATAATAAAAGAGAACTGTATAAAGAAACTATATTCCTTTATTCCAAGAGGTAAATTGATCTATGCATGTTAGCAGTGTTCAGTTTCCTTTAGAGTCCCATACCTTCGTATACATATATTCACCTTCGGTATAATTTCATTCACATGAGAGGTAAAAATAACAATTATTTAATAGCTCTGTTTTTTATGCATTGACAAAGAGTTTCTTTATTAAAAAAAAAATTCTCTACGGTAGTTGCACGATTTTTTGTGTTTAATTTCTGTCTGAATTTCTCTGATGAGGCCATAGTTTTTTATCTATTTACAATCGGACTAATATCCTTATATGTATTGTTATTTTCACAATGATTTGTTGTTGTGTCCTTCAGCCACCTTCAAAAACACCAGCTCTTTCTGCTTGACACTAGTCGCTGAAGTGTTATCAGTAGGTCCAATAAGCAAACATTAGGTTTAAGCGTCAAATTTCTATTTTCAAAATTGACTAATAGGACTATTTTCATTTTGCATAAATTGGTTCGTGAAATGGTTGACAGTAATTGTGAGTTCAAACCTTTCGCCATTAGTAGTCTTAGACTCTGAACTTAGTAATAATTTCTAAAAAGAATGAGCGTATGTGATAGTGAAAAGAAAGACCAATATCCATAGATTAAATAACGGCTCCCGTTTGACATTATCTGAAGGTTACTCTGATCGAAATTTACGAATAGATCACATTTAATGTTAATCAAATGTGAGTATGGTCAGTACCGTGGTGGGTGACTGCTTGGGAATACAAGATATTGTAATGCTTAGATGTGCAGCTGTTGTGATTGATAACGTCACGGAGAGTCGAGTTCCAATTCCAATGGTTACATGCCGTTACGCGCAAATACCAGTTACGAGTTATATAGAAGGAAGAATTAGGTCAAATAAAAATGGCTGGCAGATAATTTACTGCAGAGATTAAAGGCAACCTACTTCTTCGAAGTCAATCATGTAATCGTCCGAGCGTGCATTACGTTTGACAACGAAGAAAGAAATAGTCTAAACTAAAGACACCCGATGAAAGTAAAAAAAATGTGATGATAATAGCAAACTCCGAGTGTATAGAATGTAATTAATTTTTGTTTTAATTCCAATTATCCGGTGTGATGTGAGAACATTTGCTGAATTGCTAGACTCAATGCTCCTGTTAAGTGAATGGGATTCTCATTAATGTCAATTTAGAGTTGTTATTTTGACATTAACCTGAGATGTGCGATACCTTAGAAAAACGGTTATTCGGTATCAACGTTCGTGATTTTTGCTTTGATTCTTTCTTTGTTTTTTCAGCTTTGAAAGTAGCTTTCTTGCAAAGAGCTTTGTAAATTGCCCCTGACGAAGGAAACCATTGCAAATATTAAAAAAATCTAAATAGAACGAGGAAAGAACAATCTTTTTCTCCATATGTTTAAGTTCAATAACGTGGGTAGCATAGCAGTTATCGGCCCAGGAAATGGAATTGCCTTTCCGAGTTCAAATTCTGAGTGGGTCGTTTACTACGCAATAAAGAAATGCCTAATTCCTTATTGTACTATCTGGAGGTTAAATAGCAAGACATATTGGAACTTCTCTGCCTTTTATATCAGCCGTTTTAGGAGAAGTAGAAGTCCAAAAAAGCACCTACAAACTTTTTGTATTGAAGTTTAGTTTGACTGGCTTTTTCATGTTACCGATTCTACGACAGCCATGGCTTAGAATTTAATCATGAACATTCGTAAGGTATCTATTCTGAGAAAGTGTATGTTGAATTCAAAATTAGCCTGAAAATGGTTGAGATCACTCAGCTTATTTTGTTACTAACATACCCGATAAAGATACGGCTGCAGTATATATGCTACCCCGAGAATACTTACTGATTCCTCTCTCGTGAAATACCGTAAATCTTACTGCTGTGGAACGTTCAAACATACAGATTCGGTAAATCATTTGTAATCTTTATAGAGTAACGATTATTTGAAGCACTATTATTGTGCTCAAGTCTGCACAACTTGCTTTCTGTTGTAATTTTGTTTTGTTTTATCATCGCGAAAAGCATTGTATAAAACTCATAGTAGTAGTTCTCCTTCTGTTCTATCACACACTAGGGTGGCTTGCTCAGCAAGGTGTCTGCGCGTGATTCGGTCGTTGGCCAACCCCTGGTTCTATGTAGAACTATGGCCAAGCCATTTGAGGACGTTGTCATACCATCACTTTATTTGTTGTCTCCTACTCATTTTTCCTTATGCCGTTCCTTGTATGATGGTCTTGGAGAGGACATGCGATCTCGTTATATTATCAAAATTCTGATTCAACTTCTTTATGGTTGACCTCACGCCTTTTAAATATTTACCTGGTTACTCACTTCTGTGACCCTCCTCACTCGTGTCGTGGCCTGTGTAGAAAATACCAAACATATATCTTAAGTGTGTCTCTCACTTGGTTCCTCCTCTTGTGTCCTGCTGTAAGAATCCAGTGATCTCATCTATTCGGCAACAATCTCTGCTCATATCTGAGTGTGAGTTTTTGTCTCTAAAGTGTGGTTCCAACAATATTACAGATCCCTCTGTGCCATTGTCAACTCAATTCCCGTATTGACTCTTGGCTTGAATCCATCTTGGCTGATGTGTGCAATAAAATTTTTGGAATGTTTGCAGTTGCTTATCACTGGCAATAATGTATTTCCTGATAGGTTTCTCACTATTTCTATCAGCTTTGTGTTCTTCTCATTGAATTCTATTTTATATCCGGATGCTGCATTGTCAAGACCCATCGGCAGGTTAGCAAATGCGTCGTCACATTAAGCCCGGTGGTCAATGGCACCAGAAAACATAAATGCATTTGTGTTACTTGATCCATATAAGCATTTAACTAGTATCCGTTCACAATATTATAACGTATCTTCATTTATATTTTTCAAAGTTGCATGCCATTGTACGGGTTAACGGAAAAGATAAAATTAAATATCCAACAATGTTGAAACCATTTCATTGCATTCTGTTTCGCTTTTTTCCTGTTATATTTAAACTGTTCTCTTCTTGTAAGTCAGCCAGTTACTTCAGCTAAAAAATGAACACATAGAATGTATTTGATAAGAGCAGTTTGTAGGAAGAACAAATTGTCAGTAATATACAGATATGAAATTTGAAGAAAATGGATAAATGAAAAAAAAAAAAACAATGAATTATATTTAATAAACCTATGTCGATAAGAATGTTCAAAAGTTGTGAATATAATTATGAAATTCGAAAGTCGCAAAAGATATGCGAGTGAAGATGTAAATACAGAAAAATATAAGTATTAGAAAACATTTGGTATTAGTATAAAGAGGGGAGTGCTGAAAAGATCTCTTTGTAAATTCAGCAAATAAAATGAGCAAAAATTAGACATACTTTATTTTTGAAAATCATTAAGAATATTACAGAAGAGGCATGTCTAGGGCGTTGAATAGTGGAATGATTATGTATGGAAGCGTGATAGTTCGAGGTCCTTCTTAGTTCAGGCCATTGCGTAAACATTTTATCGCAAAGGAATTTTTCACTGAACGTTCTAGTATGACTCTATAACATCAAGAAAAAATACTGTCATTTTGTCAGAAGATCCAGATTTTCAAAATAATTGAAACGCTTTCATGCAAAAATAGTCATTATGATGATATAAAGATACAATATATGGAGTTGGAGTTGTAAATGATTATTTTTTTTTCAATATTACCACACTCCAAATGATTCTACTAATATAAAACAATATTTCTGTTTTCACTGACGAGACGAGTGCACTGATTACAAGTTGGGGTATGCTGATGATATATGTATTCATAGTTCGTATGCCAATCGACGTTCTCTAATCAGTGTTTCAAAAATAGCACTCGATGTAAAGCTCTTCAAACCAGAAATTGTTCTGGACCTGGAATGAATTCAGTGATGGCTTCTACACTGAATCCTTCATAAAAAATCAGGATAGGAAATTGTCAAATAATAACCTCTTCAAACAATATTTTGAACCTTTCTTTTATAAGGAATTTAGCCGACGACATTGAACATGGAATAGACTGTGTTACAAGTAGTTTTGGCCAACAGATCAAGTTAATAAAATACTAAAATATTAACCTAATAACTAGAGCTATGTTTATAAATAGCCTCAGTAGATCTTGACTATCACATGGATATAATTTATTCAGAAACTCTCAGCCGTATAACACCGCTTTCTCAGATCAATCGTTAAAGGTAGCGTTGAATGAATGAAGCCTGTTGATCATTCTGATTCGAACATCTTGGACTTGCGTTAAGAATCACACCAAAATAACCTATACCAAATAAACGAAAGCGCTTCATTCAAGACCTTCAACAACTGCAACAGTTAAAATGGATAGTACACCTAACGCAAAGAGAGAATAATGCTAATCAAAATACTGACGTTTCACAGTAATGGAAACAACAATTTAGGAAAGATGATCCCATCAATAGTTAAAAGAGCATTAACAGTTACAGAAAAACTGTTTATAATAGAAAGATTTTGTAAATATCAAAGTTAAGTAGAATTTGCTACTCAGTAAATGAATACTCGTATTTCCTGATGAGGAAAAGTTTACTATTATATATATATATATTTCTACGTAAATTAATTTGGTCAATAGTTTCCAATATAAATGCACACGCATTAGTTTGTGTGCGTGCATGCACATGTAAGAGAGATCTTCAAAAGATAGCGAAGTATCTGGAATACTTGTGGTTAGAATGACGAAGTTCAAACGCAAATCACGTGAGGAAGCACAGTAAAAAAAACGTGTAGGCAAAGACAAATGATCAGTGAATACTCATGTATCATGATAGGGACATGTGACATGAGTCTCTGAATTTTAATTCCGAAAGTAAAATTTAACTGGATCATAGTTAATTATAATTCATGTAAAATTAGTGATTGGTTTTATGCGGAATAAGAACATTATTTTTCCTTTATTTTTTTTTAATCGTTTACCTTTTTAGAGGGGCCGTATCTAAAAACAGAAAATCTCCTAAGAAAGTTAAAATATTGGAAGGAAATAGGAATAAATATAGCGTGGATTATTTAGCAATTATTGCTCTTCCTATATATTTTTGTCCAAATTAAATTGCTGTCTATATTAATTTAGTTAAAATTCTTTTAAAACGGACATTTTGTCAAACTCACCCACTCGAACGTGTTAGAGCTCATCGACTTTCATATATATTACTCAACTTCCACTATATACATCTATAATTCCATCAATAAAACATTGCATTATTCAGATGAAGTCCTTCCAGGGTACGAAATGCGTTAAAATAAATTATTATACTTTCATATTTCATTGCTTATATATATATATATATATATATATATATATATATATATATATATATATATATACTAGCAGCATGGCCCGGCGTTGCCCGTGCTTGATTCAAAAATCGTACGTCTCATACAGCAACCGCTATCACTTGACTTAAAATATTTTTGCCCTTCCTTGCCTTTACACGAGTGCCCTTTGCCGTGCTGATTTTGCTACATGGCTTACTTCTTGCCTATCTCACACTGCGAATTTTTTCTAAGCTCTATACTAAACATTAAATCTGTTACGAAAAAAGAACTAAACAAAATGAACACAAAACGATCAGCGACTCGTAACTGGAAAAAACGAATGAAAAAAGAATGTTAACAACAAATACTTTTTCACACCCAACCCAGTTCTGCGGAATCAGAATCAACGTTGAGTTTAAGCAAGCAAATCAGCCAATTGGAGTAAAGTGCTATGTAGATTTAAATTTTTCCCATTTTTGACGAAAGCAGCTATCGATATTTTTTTTGCATGCTAGTTAACATTCGTGTCAGTCAGCTGTTTTCTCTCACGCTGGCCAGTAGAATCTTCCTGCCTATTCGTGGCAGCCAGCTATAGGCTCTCATTCTGGCCAGTACAAAACGGCCGCAAACTACATGAAAACTGGCGTAGAAGCAAGAAATATCGATTATTTCCACGATCGTTGGTAGTTGGGAAATTCAACGTCGGTCTTGGTCTTATCGCTACCTTGGAGCATGTACATGTAAATTTTGGTGCAAATCCGTCGAATATTGCGACCGGGCATTCGTTACACACACACACACACACACACAGACATCCTGCCTTTATATATATATATATATATATATATATATATATATATATATATATATATATATTCATGAGGATAAGTCAAATCATACTAAAAAATTCACAACTTCTGTACAAATTCGTTAGGTGTGTTATTTGCTGTGACCATTCCCTTCTGTATATCATGCCAGTGTCAAATTCTCTTGGATGAATAGTTATCCGTTACGTCAATTCAACCAACTTTATATATAATATATATATATATATATATATATATATATATATATATATATATATATATATATATATATATATATATCACAGTAAATAGTATTCACATCTATATCGGTTTTCCATAAATTGGAATCAAATTTCCGTTGTTAGATTATCACTTCAGATAAAATAGAATGAAGTCATCTCATTATAAATCGTCAGTTTGATTTGCATAAATTTTCCTCTTTCAAATTATGAGTCTTAAAATGTAATTATATTTGGATATACTATATTTCATAATTACATACAACTCTTTAAAATGTGAAGTGCTGAAAATATATTTTTATTCTAACGCTTAGTGTTTATTTTTTCTACACGAATTGGAATTTGTAGAGATACTATTTGCCTCCAGTTCTTATCGAGACAATTACTTCGAGGTTTATCGTCAGAAAATGCTTAATAGGGAAAACTATAGCAGGGAATTTAATCTGATATACAAAACGTATTTCAAATTTGGAAAAGACTTGACACATTAATACCGATGATTTCATTTCATGACGCAAGACAGTAATACATTATATGCAGAATCAAATATTTAATGACGGATTTTATACCAAGAATATCATATGCCCACTATGTGTTTATTCCTAATTTTACATTTAATACTGGTGTAATTTAAATTTCACCAAATTGGATTAAAATCAAATATTTGACTTAAATGATCAGACCAGACAATGTTACGCCCTTTAATTTCCTTTCATTCACCATATAGTCAGTTTAAGACCGACTGGAGGGACAAGTTGTAAACGATTTCTATTTTTTCTCAGATTAGGTCATTTGCAGAGATGTACAGTAATATGAATCTATTTTTGTCGTGTAAGAGGAATATTTTTAGCCTTTAAAAATTATTGTGTCATCCGTGATTGCGTCAGATTTTTATCACGCCCAGAAACTATTGTCTCGACTGGCGATTAGTTGTCCTACGGCCATTGTCTGCAATAGACGCAACCTTAAAGGATCGTACGAAATTGTAACGCTGCATGTACACACTGGCTAGACTTACCAGTCAGCAAATCAAATTACTATATATTGTCCCGGAAACTCTCTTGATTTAAATCCAATCGAGTATCTGTGTTCAAATTGTAAGGAACGGCATCGTGGAATCAATATACGAGCTACTAACATGTGCATTGGGTCATGTTTTATTGGAAAAATACAATGGATGTAGAATTTTCTGTTGATAAATATGGAAAAGAAAAGTTTAGCAAGATCTTCATAACAAGCTCTTGATATTACGATAGACTAAATTAAATGTAATGCGTAATTAAAGCTCTGGAAAATGTTACAATGCCTCGAAGAGATTTTCAGATTACATGATTTTATGTTATTCTGAATATATTGTCGAGTCTTAGAGATTTGTGATGTTTCAAAAAACGTTTAATAATGCCAATATCAAGAATAGGGAGTGTGAGTATACATGTCTTAAGATAGTATATGCCCTAAAATATTGTTTTGTTTCGATCAATTTAAGAGTTTATTATTGTAATCAATTATATATTTCGTGATATATTGATAAACATAGAAACCTCACGATAATATCTGAAAGAATCTGTCGCGGAATATGGTGGAGACGTCTAAGAGATCTTTGAAATAACTTATATACTCATGAGAGAACCGAGTTCGAATTTCAGTTGAATACATTACATTCACTTACCTGCTAATATCCTTAGTATGAATTCTCTTCTACCCTCAGCTATGAATAAATAGCAGGACAGACAGCGTTTTATAGCCTTGGATGAAAAACTAGTCTACCGCAGAAAGAAATGGCAAAGTACTACGAGAAAAAATATGCCTTGTCAATCATGTATCGAAAGATACATGATCGTCTAAGCGTGTATCACGCATGGCATATAACTGACTATATGCTCATGTATAAACCAATGTCAGGTATGCTGTGACCTCTGTATTTTTCTGGACAACCTGAGTTTTTCATAGAGCCCATGTATAATGTGACCCCCAGCTTCTGAGCAATGAGACCCCTACTGTAGTTAAATACTATAGTATTGGACATCGTTCTAGATATATTTTATATCAAATAAATGGTGTTCATTCTTTTTTTTTTCTAAAACGCAACCTTAAAATGGCGAGAAAAACATTTATCGTAAAATATTTAAGAAGTTCTGAGTTACTGCACGTTCGTTTTCGCTCGTGTCTGACTATTGCTGTTTCTTTCCTTTTGACGCTACATGAAAACCAAAACTTCATCCACTATGTACGCCAGTTAATATCAACAAATACCTTATATAATTAAAGAATTAATAGATATTCCCTGTCTCAAATTTGCATTTATCTTTGTTTTATAATTGTGCACATCACTAAAGTCATCTCAAATAATCTTATTGTCGGAATAATCGATACGTAATGCAGTACCCGTACATAATGCTAGTTATGGTTAGCCAAATGTTACCTTGATAATGTAAAGCTACCAGGAAGTTTACGATTACTTAACCTCTCTATTTTTTTTATCTCTTTATTGTACAATCTGTCATCGAAAATTGCATGATATTTAAACACTTCAAACAAAATCTGTGTACAGTGTGTCACTTTACTTTTGGGTAAATTCTGATCATACTATACAGTAATCAGAGTTGTACATCTATTTTATATGCTGTTAAGTTTTGTGCATTTGAATAATATACACTGAAACCATTGTTTTTATTTTTTTTTCAAATTTGTACTTAACATTACTATACCCGGTGTAGATTAATCATTCTAGATCAGGAATATTTCTTTTGTATTTTTAATTTAAGAAATAAATAAAATTAATAGCAGAATCACAATTGCTATGAAAATACATTGTAAATTGATGCCAATTTTAGTGACAAAAAATATATATGATTTCTTAAAATAAAAAAAGCCCCAAAAAACTTATATATATTAGTCTCGATTAAATACTCCAGATTACTGTATTGCTATCAATCAAGCAATCTAAATTCAGATATTTACTTATTATTTGGTTTATGAAAGTAAGTTGTGTAAGCATAACTTTTGCTTTCCTTAGAGTGGAAGATTTTAAAAGAATTTACATAGCAAACTAAAAGACAAAACCGAAAGATACAAGATAATCATGATTCCCAAAGTTAAGACATTAATGTCCACCGAGCCAAATTCAGAACGGTGGGTATTAGTTAGTTTTAGGTAGAAAACCATAATTAATACGACATTTTATAAAATTATATACAAAAATGTAATTATTACCAGAATATTTAACCTTGTATAATTATTACAATATTTTATTTTTTTAATTTGTCATTTGTATAAAAACTGTGCTATAGCAAATCTCTCAAATTCATATATATATTTTTTTTCTTTGATTGTAAGGGTTAAGTCTACTGAGAGTTAAAAAGACGACCTCAATTCATCTGTCTGCTTCCCGGAGTTCGACATTGAATATTACGTTTTTGTGAATGATAGCAGAGTCGATAACCTCGTTTGAGGAAGTCTTTTTGAAGAAGTCTCTTACTGTCGACGCCTTAGATTGATTAAGATCGGAGAGCTGGAGCCGCATCCAGTGAATATGCCTCAAGCAAATACAGATACTGTTTTATTTTATAGCAGATGCGAATAACAGATTCTTTCATTCTATAAAACTAAAGCAGACGATATATTCCAAATAAGAATGCTGGACTATGACGGTAAACTTCAAAGACAAAGGAATATGTCAGAAATATAGATTCTTCTGATATGTCTGATTCAGAAAAAAATCACTAAGTTGCTGACTACGATTCTCCGAAAAAAATGTTTCCATTTTTTACACACACACACAAAAAATATGTGTGTGTGTGTGTGTGTGTGTGTGTGTTAGATTATACAATATATCCGAACGTAAATTTTGACAGACAAGAAGCAATGCTAGACTATTATCTTTCGTGTATTGTATTTCGAGCCGAAAATACCTAATTTAAAGTTGTCGAAACGCCATGTTGAATATCATTCCTACTTTGTTTATTTTCTTCACACACACACACACACACACATATATATATATATATATATATATATATATATATATATATATATATATATATATATATATATATATATATATATATCCTGATCAGTTATACATAAGGTTGAGTAATTATATACTTGTATTTACTATTAAAATTTTCAGTGCATATGCCTGACACTGTCGAAATAATATTCACCACTTAATGAAGTTCATTAGCATCAAAATATTTATATAGAGATATATTAAAACGGCATGAGATTTGGATAAAATATGTATTTTTCATTTCTTTTTATGTGGGATTATTGGTTTATAGATAACTACAATTTATGTTTAATTATTTAAGGTCGTCAATGAAGCGTTTCCTTTGAATTTTATAATATCTGTATGTTTTTTCTATTGGCTTCAGAAATAAGTATTTCCTTTAAGGAACATTTGTGAGAAAGGAATATTTCATTTTTATGCAGAAGCATTTATCTCAATTTTAATTCTCATGAATTATTTAAGTATTTGTTACTCTTTCCATGATATATATATATATATATATATATATATATATATATATATATATATATATATATATATATATATATATATATATATATATGCATTAAAAAACAAAGTTTGAAGCGACCCATGGTAATTTTTAACATGGACGTAAGGCGTAGTTGTTTCGTATTTAACTAAGAGAAAATTATTATACTTGATTAAAAAAAATTATACATATTTTTTTTTTTTTATTAGAAATTTTATTATGACAATAAGAAAAAAAAAGCATTTTTGATTACATTTTGCTCTCCTCAAAACATCTTCTTTAGCCTTGACTTCTGTGTCACAGTTTTGTGGTATCCGTTGCAAATTTTTCTCAATTATTAGGTTGGTGCAAAAATAATGGCGTTTTTGACGTTAAAAAATACGTCAAAAACGACATTATTTCTGCACCAACCTAATAATTATGAAATATAGTAGACTAAGTTAGATAATTACTTCCATTCTTTTTTCAGTAAACCTAAAACTCTTTTTCATCATTCTTTCAATCTGCTGTCAAGTTCATCCCATGCGAATTGTGGTGGTGGCTTCAAACTTTTGAATGGTAGTGTGTGTGTATATATATATATATATATATATATATATATATATATATATATATATATATATATATGTGTGTGTGTGTGTAAATATAATGTAAAGTTTTTAAATATATTTAGAAATGTATGTTAATATCTTAATACAAATACCCTGGGAACGGTATGAATCTAATCTTTCCTCTATCTAAGGGTTAAATAGTAAGACTTGTAGCTTACTATTATTTTTATCTCCAAATAAATTGTTAATACTATAATCACTCGCAAAGGCAAACTATACTCCACAAATATACTTGGGCTTTATTGTTACCTACAAAAGGTTGATAAGCCGTAAAAAAAGCGAATGAATCAAATGATGCATGAAGGAATAAGTAGTCATTCACATCTTGCCAGGAAGACTAAAAGTTCGAAGAATGACCTACAAATGACATCTTCGTTTCAGCCAACGTTAATTTGACAGTGTTAAAACAAATTAACAATTAGACTATGTACGAAAAATGTAGATACGTAGCCTTATTAAACGTTACTAACATAGCATTACATCTTACGTAAATCTTTTCTTCGGTAAGAAATAAATGAAAATAGGGATTTTTCATAACGAGAAATGAATGCAAGTGAAACGTGGAACATTCGGCTCCAATGACGTAGTATAGCGTCTCCTTGTAGTAAAAGTATGGCATACTAGAACAAAAGAGCGACAATCTTCTGATCTTTTGCTACTGAAAAAACTACAGAGAAAATAAAGGTTTGTAATATTGCGTATCAGAAGAAGAGAATCTATAGTTGGAATTAATAATGTGTAAACATTATACAGCGTTCGATGTGCTGGATAACATTTTGTATATCGGTTATGAACTGCGCGAGTGTCCGAATGAATACATATTGAACAGTATTCGAAATTTTTCAGAAAAAAAATGTGTTCTTTTTGTTTTGTTTTTTTTATGACCGTAAATCAAGATATTTACGTACATTTTAGAACGTGGAAAATTTTTAAAATTATATTCTATTTTTCTTTTATATTTTTTTCCTTATGTGAAACACAATACATCTCTGATGATGGCTTTTCCAAATATGCCTGAAGCTACTTTTGAATACGACAAGCCCCGATGTGAAGAAATTGACAGAATGAGATTTTATGGATACTGAATTGATTCGTGCGCTTGTCGAATGCAATCAATTAAGTAGAAACACGCATTTAATGCAATCAATTAAGTAGAAACACGCATTTCCCTGTGCGTTTTGCTGATAGTGGTTTGATTATCAGGCAAATAAAGCGAGCCATTATGTTCTCTTCAGTAAATGTACAATTTTATCATTTCACACTTAAGCGAACCAATCTGAAGCCCTGATTGTGAGGATTCACTCCTTTTAAAAGCAGTCAGAATGGAAAAGATTAAATCCTTGGCTAGCGCTTGGGGACCCTGGCTAACCTTGACTGATTTACTCAATGGTTTTAAATCAAAACATGCGATCTGGAGAAGGCATAGAAAGAACTAGACGTTTTTAATCATTTTTAAAAAAATATTTTCATCTTATTTCGAAGGCCATTTTTGTTTCTGTGAGTAAGAATGATCTGTTCAATCTAAAACCAAAACTTAATATAAATTAGGACAATTAACTAAATCTATAATAAGCTATTATTAAACGTCATCATACTTTAAAATAAATATTTTATAATTATACGCAGATATTCCATATGAAAATGGCTAATTAAAATAAAGTTATATGGGCCAGTTTGAAATGCTATTTACAAAGTGCTTTGGGGTGCAGATCACCAAAGAATTATCCAAACCCAGCTGGAATTTAACGAAATGCACATGTTATATATACTTATAAATATAGCTTATTTAAAATGAAAATGTGGATTACACATTAAGAATTTTGAATATTTCATTTTCTCAAAGAAATACATTTCTCGGAGAAAGTCTTGTCTAATCTGTTGCATTTAAACAGCCCTTACCGTTTTAATCTTACAGTAAACATCAAGCAAACCAGGGTCTTTGCAAAGCCGGAGCCAAGTACCATCTCTGCTAGATTTTGATATTACCTTTCTTGAGCAAGTAGAATTTTTTCCATATCTAGACATCATTTTATCAAACACGTGAAACTTCGAAAAGAATGTGGAATACAGAATTAAAGCTGCGCGCAGGTAATTTGGAAAGTTAATTAAATGCATCTTTAGCAAACAAGATCTGCATTCAGCAACAAATATTACGGTCTATAATACTGTTGTCATTTGAATTCTGGCCCCGAAACCTGGACTCGATATCGTCGCGACATTCAAAAATTGTTTCGCTTCACCAGCAAAGTCTTCGTGCAATCTAGAACATCAAATGTAAATAATACTTGGCCAACACCAAAGTCTAGAAATGAGCCAACAAGCAATGCATCAAATTGCTGATCATGACATGTAGTAAGAAGGGAAATATCTAGGTTTCTACCTCAAGTTTTATTTAGTGAGCTCACTTCAGGGAAATATCGAAGAAGTTGCCTTTTTTGAAGGCACAAAGACCTACTCAAAGCAACTCTGAAAGCCACTGAACTTGAGCCTAAATCGTTTGATACACAAGACTGCGACCGTACCAAATGGCGGTCTCCCATTACTATTGGAAAAACAACTTCCTACGGAAGAGGAGAGAAAATAATGAAGTCAAACCACAAGAGAGAAACGCTCGACAAAATCAACCTCGTCCTTCACCAACCGTACAAAGCATTTAATCCCATCGGCCTTTCTGTGCTGAAATTGTTTTAATTAGTCATCAACGCCATCATCATAAATAAGGCGATCAGAAATGAAGAAATTAAATGTTTGGATACGTGATAAAACCGAGGGACACGATTTTAACAAGAACTTCGATACATGCGTTTGTCTCCGAAGCCTTGTTTGTTAATATTTAACGGACCCCCCACGAGGAATGTGTGTAGCACAAGGCCGATTTTACCTTGGGGTTCCCCGAGCCGGTAGGCTCAGCCAAAAATATTCCCTTAGAAAACGCATAAATGGTTCCAGGTCCTGTCTACCTCACCGGACGAAACTTTGCCTTCGGCAATCCTCGTCTGGGTTCCTCTCTTCTAAGGCAGAAAGTTCGGCAGTTGAACATTGTTTGTTTTAGCCAGGTAAATTCCTATGTGAATATATGGATACAGGCGTGCTTATGCTGGTTAGAAGTGCTAGCTGTATGGCCAACCGGTTTTGAATTGTTGAATTGAGTTCACTGCCAAGTAATGTTTGAGAGCCGATTTGGCCTTACTAATATCTCCCAGCTGGAGAATAATTTGGATTCATAACTTTCCAGCATCCTACTGGATCTCACCATTTTTCAAAAACCTCAATTTCACAATCAATATTTTGCTCTTGTTTCTTACAATAAAATGATATTAACAATTTAAAACTATTATCATTATTGATAAATAGTTCTATGTAATTTTAGATTCATTTCCAGTAATTACCTACATCGTAGTCATCCAATAAATTTTTGCATTTATACCTATCTCGTGGGCCGAAACTTTATATATATATATATATATATATATATATGTATATATATATTCGTAAGTACTGAGATATGTAACATGCACGATGGTTATATATATATATATATATATATATATATATATATATATATATATATATATATATATATATATATATATTGCTCGTATCGGCTTTTTTTTTGGGGTGGGGCGGGGCTTTGGACCGGTATGCTGTACGGTCATTTTCGAAAGACGTTCATGTTCCAAGCTCTTTCTTTTTTTAAAACCTTTTTTCCTTCGAAATTGATTTGATCATTAGCAAATCAAGAAACCGAAGGTTTTCCGAGACGAGTGTAGTTTCCATATATATATATATATATATATATATATATATATATATATATACAAATATAGATAACTAGACTCGAAAAACCCTCGAATTCTTGATTTGCCAATAATCAAATCAATCTCGAGGGAAAAAAGGTTTTAAAAAAGAAAGAGCTACAATCTTGAACTTCTGCCGAAAATAATCGCACAGATGCAGGTCTGAAGCCCAAAGAAAAAACCCGGGACGAGTAAGCAACTAACAAAAGAGCTCAATACAACCGTAGAGCCAACTTTCCGTAGAGCCATACTTTCACTGACGATCCGTTTAGGTGAAACTGGGTAGGTTTGTCTGGCTCACTAGGTCTATCTATCTATCTCTCTCTCTCTCTCTCTATATATATATATATATATATATATATATATATATATATATTCGTAAATACTGATATATGTAACATGCACGATGGTTTACCAAAAGGTAATATCTTTTCTTTAAAAGTATGAATTTTAGCACTGTAGATTATAGGGAGGTATCCTCAATTCGATTTCAACTCTGGTTTCTGTAGAAAGTGGCTTTACGGGCTAAAGATGCTAGCTCTGCGCCATTTTTTTATTTTTATTTATTTCAGAGTTTTCTTTCTCTTATAGAAATTGCCTATCCAATCTAGAGAGCCCAGTAGGATACGCTTTTTACCTGTATCTATGTCAATAAGAAAAAAGATAAAAATTAAACGATCGGATATTTAGAAAAAAATTCAGAAGTTAATAAATATTATTTGACAATGCAGCGTCATAACTGAATATGATATTTAAATTGGTTATTTGAAATCTGTATTTGAAAGTGTTCCGCTATCATTTAATGTTTAGATTAAGATTCCACGGGCAAGTATTGGAAAATTCTTCCAGATTCTATAATATTTGGATAATTTTGACGAGATTGACTCACATTATTTTTTTACCGAGATTCAAATGCTGCTTAACATTATAAACTCTCGAATATGTATAATCGAGGGATAATCAAATGGCCATTTTTAAAATCCCCCCAAAAAACGATAACTAATATGTGAATTCATTTCTCTTCATCCACAATAATATCCAACGCCCAATACATCGACGGAGTTTTAAACATCGACTTGCTTAACGTGGCAATTCGAACTCACAGCAGAGTGGTTTCCGATGATGAAATTTTGATCGGGATGACAAGTTCCAATTCCGATCTAGTTCGTTGTTTTTACTTTGGTACAAATAATCATCAGAAAATTATGAATCCGTTTCTCCCTCCAGCTACGGATTAAATAGCTGTGCGAACCGAGCTAGTTGGCAAAGATTTAAGTTGGATAACTGTGAATTCAAAACCGGTTGAATATGGGGCCGATAAATCTACCACGTGGAATACATACTTGATATGGAAACCGCAGATGCATCACTACCTTGATATGGCTGTGGCAATATACTCAGTATGGACTGAATAATATTACGCTAGTTTAAACAATGAATATATTTTCTTTCAGCCATTTTTTATGTGTCACAAGCTTTCAGGAGTTAGATAATCATGGCTCTTCACTATTTCATCTTTTTGTAGCTCTAAACAACATTTGACTCTTTAAAATCCCTCCTTGTTCCTGTAATGCCATATACAGAAACTCATTAAGTTGCTCCTCTTTTCCTAAGTACAGACAGTGAGTATGAAATGTTTCAAGCTGTCCATCCTCTTAAGGTTACTCCTTCTGATCTTTAATTTATCTTTGTCTTTTTAAGCATGAGTGTTATTCTGTTAGAATTTTGTGGCTACTCTCCAGTTTTCTCCATCGTATCCGCGGTGTATCTTTAAAGAACCAAGTCTCTGTCGGTTCGAATTCAGATGGGGATGGCTTGGGAAGATCGGCTACTGTATGTTAAAACCTGGAAAAAACGGTTGGGCTTAATGCTAGCATCTCTTTTTACGGTAAAACCTTATTTGCTATGGAAACCATAGCGGCAACTGCGGCTCCATATTCCTCAGCCGAGTCGACAGGATTAAAGGAGGTGTGGAGGATATACGCGAATATCCATACAGGTCAATTGTCACATGAAAATTGACCAATGGCTGGAGGCATTACAAACAATTAGTAACCAAGCAAAGAGCACTAAAATAACTCTGGTTTCTAAAAGGAAAAAAAAAATGCAGTTTCACTTGAATCGATCCACTCGCAGCAGTCGTATCAAGAAATAAATTAAGAAGAATAACAGCAACGGTTTAGAGGCAGTAAGGAAAGATGGACAGCAGTTGAAGAAATTCAAGTAATCTTAGCAACAGGCAAGACTGAAGAACATTTGAAAAAAATATCTCCAAGTGATAATTTTCTGTTAAACGATTGTATTAACGCGTGGTTTCGTGAAATTGTTAGCATAGTAAGATTTTTAAACTTTGTGTCGATAATATAATGTAAAACTTAGTGAAAACTTGAAGTAAATACAACTAAATAAAGACAAGACCCCGGATGTACCGAGCTATAGAAAACGGAACTCTGTAGATTAGAGTGCTCAGTATAAAATAAGGTGTTTATGTTTGAAATTTTATTTTATTTTCTAACGTAATTAATTTATTTCTATGCATCGTAGTTTTTAATTATATATTAAACAATTTATTTTTTGAAAATTCAGTAAAAAACAATAATTAATCGTTTGATTTTCATTTTTGAATTTATGTTCGCTTGAGAAACAAATATTTCTTTTATGAAATGAGATAATTGAATAAATCCAGGTCATAAGTAAAATTTATTCGATCTCGTTGATCACGCAATAAATGATTTCGATTATCGTCAGCCATATTTTCTTTCTTTACACAACAAGCTTTAGGAATATCTTATAGCGTTCTCAAAATCCCAAATTTTCCATTTAAAGATATTTTCTCTCCACGTAACATATGCGTATAAATAGGTAAGGAAGTAAAATCGGCACATTTAGCATGCAAATGTTGTTCAAGGAAGAAATGCGTTGGCAATGAAAAGTTTCTCTTTACATATATATATAATATATACAAGCAGCATTGCCCGTGCTTTATTCAAATATCGTACGACTGATAGAGCTATCGCTATCACTTGACTTAAAATATTTTTGCCCTTCCTTGCCTTTAAAGGAACGCCCTTTTCTGTGTTGATGTTGCTACATGCCTTACTTCTTGCCTATCTCACACTGCGAATTTTATCTAAGCTCTATACTAAACATTAAATCTATTATGAAAAAAGAACTAAACAAAATGAACACAAAACGATCAGCTTTTAAAAAGGACTCGTTAATGGAAAAACCGAATGAAAAAAGAATGTTAACAAATACTTTTTCACACCGAACCCTGTTCTGCGGAATCAGAATCAACGTTGAGTTTAAGCAAGCGAATGAGCCAATTGTAGTAAAGTAGCATGCAGATTTAAATTTTTCCCACTTCTGACGAATGCATCTATCAATTTTTTTTGCATGCTAGTTAACATTCGTGTCAGTCAGCTTTGTCTCTCACGCTGGCCAATAGAATCTTCCTGCCTATTCGTGGCAGCCAGCTATTGACTCTCACTCTGGTCAATAGAAAATGGCCACAAACAACATGAGGACTGTGGTAGAAGCATGAAAAATTCGGTTATTTCCACTATCGATGGGAGTTGAGAAATGCAAAATCGGTCTTGGCCTTTCCGCTAACTTGGAGTATGTGCATGTAAATTTTGGTCCAAATCCGTCGAAAATTGCGGACGTGCTTTCGTTACATACACACACACACATCCTGCCTTATATATATATATATATATTAGATCACCCATAAACCGTGGAGGTTCTTTAAAAAAATCAGTTCAGCATACAAAATGATGAGTTATCAATTTTATTGTTAATTACTCAATTTAGTGAGTATTCAGACTGAAAATAAGTTTTATTGTTCCACTTATTTTCATAGTTATCACATTGCATGAAAATATGGAATTATAGTCTTAAACAGGTCTAGTATTTATTGGAATATTATGTATATATATATTATTATTAGTAAATAATCGGTAAACAAAATTCTCGGTTTAAAAAAAAATTAAAATCACCAAAAATGCCTTAATGCCAATATATCCTGATTTAAACTGTGAAATTGTTTGACGATATCAATAGTCATGTTTTGCTTAAAATTAAGAGATATGTCTTCCATAAATGCACTTTCATCTGAAAATTAATAATTTATACTAAAACGGTAAAATAATATTTTTGTTCTGCAGGACTCCATAGTTAAAGAAAATCTTGAAATTTTCGAGTAATAGCATAAAAGGGTGCAGTCTTGTTAGAAAGACAATTATATTTTTTAGTGCTCATATTTTTCTTCCTAGCTTTCCATATATGTAACGGAAGGAAAACAGCGTGCAACTATTTATTTATTGATTTACCTGCAAGTCATAATTTTGTTACAATGTATAATGAATGTTTATTATTTTCACGCAGTTGTAATATAGTATGCTGTGGCTGTGTTTATGTACACCGATTAATATAAGAATGTGTATTTCATTTAAAAAAAAAAGGGCCGTAAAAACAGAAAAATATGTCCATGGCTCAAGAACCCCTTTTTTAATAATTTCAAGGCAGGGCCATATAGCCAGTGAGAGGCAAGGGGTTACTGATTGCTAGAGAATATGAGAAAAATATTAAGGCGAGAGAACAATTAAAAGAAAAAGAATTAAGAAGACAGTAGATAAAGTTTGGCACAAATCATTGCAGTGGTTCAAGGTATAATATTGAACTAAATTGGTTGCGCTATTATGTATCGTTTAAGCTCTATCTTGAGAACACGCATATATAATGTGTGACGTCATTTGTTTACATTTGATACGCCATGAGCAGATATGAATGTACGTGAGAGATTCATAGAAGATTGAAGTACAAATACAATAAATTCGACCTTGCTAACCTCTGTGGCCAAATCGGTAAAGGCAGGTCAAGCTAAATGACGGTTTCGTATAGGATACAGGTTCGAATTCTGTCGGAGGACGAATATTTTCTGTGAAAATTCCGCGGACATTCAGTCCGGAAAATGTTATTTAATACAGTTTATCATAAACAGAGCATTTACTTAAATATTTGTACCGATAAAAAGAATGTATAAACATAAAAATGTCTTAAATTATTTGCTCTGGATTTACATTGAGCTCTCTGGATTTTATCCTCCTTAGGTTTACACATACGGATTACATAGTTTTTTTCTTAAACTATCTCTCTCTCTCTCTCTCTCTCTCTCTCTCTCTATATATATATATATATATATATATATATATATATATATATATAATCAATTATTATTAGCATCACAGAAACCATTTGGTTATTTAACCGAGGGAGGTTAGTTTCTAATCAAATGCGAATCTTTGAAGATCGTTGCATCTTATTCCAATTTAACAGTTTCACTTAATATCTCTACGTATGTGATTGAACAACGAAAGGTTAAACAAACACATTTAAGAAACTTAGGAAATTACACAGTCAATGTCTACGATATTTGTTTTGTTTTTATATCTGACTTTTGGCAGAATCCCAGTAAAAAGACGAAATAAGGAATTTGATGGCAGATTAAATGTCAGATGTTATCTTGATTAACTTGTGAAACTGACAAGTGTCTGTCATTCGTTCAAGAGGATTGAAGCCGGTACTTATTAAGTGATTTATTTATTTTTTTTAAAGACCGGTTCAATGAAGTTAAGGTGATGAGGAATTGACTTTTGTTTTTGAAAGCCGAAATGTCATCGTTTAGTATAAAACTTTCTATGTTATTTTCTCTCTCGGAATAATCTGGGTGGTGTAGTCTCGTAAAGGGAAGATAGATTAGAAATATATATCATGTAAAAATTATACAGATGCCTTTAATTTACTGAAAAAATATACGAACATTCGAAAGTGGCAAGGTTCTACAGCATTTAACGATGTATGAATAGCTGTGATATATTAAGTGATATTTAACGATATATTAATTGCTAGGATAGTTACCAATGTATTAAATACTGCAATTTTCTAATATCGGTCACCCAACAGGGCGGAGAATGCAGGATAATCTCCTCGCAAATGAAATATAAATGTAAGGTAAACTTGAACTCCGCATGTCAGTATCGACGAAGTTTTAAGTACACTGGATTAAAAAGAACATTGATATATTTTAAAAGAAAGAGAGAGTAGGAATTTTTAGGGCATATAATGGCGAAGAAGGCTTAGAGAATTTGACACGGAGAGGACATAAGAAAGGCAAGTGTAAGGAAAAAGGGGGCACAAAACGTGCACTAACGAGATTTTGTAAATGTAGAAAAATTTGTCATTATGGAACAAAAATAAATCTGACTACGTTACAAAGTGTAGCAATATGTGGAGAGCCATGGCGGTCACATCCTAAAGAGACGCAACACAGAAGAAGAAAAAGAAAATATATAACTACACATTCTTATATAGATACTAGTTTCTTTTTCTCGTAACTATATTTCAAAATATAATATTGCTAGTGTTCTCCTGGCGATAAAATTAATTGAGAAATGCTTACAGGTTTTAATATTGAGATACAATGAAAGTTTTTTGTAACAATATATTGTGATTCACTAAAGCGGAGATATAGTGCACAATTAAAATGCAGGTGGTTGCTTGATATAATTAAACTCTTCCTTTACCACTACGTTTCATTAAATTATTTTAATTTCTCGCTGAATAAGAACTAGCTGATACTCTTAAACATTGGTAATGGAACGAGAACAGTCTACCCCGTAGTTTAAATAAAGTGTTCAGTTCAGAATTGCTTATAGGTTACTGGGAGTTATGTATACCTGATGAAGACCGGTGTGCACAATGGCCAAAACTTTTTCATGATAACAAAAACAAAGATGAAGAAAATAGTCGGAATATACATATGGAAAATACGATTGTTCTATTTTTACATTTATTGGATAGATATAAAAAATACGTGTATAATATTCAGAGTATTCGATTATTCAGAATCCACTGAAGCTTTTATACAATTATTTTGTTTATTACTACTTTATTTTTTCAAAACATTTCCTTGGTTTTCTTTACAGATCACGAATTTCACAAGATTCGCCGTTCATGATATGCAGATCTCTGTACTCATTTCAGAATTCACAAATTAAACATATGCTACTAACGAACAAATTAATCAAGTAATTCCTTATGTGTTGCTTTCTTGTGAATGTTGCATTTAATTAATTACTCGGAGAATCTATCATTCTAGACAGGAGTCTCATTTCTTGCCAGGCACTTAAATACATTTGTCTACACTTTCAACAACCTGGTTTGGAATAAGCTTCGTCGTTTTCTTGCTAATATTTTTTTCCTTTTGAGAGGTGTTTTCATTTCGAGTCATTCTTAAGCATAAGATTTTAACATGAAAGCAGAGAGATCAAAAACAACGTCTATAATGCCTGAAGCAATCAATGAATCATACATACCATTGACCGTCTAAAAGATATAAATATAAGTCTTCTCTTCACAGATTGAATATAGAAGGTATCGTCACTGTGTGCATCTTTTGCGTATGTTGTCTGTGTTCGTTTTTGCTACTTTCGTCTTGTAGCATTTTCACGTCTTCTCGTCCTTTTGCAAACTTCCTGTGCCACTTAAAAATCGCTCAATTATTTTCTCGCAATGATACCACATTAAATAGAACATTCACCAGAAAAATTGATGCTAATCTGCTGTTCCATATTCTTTCATACATTTTCCTAAAGCAGAATAACATGTACACATACAACTTCCTCGATTGCTTGGCAAAGAATAACTTACCTTTTTGCGTCAAGGGAAAGCGGAAGTTGGAGCATGTCTGAACATACTCTCGAATAAATATTTGCCTGACTAATGACAAAAGTTACACGATGCGATCCATTCGGGAATTATATTTTTATAGCATCTCTCTCTCTAGTACATATATATATATATATATATATATATATATATATATATATATATATATATATATATTAGGTTGGTGCAAAAATAATGACGTAATAATGTCGTTTTTTGACTTATTTTTAACCTCAAAAAACGACATTATTACGTCATTAATTTGCACCAACCTAATATATATATATATATATATATATATATATATATATATATATGTCTTGAGTAATAGAAAATATTAAAAAAAATTAAGATTTTAGACTCACTGTGTTGTATATTAATATTTTTTCTTTTATTATTTAAATTAGATTTTTAGAATTGTTTCGGCCAGCATAGTCATCATCCGTAGTAAAAATTCCTGCTTGTTAGTACCGTGAAACATAGGGGTTAATGAATGTCTCTGAAGAAATCGAACTTGTAATTTTTATTTTTTTTATCGTATATGTACAGGGGGTGGCAGCAATTTTGTCCAAATCGTGTAACACCAATATTGTCCAATTGTTAGATTAAGATCTGAAAAGTTGTTACTTAAAAATGGTTAAAGATATGTTACTGGAATTCTCCACTGTTTTTTTAAAAAAAATATTGGACTCTCTTTTGAGCAGTAAGAATGTATAATTATTCTCTGTGCTGAAGTACATTTCATATAATATATATATATATATATATATATATATATATATATATATATATATATATATATATATATATATATATATAGATTATTCAAGGATCATTTTCCAACATATTCCAGATGATCCTCGTCCTCTCAACACATCTAACTTTCTGTCCAGGGTTAACAAAGTCTCTCATAGGTTTCATATACAATTTCTTTTTAAGTCTTTCTTAATTGCTCTGACTGGCATAGCTAAAACTCCTCTCTCCTCTGGCATATTTCTTATGAAATGATCAGTTGGGAGACAGTTGGTCTGATACAAAACAATTTTAACCAGCTCTCTTTTTACCTGAATAACCTAAACGGTTTTTCCTCAGTGAGTCTTATGAAAATTGTGTAATGATGGCTTAACGTCTTATTTGAAACCTGGAAAAAACACAATTAGTTTAGCGTTTTTTTTTAATTCTTTTTTTTGTAAATATTAATTTGTGGGATAGATAATTATGCTCTTCAGCGATTTCGACAATGTTGCTGTAACATCCGGTGTGTATATATATATATATAGATATATATATATATATATATATATATATATATATATATATATATATATATATATATACTTTCACGCACACAGACACATACATCCATAGTAATATACACACATCATAATCACTCACTCCCTAAGAACCAAATAACACTGACACTTAACAGAGACGCATCCCTTTTCCAGAAACCTATAGAATTGTTAAAATGAACATGGGAATTCAGAGCAGCGTGAATCCATCCAACTCTTACATCTAACAACTTAAGAGACTGTTTAACCATCAAAAGAACTGGCCAAAAATCATGTTACAATCATAAAAACAAAACAAATGAAAACTACAGATAGAAGTTCATTTTCTCCATGAAGCCATACATTTCTGTAGTTCACTGCTACTAACGAGCAGAAATCTTTCTCCTGATGATGGCCATGCTGGTCGAAACTAGTTTAGGATTCTGATATAATAAAACCGAAAAAATATTAATACACAACCCAGTGTGTCTGAAGATTTATCGTTCGCAACACACACAGACACACACACACACATATATATATATATATATATATATATATATATATATATATATATATATATATATATATATATATATCATAACAGTTATGGCAACATCGAATCTATCTAAAAGTCTTCCTATAATAGAAATTTTACCTATCTTACTTCATATGTTTTATATCTTTACCTGCTCTTCTCATATGTTGTTTTCATTTGTTAATGGCGTCCATACAGACACTATATATGTGTACTTTGTATTTTACTATTAACAAATATCGCATTACTTTATTTAATCTATAAAGCATTATCTACCTGTCTGTATGCCTGTCTAAATGTGTGCCAATCTATTTGTGGCTTTCCACCACATCACGTGGAAACACCGGTTTCCGCTCCGTCACTGAAGTTAATCAACGTTGAACCTTGTTAGTACCTAGATGGGTGACCGCTTGTGCTCTAACATTGCCTTATGCCTCGGAATTTGAAATCGGAGTGTCGATTATCAATACCAATTTGGTTCGTTATATTTATTTACACGCAAAGAAAGGTATGAATCCACTTCTTGTCTCACATCTATGTGTTAATTAATAATACTTGTATGACTAAAATACATTAATACCCACCCCAATAAATACGCGTATAAAATATTTAGATTTTGCCATAAAATAAACTATTTCGGTTGATATGCCTCTAATAGAAAACAATCAACTATTAGGTTGGTGCAAAAATAATGACGTAATAATGTCGTTTTTTGACGTATTTTTAACGTCAGTAAACGACATTATTACGTCATTATTTTTGCACCAACCTAATATATCTATGTATCTGTATATTTGTTTTTCTGTCTGTCTATATGCTTTTCTATCTGATCGTATTTAGGAATTTATAGCTCACCCTTTATCTCCGTATTCCTTTCTCTATATATTCATATTTATGCATGTTTCTTTTATTGTATCCGGAGGTGCGACTCACAAAGGAATACAGTTAACGATATATATCCTCGTAACTTATAGAACTTGCCACTTCTCTTTTATTTTTTTTAAACATAACATGTTTAACAAGAAAACTTTGTGAGGAAGAAGTAATTTATATAATGTTTACGGTAATCATTAACCCTCTAGTAATACAAATAGTGTTCAACAGATTAAATATAGCTCGTATCTACACTGTGTGCACATTACTATAAAAAACTATCGTAAAAATCAAATTTAAAATTAGCTTTAGTAAACTTTTAAAATAGATTTTACAATTATGATTATTAATTTTGTACTGTGTCATATTCTAAATGTTCTCGTATATGACAGAATAGTTATTATAAATTTGATGACATATTTACGCCATAAAATACAAATACATTAAAGAGTTTATAATATACTTTGTTTTATATATGATGCAGCAGGCGTAATATTTAAAGACAGTTTCGTTGTTATCCCACTTATGTCAATTTGTATGCAATAATGTTGTATTTTTTTTATTTAAGAAATCATAAGAATTATTAATTTTGTCCTAACAAAATAGATTTTGTGCCAGGAAATATATAGAATATTAAAATACATAACGTTACTTATTATATATTGCTACTTTCTGCTTAAAAACAAAAATAATGCTTTATTTATTATTACATTTATTTATATTTTCTTTAAGCATCAACACACTGATATTGATTTTGTTAAATGAAAATGCTCTTCGAAAACTCTAATATATAAATAATTTTAAATGAAGTAAACATTACTTATATACAGACATTTTTCAAAATACATAACTTAGGTGATCTATTTAAATGTGCTTTGAAATATTTTAATTAAAATTAAAGGGTACTTACTATGCTGTAAATGCAACTTGTTAATAAAACACACATACCCACCCATACATACATACATATACATATATATATATATATATATATATACACACACATACATACACACACATATATATATATATATATATATATATATATATATATATATATATATATATATATATATATATATATATATATATAATTTTAAGGTATGACATATTACGGGATAAAGTGCTCGATATCAGAGATAGAACGTATGTAGATATAAAAGTAAACATTGAAGTCGACTCTCAGGTGTCAAGCTGTTTCATGCTAAATGCAATCCTCAGGCCACATCTGAGTGTTGACTGCAATGTTTACTAATATGTATATAAAATATTGGGACATGTTTCATTGAATAATTTAGACACGTTTGGATTCTTTCATATTTACAGACAATTTACATTTTATATTTATTATTTTATGACTAATTATACATGAATTTTTCATGAAAGTAAGTGTAAACAAATAATTCTTGAATCTATCTATAATGCAAAATTGAAACCAATATTTAATAAAAATAATTATGAATACTACACAAATGTTTAAAATGTTTACAGTAGGTAGTTTAAAATATCGAGATTTGTATTAGTAGATTTTATACTTATTTTTTAAAAACCTCTCGACAATGCTATAACATAGTTACCTCCCCTGAAGAGGTACTCAAGCCAATCGCACAACATTCTACTTCACGTTCTTCACTTCGCAAGTTAAAAAAATAGCTTTCCGATGAACACAGCAATTTTGTCTTTGGAAATGTTGAAAACTACATTATTCGACTTGAAATAACTTGATGACATTGTGTTAATGTCGGAATGAAATATGTATCAACACTGTAATGTTTTCTCTTCCTTTAATAATGACACCTAAAAAAATCCATTATACAACATTAGACAAATGTTTGGGATATTTCGTATCACTCATCCCCTGACAAGAAAATCGCATAAATTGTCTTATATGAAAGATATGGAAAAATGTCTTTCTTGGATTATTACGAAATTCTAACACAAACCCTATCAGCCAGTACTCGAACTTTCTTGAAAACATACATTTTCAGATATTAACTGTTAGGGCAACTATCCAAAACCATGCGCAGCAAGAAAGGCATTGGCTGAAAATATTCTAATACTAGTTCCGTTGTTGACGTACCTGGCATCAGTTTGAAGCTACGTGCGTTCAAAGCAACAATCACGTTCAGTGTTTGTCATGTGCCTGAGAATCACGTTTAGACTCACGCTTTTCGCTTAGAAAACGAGAAAAACGCGTCTTTTCCATCTTCAGAAGCAAATAAAATAGACAGATTTGGCACGTAATAAACCAAGAATAAAATGCGTAAATAAATAAGACCAAACTTAAGATTGAAAACTAAATGAGTTAAATATAAAGATAACGCACGACAAAAATCGTTTTAAAACGCCAGTGTTTTTATTTTATTTCTCTCTCTCCTAAACTTTCTCTCTCTCCTTACTCTCTCTTTCTCCCTCTCCTTTCTCTCACTTTATCTCTCCTTTCTCTCTTTTCTCTCTCTCCTTTCTCTCCCGAACAAACTAATAAATACACATAAACCCCGAAGGAACTTATTGCAAAGTAAGTGACAGTTGTTTTGCACACAAAGGTGGCAGTTCTGCAGGCAAGTAAATATGGGGGTGTATGAGTCTTGAGTTTTCTTTGATGTGCAGCTTGGGGGTGACTAAAAGGATAAACGTCAAGGAAAGGTTGCAAGTGGAAGTTTTAGAGAAAAATAAAGTGGGGGAGATTTCTCAGAGTTAAGCAGTAAAAATATACAATGTCTATCTTATAACTAATCATTTTTTTTTCTTTTGCTCTATATCAATCCCCATCTCTGTAGAAACTTGCTACATTCAGTTTTCTCTACCTATCTCATTCATTATCTATCTAACTTAGTCAATATCTTTCCCTTTGTATGTATATATATATATATATATATATATTTATATATATATATATATCACTATCTCCGTTTATAGCTACATATCTATTTATCCATCTCTTTCTATTCACATCTATCTACCCATCCATCTCTTTCTATTCATACCTATCTATCTATCTATTTATCTATCTATCACTTTCGGTCTATTCATACCTATCTCTCTATCACTCCTGGTCTATTCATACCTATCTCTCTATCACTGCCGGTCAATTCATACCTATCTCTCTATCACTCTCGGTCTATTCATACCTATCTCTCTATCACTCTCGGTCTATTCATACCTATCTCTCTATCACTCTCGGTCTATTCATACCTATCTCTCTATCACTCTCGGTTTGTTCATACCTATCTACCTCATTCTATTCATATCTATCTATCTATCTATCTATCTATCTATCTATCTATCTCATTCTGTCAACCTATATCTATTGATCATCAATTCGTGTATGCGTGTGTGTATGCAGAGTTAAATATATGTCTCTCTTCATTTCTCTATATCTCCTGTATCTAACAAAGTCTGTTCTTTTCTCTGTCTCGTTACAACTATCTACCTATATATTTATCTCACTCTTCCTATCTGTCTCTCAGTCTCTTCATATCTCTCTACCTATCTACCTACTTGTCTGTCTATCTGTTTGTCCATCAGGTTCTTCATCTGTCTATCACACTATCTTAGAAGTTCAGACGCTATGTTTTTCTTTATATAGGAACATTCCCTGAATTTCCAAGATCCTTGGCACCATAATTGATGATTTTCTTTTCATTTTTAAATTATGTTAACAACCATCGTACTGGTCCCATATTCAGAGTTGTTTTCTGCTATCAGACTGAGTGCTTCAAAGACCGCAGGTGTTTCGCGTCTGTATCTGTTCGGTGTGGTTTGGGCTGGCGGGTTGTTTTATTCTCATTGCCATCTAGCTTTTCCTTGAAGATCCTGACCCACTTAGAAAACCCACTTTATAGCATTTTAAACATAAGCCACTATAACTAGAACATGCAGCAGTCTTCACAGAAAGATTCAGATTAATCTGTTGCTTTCAAACATTTTCCACAAGCAGAATAGCATGAACACAAACAACTTCCTCTGTTGCGTGGCAACGAATAAATTATCGAGGCTGTGTCACATGAAAGCGGAAGTTGAGACATATATTGGCATACACTTTTATAAATATTTGTCTGACTCATTAGAAAAGCAACACGCAGCGGTCCATTCGGGAATTGTGACAAATCGAATATATTAGGTTAGTGCAAAAATAATGACGTAATAATGTCGTTTTTTGACGTTAAGAATACGTCAAAAAACGACATTATTACGTCATTATTTTTGCACCAACCTAATATATATATATATATATATATATATATATATATATATATATATATATATATATATATATATATATATATATATAATTGTTATAACTGTGAAAAGCAAGATAAAAAGAAACAATTTCACAGTTATAACAATTCCGCACATAATCTATCTACACCTCTATCTTTTAGAATAAATCTGATAATAGATAATTTTATTTATCTATCTTTGTTTTCATTCTTAGACAGTCTCTTATTATATATATTGTTTTCGTTCATACAGATACATAAAGTTGTTTTTTTTTGTATTTCACTTTTAAGTGAACACACGTTACTTTATTCCATCTATAAGACCATAGTCTTAAATTATCTATCTATCTATCTACCTATCTATCTACCTGTTCATCTGTCTATTTATCTGTATTACTGTCTCTCTGAATACCGTATAATAATTGTGCTTGTTCCTCCATTCCTTATTTCACACAACCGTTAAGTCCTGCCAATCCCTCATGAATAATGTATTATTCCGTTTTGGTCGCGGTAAAGAAAAATATGTATCAGAGACACTACAGGTTTTCATCGAAAAAAATATAAACCTTTTTTAACGTCTCCTGTTGATAATTCATAAATAATGGATTATTACGTTTTGATGCGTGAGAAGGCAAACAGTTATCAAAGACACTATTTGATTTCAATGTGATAGAATATTTGAACGTCCATTTCAGTGAAATGTAAACCGTTTTCAATTTCAAATAACTCGTTCATATATTTAATGCCTTCTACCGTGAAATGAGAAACCCTGTAAAGATTATTTTTTTTAATCGTACCTACTTTCTTCATAAAATAAAGACCAGCATTCATATTCTTGATTGTTATTGCAATACGTTGTTAAAGTTGCTAAGTTCAAATATTTAACGATGCGATAGGGGAATTTCTACGGTTATTTTATTGTCAGAACTCGCTATGTGCTTATTCAATTCTTAAATGAAGAATTAAGATTCCCCAGAAACTTGAAATAAACAAACCGTTTAATTTTCACGTGTTAAAACTAGTATTTATAAATGTAATTGTCGCACTTTATTTGTGTTTCATAGTGTCCATCTGATCACATCTATGCTTGTTTCGTTTGTGATACCCATAAGTTCATAAACGAATACAATTGGAAGTGTTTTAACAGAGGACGGAAGGTATATTATTGACATTATTCGAACTATTGTCCTCATCTTTGTCGCCATATTTATCACGACCTTTCGGCCGTTGTATGTTGAACTGAACCCTTTATTTCGCTCACTAGGGTAGACTGTAAGGAGGGTTTGGAAAATCAAATATGGACAGTGACAGAGCAAGACAGCGTATAACATATTTAATGAATTTGAGTAAATAGATGGTGTAACAGGGGTTAGGAGAAATAACAGAAAATCAAAGTTTATTAAGAGCAACTAGTGA
>OZ010573.1:111833120-111930620 GCA_963932145.1 Acanthosepion lycidas
AAGATGTAAAGTGGAAAAAACCGTAAACATATTTTTACCTATACCTTAGGTTGGACATTAGTACTGAGCAGCTACAACCAAGAATACGATCACCGCCAAATTTTATGTGTGTATTCACCTCTTTGGTTAGTTCATTGAGTTTTCATTAATCAGTTCCTTGTGAAATATTCAAAACGTTGCCAACGTTGTATTGAAACATTTAACAGAAAAAAATATGAAATGTTTAAACTATCAGTAAATTTTTTATACCGTTAAACGATATTTTTCTTTATTTATTGAATGCTTCGTTTCTTTAATAAACAGTTTATTTATTTGTCTAACTGACGAAATATTCGAGTTAAACTATACATTCTGCAACATGATGAGTCTCCTTTTAAATCATTGTACGGAACCAGCTTGATCGGCATTGGTTCTTCGTGGTCACGTCGGTTAAAGCACGTCGGGTCCAACGACAGTTTCCTTCAGCCTGGGTGGGATGCTCGTTGGCATTCTAATGGAGAGCGCATATTTCTTTCAACTAGATTTCTAGAACAGAAATAGAATCTAGTCGGTGAAAATAAATATACCGTTTAATGAAGGGTCAACTAAATTATTGGTATCCATTAAAAATAATTGAATCAAAATAATCCATTACTTCTTTAAAAATATCAGTAATATACAACAACATCGGTGGTAATAAACGAATTTATTTAAAAATCTTAAAATGAAACCTCTAATTATTTTTTATTTTTTATTTGGAGATTTCACACAATTTCAGTTGGCTCAAAGTTAAAGATACTCAAATCTCTCTCTCACACACACACTCACAAACACAAGCACATATATATATATATATATATATATATATATATATATATATATATATGCCAGGTATGGGTAAATAGAACAGACTGGGTTCTATAGCCTTAGATGGCAACTGGTGTAGGAGAAGGACAACACTGAATTCAAAACCTGCGGAGGGTCGTTTGGTGACCATGTGGAATTTAGTGCACAAGGTTTCTGTATTCGGCCCTTCAAAAAGTGTGGATGGTTCTGCACAAAACTTCACCAATATAATCAAATCACACGTGCTGCTGTCTGGCACTCAGTTCCTAGGAACTGAAATGATTGACCCCCATACCTTAAATACAAATAAATTAGTAAATTTATTATATATATGTGTGTGTTTGTGTGTATATCAGTTATACAACAATCTTGCCATATTAGATTAGAAATATTTTCTAAAATTATCTCTTAATAAACTTATCTATATAATAATTTATATATATATATGTATATATATATATATATATATATATATGCATGTTTTCTAAACATATTGCTAAAAAGGATTCAGTTCGCTGACATCTTTTCAAAAGCCATATCCTCATTGAAGAAATAAGGAATTATTGCAAAGCTCTGAGAAGTTTCTGTAACAAATTATTAAATCAATAAAATGTTTTAAAGGATATTAAACCAAAAACTGAATCACCAAGTCTATAGACGATTGTTTTACGCCAGACACATTTGTACCATTGCTTTCCCTCGTCACGATTTCTCCTATCGACATTCATAATAGGCGGAACAAGATACAGTTATATAATTACCTGAAATGAGATAGATGTTCTTGGTGGCCGTTTTAGATATGTCTAATATCAGACGAACCCTTCTTTGTTGCTCGAGATAGAGAAACATTTTTAATGTGATTGTCCAATTAAAATAAACTATTTTCGAGAAATTAAAAAAAAGTATGGGTTACGCTTCATTTAACACTTTTATAGAAATAAGATAATTCCATTAGGACACTTAATTTAAAATTGCTCCTAATGCAACATATTTGTTAATTTCATTGTGCAGAAGTAATTTTTCTACAGTTCTCAAATGATTTCAAATCGTTATGTCATTTAATCCACTCAGGGCTAAAATTTTCTTTCACTTTAATTTGTCATGAGTGCTGAAACAGCTGTGAATTTTATGACATTAAGTGTATGTTTTATCTTGTTTCTTTTAAATTTTACTGATATTTTACTTTGCCATAATATACCATAGACGTTTCCTTTAAGGTTGGGCTAAACATTTAATATATATATATATATATATATATATATATATAAGGTTGGTGCAAAAATGACGTAATAATGTCGTTTTTTGACGCTAAAAATACGACAAAAAACGACATTATTACGTCATTATTTTTCCACCAACCTAATTCAAAAGTTATTTATTGGATACTCGAATGTGAAAAAGAAGCCTAATTTTGATTTGTTTTGAAAAGTATTTATTACAAGTATCTGACTGCTCTCTCAATTAAACATAATCATCATGTTTTCTCAAAAGGGCAGGTCTATAGACGTAATATAACCTGTTTAAAATATAAAAATATATATAGGGCGTCTATTTTAAGTGCGCGCTTCCACTATAATAATGTTCCGTCTACCCAATTTCCCTCACAAGACTATGGTCAGCATATGGTACGGTTTTCAGACGCTTTCCAATTTGCAGTATGCTGAGATCGCCTCCGCCAGACTGATAACATTAACAAGTCACATTCCTGAAAAACTGATCGTGGTGAGATTCGAACCCAGGTGTCATGGTGAGAAAGCGGAAACAGGGAGGTGTATGACAGTATCCAAATGACCCTATTATATTTCCGTCAACATAATCAAAAACAAATAATGTGCATGGGCGAAATTAAAATATAAAATGGCGACAATTTATCCATTTCAACCTGCATAAAAATATTTCATTACTATCATTAAATGTATATTAGTCATATATATATATATATATATATATATATATATATATATATATATAATTTATTTATTTCATTGACATAAACAAAATAAATTAGATTACAGAAAAGGATAACACTGATCAATTCATACACTGGTCAAAAATATAGTTTGCACCGGCAATATTCAAACACCATATTACTTTTCTGTAGATTCGTCTTGGTTTATACCAATGACCTATGCATTCGCAAACATAGTATCGTTCAAATATCAAAATTCATCCTGAGATAATGTGACCCGAAAAAGCAAGACATTGGGAATGGATATTTTTAATGAGGCTACCATCACGTCACCGTGTAAATATAAGCATTAAAAGAAAGGAAAAGTCTGCAAGTAGTGATTGTGGAATTGTTGCTTTTTAGTTTTGTTTCGTTTTTAATTTGATTCACATATATGTGGGATGGCATTAACGTGATGAAACAGTAGGTTGACTTCTTTTTGATCAAATATCGAAACGTATTGTATAGTATTCTGAAGCATTACGACTGTGTCATGGTAGAATAGGCTTTACGACTAGATGCCATTGTAGAATGGTCTCTATAACTTGTTCTCAAGTTTTATACAGCACATGTAATCGCCTATGATTTGCATGAAGGCAAAAACTGCTTTCTTCAATGAAAAAATACAAAGTAATATTCACATATATCCAACATTTTGATGTTCTGATATTACTAGAAAGGCTTCAATGTTTAGTTGCAGATGCGTATATCTGATAAAATGCACGCATACACGCAGTTTTGCTGCAAGTTAACAATTCCATGCACTCCATATTCAGACTCGTGATCTGTGTTGTTGACGTCGAAGCGGTCACCGAACTATATCCTTTATAATACGACGATCATAGCGAGTGTTTTTACAGGGTTATCGTCTAGAATATATTAGGATGTCGGTATGCACATTTGGCTAATATGGACAACATCGGAGCACAACTGACGTGTCACCTCCAGCATATGCAGAAATTCTCTGAATTGAAATTCTAGCCTCTGAAAGGCCCATAATATGAACTCTCCTAAAATGGGGAAGAAAAGGGACATAAATGGCAGCGGTTTATAATGGATTCGTTTAACGCATTGAATAATTCAACGTCTCAGTCCCAGACGTAGAATATGGCGCGGATTTTATTACTTCCTATTGGCCGAAAACTGATTTTTTTTTATCAGAATAACTAATAACTGAATTCGATACACATATTGTACCAAGGAAAATATTAATTTTCATTTTTAGTATAGGTGAATAAGTTCTCATTGGTTCACCTATATGTAAACTTTTTCAATATCTATACTTTCAATATATATATATATATATATATATATATATAAAGCCACTAAACCGCAAGGTGATACTGAGTGTAAGAGAATATGGGAAAAAGAATGAATTATTAAATATATATATATATATATATATATATATATATATATATATATATATTATGTGTGTGTGTGTGTAATTTGCAGACATTACTGTTTCGCAATATAACAGCACCGCAGTGCGACGAGACAATTGAATGCCTCAAGCCCAGATCAGATGCCAACCAATTTGGTGTCAATCAGATCTACCATTGAGCCATCTTCACTTGTCGAAATGAGATCGCCAAATCTAGCGTATTGTTTCTACAAACATAAACAAACGCCAAGCAGCCATAGTGATCCATTCCTTTTACTGATGTGCTCAATTGATAATACATTTTTAAGAGCTGAAATAGAATCATTCTGGATAAAAGAATCAATACTGCATGGTAACTATCATTTTCATGACTGCTATATTTATAACAAATTTGAAATTATACATGAACACAGACATACATCACCATATGTAAATATGTTAAATAACTAAAAAGGCTTTTTTGTGTACATGTATGTCGGCACACACATATGTATGTATGTTATTCATGTTAGCATTAACATATATACTCTATGCACAAAAGTATATTTTATATAATATTTGACTGTGGTTTCTGGAGATCTCATATACTTTAAGTTTTCTCCTGTTCTCACAGAAGTAAAAAAAAACTTTTTAAAATACACATATTTAGTGCATATTTCTAAAAATGGTATTTCTAAAATTGGTTAACGTTTGTAATAATAAAAATGTCGGATTAAAAATACATAGATCATTTCTTTAATTATTCGTTTTCGTAGTGATTGTGTCATCTATCTATCTATCTTTCTATCTATCTATCTATCTATCTACTTTCGTAACCTGGACGTTTTACTCGTTCGAAGTTCTGCCGACGTTTATCTATCTATCTATCTATCTATCTATCTAATACTAAATGTCTGTGATTGCTTGTGTGTTTCCTCCTTCCGGCGCATAATGATTTACGGGTTGTTTATCTAGTATGTGTATTTTAACATTCTGCAAACAGACAATTATTTGAATTAAAATAATCTAAACTTTAAAAAAAGACACAAAGAAACCCCGCTTTGCTGTTTTCTCAAGTTTTTTGTAGTGTAATTATTTATATTTAAGCTTTCTTTAAACCAACAATATTTTAAATATTTAAAAATATTTTTGGCATATTTAAAAATATTTGCATGTGAATATGATTTTAAAATATTTTTAGCATATTAAAGAATATTTTTAAGTGAATCTGTTCTAAAGTTCAAGTTTATATCGGAAATTCGATGGTGTAAACAATCAGTAAAACGTTAAACATGAATTTCTAAAGCGGACCAGTGATGGTACGAACGAATTGAAATGTTTAAATGAATCATAATAAAATTAACTTTACTTTCAATGGAACGTTGAAATGGACTTCATTGTTTTATAATCTAAACCGTCAGTTACTTACCGGGTCATGGGTAGACTAGTTCATTAATAAAGTTAGAGCCGAAATCTGAAAATAAATAGCAATTTTTTTAGGTCAGTTGCAAAAGCCGCGTCGGTCTTGAACGTAAATTGACGCGTAGCAACACCAAAGAATTTTTGCCAAACCAACAGCTTGTTTGCTTATTTTCAAGGTCTTTCACATGTATGTCTATTTCTATATGTTTCAGCATGATATAATATTTCTCAAAACGTCGAGAACACCTGGAGTGATTTCGATATTTATTAAGCGACTCACATTCATGTAGCGTTGCTATATAAGCAAAATAATATATAAGCATTTAGAAAAGCATAGCTCTTCTATTAAGCTGACTATTGGAACCTAGTATGTTGACATGTGAATTACGAGTTTTGAATTCATTGCATGAAAATATATATGGCAGATTCATACACACACACACACACATAATATATATATATATATATATATATATATATATATATATATATATATATTGAGATAAAATGTGTATTTGAATAAGATAGAATGATAACATTGGGAACAGATAGCATACTTTTGTAAATTTAACATATTTCGCTTTAAATTTAAACTGCATCAGAAAATGAAATATCGAGCAGAAAAATTCCCGAATTTGAAATTACAACTATAATGCATTTTCTGATGAAGCTTAAATATAAGTCAAACATCTTAAATTTATAAACGTTTCCTATTTTGCCATTACCCTATTTTATATATATATATAGTTATAGACTTAAATTTATTTCGCAGTAGGTTTACACTGCATCTTCAGACAGGTTCATATGCGCCAAACAGGAAAAAATTAGGAACTTCTCGGTATTATCCATATAACCAAAAGATTATATGTATCTATCTATCTATCTATCTATCTATCTATCTATATATATATATATATATATATATATATATGCTCATGCCAAGTGAGAAAATCCGGGTAATAAACTGAATAGGTAGACTTTTATGATGGCATCCTTTTCGTGTAAGCCTTCTCTAGCGTGAAGATTTACGCAACTCTACTTAATTCCATACCCTGTATACATTTGACATTGATTATATTTGGTTAAGATTGATACGTATCGACAAAAAGAGTTAGGCGTTCTTAATTTTGAGTGTTGCGTAATGCTTTATTCGTCCTTCCACGATCGAAAATAAATCGATGGATACTGGTGAAAGTATGATATGCTCAAATGATTCAAATGAGAAAAAGAAGCAGAGATGAATTAAATTAGGATAATGAATAAGACAAGGATATTCATGTATGTGCGCATGTAATTGCTTTTTCATTTCCGCATCCTTTATTACGTGGTAGAATTCTGTCATTTTTTTGAACAATTCCTTGTCCTATTTCTTTCACATGACCTGAGATATGACATAGAATCTGCCTATATGCGCCCTTGTGCAAATTAATTGAAAGAAAATCAATAATTCTGTTATAATTATTTACTTTTTGTTCGTATTTTTCCAATGAAACATGATGCAGTACACATGTTAGTATTAGGTTGGCACAAATATAATGACGTAATAATGTCGTTTTTTGACGTTACAAATACGTCAAAAAACGACATTATTACGTCATTATTTTTATACCAACCTAATACTTCGTATGTCTATTCCACGAAGTCGTGCCTTGCAGATTGGATTCAAATCAGGAGAGTTTCCGTGCCAGTCATTAGTACTTTGATTTACTTACTGGTAAAGTTTGCCAGTGTGATTATGCAGTGTTACAATTTCCGTACGATTCTTTGAAGTAACGTCCATCTCAGACAATGGCCTAACTAATCGGCAATCTATAAAATAGTGTCCGGGCGTAATGAAAATCTGATTGCATTACGGATGACGCAATATTTTTCACGGTCAAACAAATTTCATCATACACTACGAAAATAGTCATATTACTGCACACCAATGCAAATAACCTAATCTGAGGAAAAAATAGAAATCGCTTTCAGCCTGACACTACAGTCGATCTAAAACTGACCATATCTTGAATGAACGGATAGTAAAGCGATTGTTTCAATTAATATGCATAAGGGTATACTGTTTATTTCTATCTACCCACATGCTTTTTGCTGTACTTGACATCCATTCAAAAATATTCTTTAACCGATTCTCTTTTTGAGTGTTAGGTATTTGAAACCATCTTTCCTCGTCTCGTGGCACTCTATCCGATTAACCAACTGAGTTCAAAGACCTTAAATCCTTAAATATGATGCATTGCCTAAATACGAATGTTATATATCTAATATATTGATATAATCCTAAAATAATAAACGGCATCTATACTTTGGTACATATAGTAGATTAGTATTCATTCTCCGTTTAATCAGGACATTGACTTGCTTAAACTAGATTTTGAGATCCCAACTTCTCCAAAATATGTGTCTGCTAAAAATGCACTTGTTTGAAGATCAAGCCTGTTAACAATTTTAATCATTGCTTATTCATTCACCAAATAGTTTGCCTTGGTCTGACAGGTTCACTTCAGTGCAATCACTCAGATCTTAAACACGGTTATGTGTCTCAGTTCAGATATGCAGATTTAAAAAAATAAAAGATTAATTAGGAAACAATGGAGCGTAAATAGTATTTTAAGAAATAATTTAACGTCGTCAATCCGTTTTCATTACGAGTTAATTTGATTGAGCTTACTTATATGCATCCATTTAAGAGACACGACATCAGGCACTCTATATATATACGTAAGAAATAATCAATATTATGGATTATAATACTTCAATAAATTACAAGATTTGATGAAAGAAAAAAATCAATGATTTTTAAGTTAGGTTGAGGAAATTTAACTTAGTTAACGTATATTGTTATCTGGCAATTTTCATGTGTTTAATTATTAAACAGGAACAACCTTTATTTGAAGTTTTCTTCAGATTCACTTCTATTTTATTGACCTAAAATGCGTATATTTCATTTATACACCTTTTAATTCAGATACTTCCTTCTTAGCGAATTTAACAAGAATATATATATATATATATATATATATATATATATATATATATATATATATATATATATATATATATATATATATATATATATATATATATATATTTATAAGACATTTTTATGTTAATACATTCTTTTTATAGAGGAATGTACGCGAGATATTCATGGAAGTTTGAATACAGTAAATTCGATCTTGCTGACTGAAAGCTCCTCTGTGGCCAAATCGGTAAAGTCACGTCAAGCTAAATGACGGTTCTGTGTAGGATACAGGTTCGAATCCTGTCGTGAGAACGAATATTTTCTGTTAATATTTCTCGGACATTCAGGCCGGTATTAGAGCATTTACTTAAATATTTGTATCTATAAAAAGAATCTATAAACATAAAAATGTCTTAAATTAATTGTCGGACTTTGTCCATTTCATAATGTGTAACGTCCTATATATATATATATATATATATATATATATATATATATATATATATATATATATATATATATATATATATATATATATATATATGAGAGAAAGAGAGAGGGGAAAATTGTTTCAGTGACCTTACCTCTCAGTTATCAGTCTAACATTCGGGATTGTCAGCAATTCAAAATTACTAGATGTATAGCCGCATGTAATTTATGCAGGCGAGCGTGTCTGCAAGCAGGTGAACCTATCGTTTCAAGGAAATGGATTTTGATAGGCTAGTTTTCAACATACACGTAAGTAAAGTAAGGGCAAGGTTAACAGCCTTCTTCATGCATCTATTCGCTCGAGATTTCCAGTAGCTTGTTGATTACTCACTTCCTTAATAAAGATTGGTTCTTGCACTTCGCTTCACCGCTATATTTCGCACTGAACTTGCACCTTTGGTCGAGCAGCAAATCAAGTGGGCCAGGTTGAGCTGGGAAAAGCTGAATCGCAAACAGGCAAGAAATAAGCGTCGTTTATTTTATTCGGTATCGTCACAGTCGTGCGAGCAAAGCATTGATTCAGGTTCGGCTAAATCCGTCCTTACATTACCAATGTCTAATCCTATTTATTTATTCTGATAGGTTTGGATACGTAAGCTACTAACTACATCGACACGTTCACTTAATGTGAAATGCATACACTGTGCAGCAGAAATAGAATGCAGCCAACAGCAACGGAATCTGATCAAATGTTTTAAGTGCGAAAAAAATTATATTTTTTTCTTTTCATGAAAAATGACTTGAAAATTTATGCTGAACCCTTCCTGTAACCGAAGAGAGCTTGGATGCTTTGAGAAAGAAAATATTAACATAGCTTTTATTTAGCCGCACATCTCGAAAGTAATTATACTATCATTTAGACAGTCTCTTCCTTTTTGTGCCGTGTAACTTCAAGATGTAGGTGATCATGGTTCTTCACAACTTCCTGTCCTTGTAGCTCTTAATAAATTTTGCATTCCTTTTATTTCTCTAAAAACCTATTCCGCCATCCATTTATTCAAGTTCATTAAGCATGTAATGCGATCTTTTCCTCTCTCTATCTCTCTTGACTTCTGTCTATGCTGTGAGAATATCATTTTCCAAGCACTCCTCCTTCATGTACCCTAGAAACCTCATATATTTTATCTTGATGTTAATTATAATTTTCCTTTTTATTTATATTTTCTCTAAAACCTCGTTGTTGCTCAAATGTTCCACTCAAAGAATACTCACAATCTGTTCTGTTCTTTATCTTTGGGGTAATTGTCCATACAGGTGGAGAGATATCACGTAAACGTTTAGTACCATTTTCATTGCTTCTAGCGAACTTTTCTATACTTTAGTACTCTGCTTACCTTTTGGATTGCATCTTTAGGTATCACAATAAGTCTTCGGATTTCAGTATCATGCTCCCTGTTTGGAGGAACAGTGGAGTAATGGAAAGCGGCTCCGATTGAGGACTCGGAAAGCAGAGTTCGAATTCCAGTCAAATCCATTAGGTGCTAATACACATTGGAAAGGTACGAATCCTCTTCTTCTCCCCTCAGCTATGGGTAGTTAGCAGGAAAGACAGAGTTCTATAGACTTAGATGGCAAGTGGTCTGCCGCAGAAATAAATGACAACCTACTGCGGGAAAAAGTCTGTCGCGTCAGTCAGGTATCAAAAGAAAAATGAATGCCTAATCGTGTATCACGCGTGGCCCATAACTGACTCTCTGTTCTCTATTAAAACACATCACAGATATTTAAATTTCTGTGCTTGTTTGATTTTGGTATATCTAGTTTGCACTTTGTGTAACAGAGAAAGCTTTGGAACACACACACACACACACATATATATATATTTGGAAATTGGAGTGAATCTAGGTAGCGAAATTAGATCAGAGCAATTTTGTTTACTGATGGAAATCTGATCTCGCCTATTTGGAATTGGGTCATGACAAAGACAATAAAAATGATCAAAATAATTTTTATTGGTTAACATTTGAAATAGAGCTTACTAAGGCTATGAGAACCTTGAAATTCACATGGTTTGGGGTTGTAAACAGCAGTCGTGATAATCGCGTGCTGGCCAAGGGTCGATTTATGATCAACCTGATTTACCTATATAAACGCGTCGTTATGCTGAAGAAGAGGCAGACGGTCGAGGAGCGAGAGAGAAGAGGCTAGACGGGAGAGGACGCGATCGGTCGGCACGTCGTCGTCGCTGCGTGCCATCACGTGCATGGGCACCCGCAGACAACCGTTACGGTTCGCGGTGCTATAGAAATATTTTCGAAAGCGTGGTTGGCTCGTCTGCCGTCGAAAGCAGTCCAGCTGGGTGGAGAGAGGTCGGAGATTGAAAGTGACGTCAGTGATTGGAACCAAACGCCCGCTAACATATACTGCTAATATAAGTACCGATGCTTCTGCTACCATGAAGATTACCACTACTGTTACTACTGCCGAGGATGAATGCAACTATAAACTTTAAGCCGCGCACAGAAATCTTTATTTCTCGATCGCAAGAGTCACATATCGTTCTGAGACGATTTGACAAGTTAATCAAAACCCACCCTCTCTGTGTCTAGAATCCCATTTATGAGTCATTCTTTTTTTTTCTTTTTACGTCAAATAATTTTCTTTTCTGTAACCTGTTTGTATTCTATACTATTCTTTTCTGCTATATAAAAGAGATTAACAATTCAAAAATTGAATAGATGTTTGTCCTGCCTTCTGCATATATATATATATATATATATATATATATATATATATATATATATATATATATATATGGTGCATTCTAAATTCTTTAGCACAGACTATCCAGCCGTGTCTACATCTTTAGTCGACTGTGACTTGATGAATATCACTTCTGCTTTCTGGATGAATCCAAACACAAGTGGACAGGAACCAGGATTAGACCAGTGGACGGGTCGAATGATCTACGGATGCTCAGGGGACATACGGTCACTCCCTAAAGTTCGGTTAAGTCCGAGTAGACACCTCAACCCAGAGAGTAAGACGTCGGAGTTTGAGGGGCTTGGGCGAAAGTGTTAGATTTGAAGCTCATCCTTTTGCGAACAACCATGCATTCTGTCTTCTTGAAGTTGATGTTTAGTCCTTTCATCTCGTTTTTTCTTTACTACTATCTGTAAGATTTGTTGTAGTTTTCTTTTTTGTGTGTGTGTTTGCTAACAACACTATGCCATCGGCATTTCATATGTAAATATAAAAGTAAGTTTAAGGTGGAAGCAGTCCTCCTATATGGGATTGAATGCTGGAGAATCTACTCCTGGATGAAGAGACTTGGAGCAACAGATGTGTGGTTCTACAAAAATGATGCTGAGAATACAATGGACCGAACATAGGATCAACGACGAAACTGTCATTTTGATTTTAAAAACGAGAAATACCTTTCTACTTGAGCAAGATTACTGACAATTTTTTCAATGTAGCTATCAAAGTAGTAAAAGGACCTTTGCTTGTGGGAGGATGTCGCTGCTTGGCTTTTCCCTGAGACAGACGTCATCTCTCAACACAGACGAAAGCCAGGAAAGGTAATAAGAATAGCCATGTCTGACAGGACATTCTGTTATGTGTCGTGTCCTTTTCGTTTTTCAAAATTTTCTGTTCTTTGTAGCTCTTAATATCTTTTGACTTTTTTCCCGATTCTACCTATAAGCTGTTATGCCATCCATTCTCTCAAGATTCGCGTAACCGGCTTCATGTGTTTGGGTGAGCGGATGGCAGAATCAGTTCAAAGAATTATGGTAAAGATTCAAATATGAGGTAAATCAAGAAAAAGATAAAATTTGGGGAGAGTCATTATCGCCTTCGTTCAGAAAAGACATAAATCGCCAAAGAATATGTGACCGAAAATATTTTCTCTAAATATTCGCAATATAATCGAAACCTCAATCGTTATATATGTAACTACGCGGGAACATCTGGACGTGATTCAAGCTTGTCTCGTTAGAAAAATTACGTCTGATTAGTGAGTTCGATCTTCGGCCTTGTGTGACATCTTAGCGTAGCTTAGAAAATCAACATGATAATCCCGCAGATATTTATGTAACATACTGTATATCAAGGACAGGTGTCATATTTATTGATCTATGAATTAATTTATTATTTACATAGTGTTATATTCATTTCAACCTGGTTTTCATTTTTTATAAGGTAAAAGATGACGACGCGGCAAATTTTTTCCCATGTCTCTTCAGGACGTTGCCGAACATGGCTCTACACAATTTCCTATCCTTTCTAGTTCTTGATAAATTCTGTCCTTTTATTATCCCTCTAAACACTGTTCTGCCAATTAATGCAGGTATGAACATCACTGAGACTGCGTTACACAGATAGGACATGTAGCATGGGATTTATGGGACTTTACAATGGACACAGATAGAATAATCGAAACTAATCGCCCAGACATTTTGATCAAACATCACAAGAACGGAAGATACTTTCCCATTGACTTAGAAATCCATGAGGATTTTAATTTATCTGTGAGAATCTTCGAAACAAACTATGAGAATACAAGGATCTTGAAATAGAAGTCAAAAAATGTGGCACATGAGGACATAGATAATTCCAGTTATATTCGGAGCACTAGGATTGATTGGATGACCTCATTGAAGGGATAGCTGATAGCTCATGCCTTAAAGCAATACGAAATATCGTACTCATACTTACAGCTCACATATCACGAAAAAATATCTCTCTCAATTTTTTGTTTCTGATTTTTTTTCTTTTTTTGTTTTCTTAAATGAGCAGCGAAACATATCATGAAACCATTTCTGACATTAGTTCTCTAGCATTCAGAAGTAAATGTGTGTGCAACAGAAACCAAAGGAAATACTACTACTACTATTAGGTTGGTGCAAAAATAATGACGTAATAATGTCGTTTTATGACGTATTTTTAACGTCAAAAAACTACATTATTACGCCATTATTTTTGAACCAACCTAATACTACTACTAATAATAATGAAAATAATCCTTATACTATATAAATTTTTCTGAAAATCATTCCACATTTTGCCTGATATATCTTGCTGGATAATTGTATTATTTGGCCGAGATGATTTCATGTTTGCTTTAACCGTCTCCAAAAAAAAAAAAAAAAAAAAAGTTATATACTAAATAGTTAGACAACTTCAGTATCATATATCTAATTTAACCAAAGAATATATTAAACTGACTAGTTATTAAATCCAGAACATGACCCCAAATATTTGGCATATATATATATATATATATATATATATATATATATATATATATATATATATATATATATATATATATATATATATATATATATATATATATTGCAGGTGTTTGTTTATGCGTAGATACCACAGACAAAATAAGAGTCCATTAACCTGAACTTTGACTTGAACACACATATTTACTTCAGTTGTGTCAAGTCAATGTGCAAATGAACTCGAAAGTTATTCGACCTTACCGGAGGTCATGAAAGAGAATAACCTACATTACCAATAACATAAAGCATTTGTTATCAAAATAGACAGAGTTATCGTATTGTCTAGTAAGTACAAAAATAGTTTTGACCCTACAAATAAAAAGAAGTATGAGTTCAAATTCAAACTCCAGAAGCAACAGTCGAAATAGTATTGTTTTTTTTTCTTTTTTTATGATCCGTATTACTGCCAGGCAATTACATTTTGAGTAAGGTTAACTTGGACAGAAAAAAATATAATAGGATAATTGGAGTGAACTCCGAGACAATTCAACGTCACAAGACGCCAATTTTGGATTAAAATATATATTTTCAGCCGAATAAAAGAACAGAAAATTTGGAAAATGTGATTTATTATCTTTTTTATTATCTTTCAAACAAACGAAAATATTTTTCTCAGAAAAAGTTCTAAAAATTCCTGGATTAAGACAGGTTTCTTCATTTGGAAAAAAAAAAGAATGACAACAAAAACTTGAAACCACTATTAACTTTGTGGCTGGAAGATAAAAATAGAAGCTAAATTGTTTTAGATCGATACTTGGGGAGGTTCAACTAGTGAAGGAGTCACTTTTAGAAACTCACAGGTATGTAGAAAACACATGTCCTCTCATCAAATCTTAACAGCTATATGATGTTCCTCATATAAGCTTCAAATAAATGTCCGGACTTTCATCTTGAGTTTCAGTAATCTGGACTTTACGAATTGTGTAACGAGAATTAACAAACTCTCTTCCAGCTTCAACGATATAACATCGAACAAATAGTCTAAGAAAAACACAGGGTCTCCAGAATCCCAACATGGTTAGCTTTTAAATGTAAGTAATTTGAATAGCTATTGAGGTATATGTATATTTTGAATAATAACATAAGGCCAATCTCTCAAGATGGGAGATTTATGTTGATTTTTCCTGACTTCCACATATACATTTTCGCAGGTTGGCAGAAATCTTTCAAACTATTGAACTACAAATGTTATGTTGTTTTTCTATATCAGATGACAATTTCAAGTAATGTAAATATTTGTTTCCTATGATATTATATTTATATTTGTGTAACTATATAGCTTGATACACAATACCTTCAAATATAAAAATACACGAAAATAAATATATAATCAAATGAGTAAGACTTCCGCTTCAGCCACATCTATGCGTGAGTTTTTATCTATAAAGTTGTATACAATATCTAATGTATAAAACTTTCCAAAATTATCTCAGGCAAAAAAAAACACAAAAATCTTTAAGCAAATTTTGTTGCCGATTATATTATATTCAGTTATTAACGTTAGGTTTCAAAATATATAGCGCCTTCTTAAATGTAAACGTTAAATGATATTTTAATTTCACAAAACAAATTATCTCCTTAGCGGTTATATCAAGAGCGCAGTACGTGACATGGAACCTGTGAGGATACAGAGAACCATGCATCTGAATTTATATTCCCACTGTTTGTCACTTTCACTCAAATATATACACTCTTGCGCAAATTAATTGAAACTACTGCTTTAGTTTCCTTTCTTACACCATACGGTCAGCTTTAGACCAACTGGAGTGACAGGGTGTAATCAATTTCTATTTTCTTCAGATTATGTTGTTTGCAGTGGTGTGGAGTAATATGAATCTTTTTTCGGGATGTGTAATGAAATTTGTTTCGCCTTGAAAATTATTGCGCCATTTCCAACACGCCCAGACAGTTTTGTGTTATCTCTCGATTAATTGTTCTACGTCCATTTACTGCGATGGAAGTTACTCCAAGGAAGTGTACGAAAATTCTGACGCTACACAAACATACGAGCAAGCCTTAATATTGATCAAATCAAAGTACTATTGATTGACCCGGAAACTTTCCTGATTTAAATCCAATCTGTGGTCATTCCGCATGGTACGATTTCGTGGAATGGACATACAATAAGTCATGTTTCAGTTAAAAAAAAATACTAAAAAAATATATATAATAAGGTAATTATTCGTTTGTTTCAATTAATTTGCACAAGTGTGTACATACATATATATATATATATATATATATATATATATATATATATATAAGGTTGGTGCAAAAATAATGACGTAATAATGTCGTTTTTTGACGTATTTTTAACCACAAAAAACGACATTATTACGTCATTATTTTTGCACCAACCTTATATATATATATATATATATATATATATATATATATATATATATATATATATATAAAGTTAATTGAATCGGATCAGGAAACAGTAGTATTAAAAAGTGCTGAATACACGAGTAAAAAGAAAAAAAAAATTGCAAGCGTAAAAATAACATGTAGAACATTTTACTTTAAAAATCAGATCTCAGTTGAATCTGCTACTTTGGTTTCAACCTTACGTTATCCTCAGGCGAATTTATTTTTTCTTCAAATGACCACCAAACGCTTTTTTAATATTTTTAAAAGCACGCTACATTATTCTTTTCAAAATGAAATATACCTACGACGTTGAGTGTAAAAAAAGATGATATTGCAAATACATCGGTTGCGGGTTAAATACATTTTATTTTTATCTAGCCTTATATCCACTTAAGAAAAATATTCTGATATGTACGAAAGGGTTTAAGACTTTGGATTTTTGGTGTGTGTATGTATATATATGTATATATATATATATATATATATATATATATAGTTTTAAATAATGATTTTATGCCATTTTCATTTAATTTTTAATCCAATACATTTTCATTATTTCAAACGTTATTTTTAGTGGATACCCATTTAAGTATACACACCGTTCTATTTAAACAGTATTTATTTCGTCTACCCATTTGTGCTATACGACAAAACTTGATAAATAATGTGCCTTCCGGTATGCTCTTAAATATTCTCGGGTGCTGGCTGGGATTTGAAATAAATAAATACCGTTTAAAATAAAACCGAGTGTTTATACAAATACGAGTATCCAGTATATGTAAAGTTGAATCAGCAAAATAGGTCGGTTTAAAAATTATAGTCCATTATTCTTTTTTTATAAATTGCTTTGTTTACCTTTTGAATAGGGAGCAGCGCAGATATGGATTTCGAGAAAAATTTGACTTTGATTTCTTGTGAAGCTCTTTGGAGCCGATCGGAAAACGTAGTAGAGATCAGACATCGGTTGCTCCCACAAAGGTAGACGCAAGTTCCTCTGCTGCCCGAAGGCACATTCTTTCTTTAAGGGTCCTTCTCCAGTGCGCTGCCTGTCAGATATTCACTAAAATACATGTATCCCCTAAATATAACATTTGAAGTAATATATATATATATATATATATATATATATATATATATATATATATATATATATATATATAAGGTTGGTGCAAAAATAATGACGTATTAATGTCGTTATTTTTGCACCAACCTAATATATATGGTATGATGAATTGTAAAACGTTTTTGTTACGCGCTTCATACGTTAGGATTTCATCGGACTGGGGTTTGTTTATGTTGAGATGTTGGTAGTTTCAAAATCTTTGGAATAATATTTTTATATTCAAAAATCTATTCTTTCAAAAATCTATTCTTTCAAAAATATATTCTCTCTTCGCGCGCATAGGTAGACGTGGTTACCTCAACAAATCCCAATCTCACGAAAACCTTACCAATGAAACGCGTAACAAAAACTTGTTACAATTTCGCATACCAATATTTCTATATATGTGAGCGATTTTTTTCCACAAAACTGACGGAATTGCAGCAAATTCTTTAACGAGTAGCTGATTCATGTTCGAACCGGGTAATCTCCTTTATATCCTTATTTCTGATGTGTTTATATATATATATATATATATATATATATATATATATATATATATATATATATATATTGTGTGTGCGTGTTATATAATTTTTAAATTAATTCTACTTTAGTGCTTTGGGTTATTTATTTGAAAATATGCGATTAATGTCATCAACCTCAAGCGACTCTCAGATTTCAACGCAACATTATTATGCAGATACATTGGAATAGTTGCTAATATTGAAGACCCAACGGATTCACCGGTTCAAACATCAATTGATTTCTTATGGTGGAATACGTTAAATCAATTTCATGCACCGAGAAACAGAACACGTGTCCAGTGACAGGCTGTAGTCAAAGAGAATTTACATTCAATCCCAAGTGATGTCTTTGATGATATATGCAAATCAATTTCCCTCCTGTATGATTTGTGTCTTTCTACAGAATGAGGATATATGCAACAGTGAGACGAAATTTTCATTTCAATATAACTTTAAATGTTTTCTGTTTTCTATGCTAAAATTGGTTACATTATTTATGTGTTCTCATAGAAATATTTAAAAAAAGAAAGAGAAAAATTGAAGGTTTAAATTCGAAAATTTAACTGTTTCATTAGAGAAATTTTTCTATAACAATAAAGTAAAAGTAAAAACACCAAGGAACCTTGCCACGATTCTTCTAATTATTTTAAATTTGCGCTTGTCGAATTTGGATTCTGATAACATGTTTGCAAATGATCCAAAGTTATGTTAAACTTTTTTGTGTTAAGTAGTTTAATGTATGTTACTTCTCCTCGGATTGTCTTCCAAATTGAGAAGAGAAGAGATGATCGTTTAAATTGGTTCAGATTTAAGAGAAAGACTGCCCTCAATGAGAAGGAGCATTTAAAATAGATCTTGTGCATGTGGCCATAGGTTACTGTGAGCCTCAGTCCTTATTGTCCAATGATGGCTTTGAGCCTTGAACTGCCATTCACACTACTGTCTATAGACGTATAGACCTTATAGCCCCATTGACTGTATGCATATTCAACATGATACACTCTCACTTTTCCCATCGATGTACTCGTGTGTTTGTATGTGTGTGTGAATATGCGTACCCATATATATGTTGTAATGCTGAAAGCGTAAAGACACAAAGAATCGATTATCACAAAAATACTGACAATTTTTGACACTTTGAAGATTGTTCGAGTGGATAACCTTTTAGCAAACACACTTGTACGAACAATCTCTCATAATAAAAATATATACAAATAAAGGAAATATTGAAGTTAACACTCAGAGGCGAGAGACAGTTTCATGCTAAAGGCAATCATCAGGCCAGATGATTGCGTTTAACATGAAATATCTGTCGCCTCTGAGTGCTGACTTAAATGTTCACATTTATATTTACATACACTCTATCTCTGATATTCAGCGCATTATTTCGTAAATATGGCATACGTAAAAACTATATTTATCCACTGAGATATATATATATATATATATATATATATATATATATATATATATATATATATATATATATATAAATATATATATATATATATATACTAACGATAAGACTATGACAATATGAACAAATTGGACTAGACTGGTGTTTATGTTGCTGCAAATACATACTCGCAGACGAAGAGGGAACGCTCAGAAATTTAAATTATATATTTTTTTTTAAAGATTCTCTGTGTTTACAGTGTAGCCCATTTCATTTTGTCTCTATTTCTTTTTGTTCATGCTTAGATAACTTTCGTTAAAAATATCAGATATTATGTTACTAGAATCTTTGCCAAGAAAGCTGATGGTTTAAGAATTTGGATGTAAATTTATTTTGTGCTTAAAGCAATTCAATACATTTTGTCTTATTAAATTGCTTTCTAATTTAATTAGAATAGCATTTTTTAAATAAGACTATGACCACCTTTTACAGTGAGTAACATATTTACTGAGTGTTTTGTTTATAAAAGATGTTTTATTTCAATTCTTTGATGATTCTTCTGTGTATGCCTTGTGACAATTTTTACAGATGATAGAGTAAATGGCTCAGTCAAGTTTTCGCTTCTTATTTTGTTTTGTATTAAGTATTTTAACAAAATTTATGTTAAACTTAGATAAATTATCTTCAAATATATTTATGATAGTTGGGTCTGTCAGGAAGATTCATTTTTCTATTTGAAATATTATACAAGTTTTTTTGTTGAATATGAAATAATTGAATTATTGGAAAAGCTTAAATGCATTTTCATTGTATTTCAACTCGTCATGAAAATATTAGGACTACAAAATCTAATTGATCTTAAATATAATGCGAAATAATCATGAAACCGGAATAATCATATATTTTATTTTTATTGTTCTGGTGTGAATGCGATTTATTAATTTTAACGCATCAAAACTAAATTACTCACTTTTAATCAACTTGTAGAATCGTTTCTGATATCCATCAGAATGACTAATTCTAACCTTCAGGGAGTGGGGCAATTTATTGCGCCTTCACGGTTTAATATTTCATCTTGATATAAACTGGGACAAATATATCGAGCCAATGATAAGTCTGATGTTTAGACAACGTGTTCAACTCGTCGTTCTAGGTAATTTTTCTCACGCGAATCTGTCTTTGGCATTTATAAATCAGCCATACGTCGTTGCATTGAATATTGTTACATCTGGTTTACTGCTTCTGATAGATATCTGTAGAATAGTAAGGAAGTGTAAAGAAGAATTCTCAAAATGATCGATTCTAGGCTACTTGGTATCTATACTGCGATCACTTACCCACCACTATAAGTTAGTTCCCTTGTTATTTTCTATAAATCCATTCCAATTGTTCTGATGAGCTTCACCTTTTCAATACCACGACTTCATGAATTCAAGCGTAGTTCGAGATTGGTAGAAAGCTTTCATTATTTTACTGTTGCATTTGCTAGACGGAACCGTATGTTCTGTTCTAATGTTTCCTTCTTTCGTACTTCTCCCGTGCGGAAATAACTTCAAGGATCTTGCTTTCATGTTAAATATAATCATAAAAAAATAATTTCAACGTCAATTGTCAGCATGTCTCATTTTCTTGTTATTTTTCCTTTTCCACGTGCCATGTATGATGGATGCCAGTTATCAGTTATCTCCTGCTAATTTTCCCTCTGAAAGTTCTCCACTGCCTTAACCGGGTATTGAACTCACACTCTTTGGGTCTGTCACTGGAACTAACCAACGCCTTTATCCACTGTGCCATGTGTCCTTGAGGAGATAACTGACATCCATCAAACATGGCACGTGGAACTAGAACAGTCTACCCCAGGGATCGAAATAAAGGGTTCAGTTCGAAATTCCAACCGCCTGAAGAAGGCGGGAGTGTACAACGGCTGAAACGTTGTGATAAATATGGCGACAAAGATGAGGACAATAGTCCGAATAATGTAAATACTGTACATAATACCTCATCTCAGAAATATAGACAGACTCTGAGGGAAAAGTTTACGTTTTTTATTTTTTGTTGTTGGCGGATTAATTTCCGTATCTTGTATCAAATGAATAGAGAAACTGTCCGAATGCCATGTTATTCCTATCAAGGTTCCGTAATGTTGATTGACGTTCAAGAATAAAAGACATTAAATGAAATTCAGTGTCCATTTGCTGATATTCTACGAGATTCAGACTTGAATTTTGTTTTGTATATTTGAGATTGCGATGTCTCTTGTGTATTATATTATTTTTCAGTTTTGATTTTTTTTCTTGCTAGAACTTGTAGTATTGATTTTAAGGATTTAAAAAGTTTTAGAAGCTTATTGTAGAAACAGAAATGATTTTCTTTTTTGGACACAGTGTGTAGAAACAGTACAAATGTTCTATAGTTCCGAACGTTTTCGGCTATACTTTTAGCCAATATCAAAGATGATTTTATCTCTTCAGTTTAAATGCGTGTGTGCGTTATGTGTACGCCTTTATTGTCTTATAGAGATGTTTTGTATTCCGAACACGGTTAGTACAGCGTGGGCTATTTCGTAGTTAATATTGTTAAGAGTTGGCTTTTTTCTTTTTGGACAGTTGCTACGTGCTATGTGTTAAAAAAAAAAGCTCTTGTCCGAACAAAAGAAAAATTGAATAAAAAGCTTAACCGTAATACCTTGTCTGTCGTTTTTAATGAAACAGCCCCCCCCATATATATATATATATATATATATATATATATATATATATATGTGTGTGTGTGTGTGGGATCTTTGTTTTAAGTGATGTATGATATTGTAACCTAATCCTAATAGGAAAAATCTTTTCGGAACAAATATATATTTTGTAATATATTCTCTATTTTTGTCAGAATGCTAATCTTTTCTGTTGTATTTTCTCGTCTCTGAGGGAGGTGTTGCAGTGTGAAAAGTAATGTGTCATCCAAAAGGACACGTGACGCATTTTGTCTCTATCGACACTGAACAGTAAGGGCTCGGCAGATCCTGCTCAAATATATCAGCATCACTGCATTCTAGGCCCGATCTGGTTCTCGTAAACATTGGGGATATCTCGAGGAATCAGGTACGATATGGAGTCGTGCAATGCACCGACCATTTGTCCTGCATTTTTTTGCGGATATATCGTTTCGCTTGAAGTTTTTGTTGAGTTCAATGCTCAATAGCCACTGAGGACATGAAGCCTCCCTTAGAGAACATTCATCTGAACTGGTGATAGTTCAGCGTCCGATCGGACATGATTAAATGTAACTATTTGTGTTTTCAAGGCATTGGATGGAACCGACATTTTTCGTCTACTGAAACATTAATGCAAGTTGGAGAGAGAGAGAGAGAGAGAGAGAGAGAGAGAGAGAGAGAGAGAGAGAGAGAGATCAGCTGCCAAATCAGGGTATATATATATATATATATAATTTCGATTAAAAGGTGCAATTATAATTTATAAATTCATGAACCATTCATACAAAAAACAAATATAGAGGTTAATGATTTAAATGGCGAGAATACATCGTCGCAAACTTTATAAATACATCAACCCCGGATCTGTATATGAATGATATGATCCCCGTTTATAAATTCCAGTTGCATAAGGTCTTTTTAATTTTTTACAAGCTTTGATCTGTTCCTACAGACATCATCAGGTATAGAATTAGATTCTGTTCTTGTTTTTACTTCTCAGTAAATTTAAATCATGTATTCTCGCCATTTAAATCATCAAACTCTATATTTGTTTTTAGTATGAATGATTCGTGAATATATATATATATATATATATATATATATATATATATATATATATATATATATGCAAGAGAAAGAGAGAGAGAGAGAGGTGGAACCAAATTGTATGACATCGGAAATGTTTATGATGCATAATCATGTAATTGAAATATACCAGATGTTTTCTTATCTTGTCTAATTAATTTATCTTAGGGTCTTCATCTGTGAAAGAGGAGAAATCGTACGCCGACACGTTAAAAGTTTATATCCTGTTAATTTCTTATCGCTAAATTCTCTAAATATTAATAAAGAGAACTGCTGTTTCTACTTTAAGCAAAATGGCGTCTGCCGTTATTTAACACTATTTTTTAGGGATGTGCGAATTCTTCTGTATAAACACAGAAAGTATTACTTTCTAGTCCGACTATGCAAAACATCATGTGTATAATAGTCTTTTTGTTCTTTTTATTATTATTTTAATTTCCACCATGTTTCTTCGAGTGGGCAAAGAAGACATTTCCGTTAAAGAAATATTTGGATTTTTCGGATGTTTTTTTCTCTGAAGCAAAATATTAGGTTGGTGCAAAAATAATGACGTAATAATGTCGTTTTTGACGTTAAAAAGTACGTCAAAAAACGACATTATTACGTCATTATTTTTGCGCTAACCTCATAGATTATTCTAAAGAACCGTTCTTTTATATTTTCTTTTTTTATTTTTCACACTGTTATCTTTTATGTCCAGTTTTCTTCACTGATTTATTTATTTTTTTAATTTTCTCATTTGGTTTCGACGTTTTCTATTTGACAATATTACATACATTTTCCTGTTATTTAATGTTTTCAATGTTGTCTCTTGGACATCGTATAGTTTTACGTATTTCAAATCATTATATGTTTTTTTATGAAAAAAAAGCAGGGAAGATAGAAGATTTAACGACTGTTTCAAATATTTATATTTGTATCCCTTACTTAATAAAATGACCAGCATTCATATTTATGATTGTGATTGCAATATTTTGTTAACGATGTTAAAGACAATTAATATGACGATAGGGGAAATTATACAGATGTTTTATTGTCGTAGAACTCGACGTGAATTGCACAACCATTAAAAAAAGAATTAAGATTCATAAGCATATTAAAATAGTCTACTATGGCCAGAGATAAAAAGAAAGAAAAGCAATTGGTCGATTTTGCTACTGTAAATAAAGTGAAATTTACTTCCGCTTCCTTCACTGTATGTACAGAGGTCACTATAGCGTTCAAAAACCGACTCCCTGCAGCTTTGTGGGTGATAAATTATTTCCACTAGACAACTTGTTTCACACAGAAGAAACGTTGCCAGATGTCCTTGGAAAGTGTTAAGACGAGTGAATTTACCAGTTCTAAATCGTCTATCTCTCTATCGATCTCTCCACATATATATATATATTTAAATTCCCAGATCAATTCTGTGGACAAGACAGATTGGTATAAATAAAATGACAATTGGAAAAAAGATCTTAGATTTTGCCGACGCGTTTCGTCTTCCGACTTTTTCAAGCAAAAATGAAATCGAAATGTTCTTGTTGTTATAGTTACATTAAAAAATCCAAATATAAAAAGATAGACGCTTTTGTCTAAGCCTTTTTTTCTGGTTAATGTAAATTACATTTATACTAAGAGATTTTTTTTTTCTCCATATCAACAATATAGTTAAATTCCCAGATCAATTCCGTGGACAAGACAGATTGGTATAAATAAAATGACAAGATCTTTTTTCCAATTGTCATTTTATTTATACCATATATATATATATATATATATATATATATATATATATATATATATATATATATATATATATATATATATATACACTGTATTTAAAGTCCTACCCTACTTAAGCCCTTTCAGCAGAGTATATCCAATAATTTTATTGTATTTAATAGGTTATTTAAGCTTATACACTATATTACAAAACCATCATAAAAGTATTTTGGCTATAGCAGAAAACATGCTGTATATCAAATGAAAGCCAGCATGAAACAAGAATCCACAATAATTTAAAGGAGTCGTGTACTAAAACATTGCAAGATAGAAAAGCTGGAAAAATTTCTTTCAAAAGAGCTACCGTTTCAATTAACCTAAATCCAGAACTGCTTTATCATTAGCACTGTTTCCGGTCTCATTTTTATGTTCTTGCCAACTGGGTAAGTATAGGAATGTACTAAATATATTTAGGTATGTGAACGAGGAAAGTATTCAGTAATCTCTTACTATAATTACTTATAGATTATCGCTGGTTGTGGTGAAGATGATGATGGTGGAGGCAATAATAATAATAATAAATAGATTGACGAAGAAACTATCTTGCGGAACTTGCTAAACCTAACCGACTGCATTACTGAAGTCGTTATACTCACCAGAATGTGATATCTTGTTGATGTAGTATGCTCGGGAGATCAACATCTAGTTAAGAGAGCGATTTAGAAGTTCGGCAGATATACATATCTTCGCATTGACGTGACCCGTTTGTCAGATATGGACACTACCTTAATCCTTGTCATCATTGGTGCATCAGGTTGCATTCCCAGGACTTGGAACAGCAAATGAGAAATGTTTGGAATCCATCCTAATGCTCCAAAACAGCAGAAGATGGCGAAATTGTGATGTGCCAACATCTTGAGAAATATGTCATCTGTTTGAGGTCAATACAACGTGGAGAACGCCAATAACGTATGCTCGCCAGCAAAATAAAATGTGCGAAGCAAGTGATGATGAATTTATTATTAGTAATAGTATTTGTATTTGTATTAGTAGTAAAAGTAGAAGAACCAGTACATATGACTTCGCTTTCCATACTTCACCAACCATAGTGAAGGCACGTTAAAGGGTAATATACCAGATATGAAAATAAAGTATTCCTAACAACATAAACGATCTCTGTCAGATATATATATATATATATATATATATATATATATATATGTTATGTATGTTGAATAATAATAAAAAATATTAAAAAATTAAAATCTTGACACACACTGTGTTCTTTCGTTTTTATTATTATTTCAGTTAGATTCCTCCACTAGTTTCGGCCTACATGGCCATCATCAGGACAAAAAAAAATCCTGCATGTGGGTTGTAGTGACCTACCGAAATGAATGTCTTGATGGCGAAAATGAACTTTTTTTCTGTAGTTCTCATTTGCTTTTTTATTTTTTTAACATGAATTCTGGTCAGAATTGTGTTGGTCAAACAGTCTCTTTTAAGTTGTTATTTAAGGTAAGTGCTGGATGGATTCATGCTGCTCTGAATTACCTTGGTCATTTTGAGAGAGGTTTATATATATATATATATATATATATATATATATATATATATATACACACACACACAGTAGAATCGTCATGTCTGAACTTCAGAGTAGTTTGTCTATGTAAACGGGTTCAGATATAATGTGGAATGTGTAATATAATGTTAAGTTAGCAAAGCGCAAGAACGTATTGCAATATATGAAAAATGAAATGTCTCACGAAAAGAAATATTAATCTGCAATATTTAATACTTAATAAGTTTTATTTTCTATTGCCTTTCTTATTTTTTCTAATTTCGCGTAGTTTTCTTTGTTTTAGGTTTTTTTCCAAACTACGATATTTCAGCAAATTGCGTGCTCTTGTATATTTTGTCTACTGTACATTCTCCATGAAATTAATGACCTCATCAATACCTTTCACTACTGTGTCCCAATCTTCTTAATCATCCTTCATATTTTCACCATTACCGAACAAATTTGATTTTCTTCTATTTTTTTGACAATCTAAATCATTTTGAAGCATTCTACCGTTGAATTCTTTTGTAAATCATTAGCGTCTTCTTTTATCCATTCTTTTAATTCATCCGAAGTGAGAGTATTCAGCGAATCATCAAGCGCAATTTTCAATTTTTCCTTCAGATTCTGCAATCCTTGTTTGTTAATTTGCATATTCAAAGAATTAGAAGCTTCTTCCAGCTTTTCAACAATTTTTAATTTCTGACGTAACGTGAAAGATGTTTTTTTCCTTTTTCTTCAAGTTGAACTTTCATTTGTGCGAGACATTATGGGTTGAAAAGTTTCATGTTACTAAAATTATTTGAAAGAAAATAAACTGCATTATATTCCTACAACATCTAAATGGCATCACTGAGAATTTAGGATATACGAAGCTTAATATATATATATATATATATATATATATATATATATATAATGTGTGTGTGTGCATATATATATATATATATAAATAATGTGTGTGTGTATATATATATATATATATATAATGTGTGTGTATATATATATATATATATATATATATATATATATATATATAATGTGTGTGTATATATATATATATAATGTGTGTATATATATATATATATATAATGTGTGTATATATATATATATATATAATGTGTGTATATATATATATATATAATATGTATATATATATATATAATGTGTATATATATATATATATATATATATAATGTGTGTATATATATATAATGTGTGTATATATATATATATATAATGTGTGTATATATATATAATGTGTGTATATATATATATATATATAATGTGTGTATATATATATATATAATGTGTGTGTATATATATATATAATGTGTATATATATATATATATATATATAAATAATGTGTGTGTATATATATATATATAAATAATGTGTGTATATATATATATATATATATATATATATATAAATAATGTGTATATATATATAAATAATGTGTGTATATATATATATAAATAAATAATGTGTATATATATATAAATAAATAATGTGTGTATATATATATATATAAATAAATAATGTGTATATATATAATGTGTGTATATATATATATATATAAAATAATGTGTATATATATATATATATATATATATATATATATATATAGAGTAAATATTTCAGTTTAGTTAATATTATAAACTAGTCACAGAAAGAATAAATCAGTAAAATTAATGTAATTAATGGCGGAAACATTGAACGATGCGTTCTTTGTTTTTAAAAACTGTAAAATGGATTAGATGCTCAGTTCGTATTGTAAGTACTTTCGATACCACTTGTATCATCTTCAGGTATGGATGCTTTTTTTTAAAATTTCATGTAAAATCCGATTTAAAATTAAATATGATACTGGTCGAAAGATGGTGATATTAACAGTTATAAAATTTCGGGGTATTCTATGTCGCGACGCTAGATTATAACTGAACTTCAATTCCAGTTTACAGTTTTTGAAAACAAGGATCGCGTCGTTCAACGAGTGCTTAGTGAGTTAATGCGTTATGTAATCTTTTAGTGAAGTGATTTCGCCATTAACACATTGATTTTCTAATTTATTCTTTGTTTAATTGCTTTATATTATTATTTAAACTACATTTTTTAATAGATTTAAAAAGATTGGCCCGCAGTAAAAAAAAAAAAAAAAAAAAAAAAAAATTCGAAATATGCTGGGACATTGTTCTAATGATTGGACCAATTAGTCTGTCATGTTAACGAAAAAAAAACTACTTACTACAATAGAATTCGTGAATTGCCACATTAGTATATTAATAAATGTTCACACTTACAATATTCAATAATAATCTGGCGTTTCGACTTAGCACGCTCCAAATTGTTGTAACTGTTAATAAAAACACACTTTAAAACAAGTTCTTTAAATTATATTTTATATATATATATATATATATATATATATATATATATATATATATATATATATATATATATATATTACTTTCTTGTAATTGTATTGTCAAAACATCTGTTTTACGGTTAATAATTCGTAGTTCATTATATTTTGTTATAATTGATCAACAATGTAAAGCTGCAGCTGCTCATTTCATGCAACCCTTGTCAGATGTAAAGGCAAATGTTCACTACACATGTGATTCTCTGATCTATTTCTACTGCATTAATAATTCCTTGGAAATGACTTCGGAATGCATATATATATATATAGAGAGAGAGAGATAGATATAGATAACTGCTTCACTCAAACGCTGTTCTTACAACTATAGATTTTGTTCGATTCTAAAGAATACCATGGAACGCTGAAATATATTTAAAATATCTTTTACTCTATTTTTTTTTTAATACTTTCATTGTGTTTGTAGTTTTCTTAGAGTTAAATTTGACCAGATTTAGTTTGGAAAAAAAAATAAAAGCCCACTTCTCCGTCGACCTGGGTGTAGCAATGAACTACATCCGGCGACAAAGCCACTGATCGGGATGTTTTGAGGAACGTTGAACTACCTTTTAATTGCTGTTCGTAGCTCCACACTGACCCGGGTTTTAGCATCTGTTTTTACATAGGCAAACAGTGAACCCCCTAAAATGGTGTCAAAAGACAATGAAAATACAACAAAATTTTTATAGAAAAATTACCAGCAATATACCAATTTTCGACAAAACACTCTTTAAAAATGTGTATATGAAACCTGTCTATACATTGCAATAGATACCTTGTCTTCTAAATTATGCAAAAATAAAAACAGTGCTGACATCTCATTTTAACATATATTTTTAAACAGATTAGACAAAAATATCTTGAAATATTAAAGAGAAAATTTATTCAATAAAATCGTCACTGGTGTAAGACGTCTTTCGAATCTCCTGTATATCATCTGGACGGTCTGATTTTTAAGATAGTGGATGCTGCCATAATCTTTGCCTTCAGATGAGCGTTTGTGTTAAAAGGTGTTTTCTTGGTCACTCGCTCAAATAATAAGAGTTTGCAGTCTAGGAAGTTAGGTGCCCAGATGGTAGGGGCTGGTGTGGTCGCGAAAAATGACTGTGTTCTCCTGTTTGTGTGGCATGATGCAGAGTCCTGATTCCATACATAGTCCGCCAGCAGACACCGTCTAGACTCAGGGAATTACTACCCCTCAAGGCACTTGATGTAGGCCGCTGTGTTGAGTTTGAGGCCCGCATCAACAACTTTGACCGTTCTTATCAGAATGATCAGAGCGAGTTTTCCGAGCCGCCGTACCATTTGCAACCACCATTAAACTTATCCAACTCTTTCCGAATCTTCTACACTGACCTCAGATTGACACCTAAACACTCGTAATTTTCGTATTAGATTTGCCGGTGCTAATGCCAGTCAGTACAGCATGCAGTTTCCAAATTTCTGTGAGACTGTATTACGTCATGCGGCTCGTTTTATCACAGATTGTGCCCAGTGACCCTACCCTCAATGTGCCGTTGAAAAAAATCAAAAACAAACAACGCAAATGCACGAAAGTAAAAAATAAAATGGTGACAATTTACCCATCATACTGTGAAAGAAATTTCTTACAAAGAATATATATAATATTCATACGAAGCTATGTTAAATATCTTATTGTCATTAAATAACGCATTGTGCTCTATATACGCAAACTAAGACCTTCCATTTCATCATTACTATTAGATCTTCAAACTTAGTATGCAATCCTACTAAATAATCGGGATATTTGTAACGAGTAATTGATTTGAATGTCCTCCATTTTAGGGCAACAAACACACGCAATAAAATTACTTACATTCAAAAACAAGGTTCTCATCTGCAAAAGCATGGACAGGAATCAATATGTCAAAAATAATGATAGTTGTAGCTAGTAATGGAAAATGACCAATACGAAGCCGAACATATATAATTACATATATAATTACAATAAAATTACACAATAAAAAGTAGGACGAAAATAACTTAATTTTCCCCCTCGATCATCAAGTTAGGTTCAACTTTTAGTCTTACTAACTCCGCGGTGTTTGCATTCAATATCAGGAGGGAATAATTAAGTTTTCTATGTTTTGGTTAGGAATAAACTTTGTAAATATAATTGTACGTTCATAAATTTTAATCTATAATTTTCTTTTCACTTCATGCTGTCTGTTTCAACTTAACTTTTTGGTAATCTTTTGCCAGATCGCTTATAGCGACGTAAATCTGAATTTGTGATTATGTTACATAAGAAATAATTGGTGTCTGTTACAATAATAATGTCAATAACTTTTGATGGGAACAAAGAAATTTATTTTTATCATTCTTCTATAGAAAAGGCACACATAATTAATTTTAAATTCATTTAACAATTTATCAATGTTTTCTAATATGTGTATCTATCTTTACATAAATAGTTGTATATAAGTATAATTCTTATAAATATATATAACCCTGTCTCCCTCTCTATAGCACAAATAGACACACACGCACGCGAACTCACATACACGTGTGTGTGCATGTGTGTTTCGTTTTCGTTTTATTTATCTTTGTGTACGTACGTGTTTTCTTTTTTTTTAATCTCTTCACCCTATGGAAGGTGAGAGTGCCACTATCACGCAAAGGGTTTACAGACTGCGAGCAAGACTAAAGAGGAAAGAAGGACGGGGTATAGATCTAGGCATCTAGCGATGTCGTTTGACATTGCATATTTGGAGATTATACCTATCAGGGAAGGAAAAACTGTCCCAAACTTCTGCATGTACGTGCGCTTTCGGCTATACTTTTAGACATATTCAACGAGGATTTTATTTTTTACATTTTACTGACTTAATCGGTTGTGTGATATATGTATCTGAAGTTATTGGAATGTCTTATTTTACAAACATAATTGTGTGTGAGTTTGGTTTGATCAGAAACGCATTTCCTGAAGTCAAACTCATAATTACTTACATCGGTGCCTCTATTACACGCATATCCAGATAACTTACGTTCGACCTACCTGACCGTAGCTCCAACACGGATCATTTAAACACACACAAACCCCTTCCAGACTTCATCCGAAAAATATTAGTAGAAAATACAAGTGTAATAACTTCACTGACATGTAAAAAAAAATAAATAATGGAAGCCATAATAATAAAAAAGAAAACGCCAACACTCGATAACATTAACGATGCACACGGCAACAATATGCTGTCCTAGATACTCACATAACAATATGCTTAATCATAGTACCTTCTCAGCCTTCTTTAACGAAACATGTATAAAACAGGGATTGCTGCGTAAATACACAACACACACACACACATATATATATAATTTACTTGTGACTCGTTTCTGCACAAAGGCTTCAACACTATAATCGAATCATATGTGCTGGGTCTGGTTGTCGGTTCATAGGAATTGAGCTGCTAGACTCTCAAAAGTAGAATACGACGGCAGAGTCTACCATTTATACATATGGCAGTGTGTGTATGGAAAAAGGTTTACTTGTGATGCGTTTTACCAGTTAGAACTTTAGTGGACTTGTGGGTGAAATGCTTCACAAGCAAGTTTTCCATTCTGGCTTAAAAATTTCCCCAATATTGTTTCTTGTTATATGAAAATATATATCGTTATATCATACATGCGCGCACACACACACACACACACACACATATATATATATATATATATATATATATATATATATATATATATATATATATATATTTTAAATTAATTGATTTAAAATTGTTTTTCCGCGGAAAAACTATATTTTAAATCAATTAATTTATAATATTAATGCTCTCTAAATTTACATTTAGCACTATTTTGTAAAAATAAAAATATCTATAAGAACACCGAATTATATATCTAACTGTTCTTATATATATATATATATATATATATATATATATATATATATATATATAATTTAATGGTGAGAAATAATTTTACCTTAACTGCCACATCTCATTTAGTGCTTCTGATCTGTAATTAGACATTCTTGAAATTAAAATAATAATCTTCAATATTATTCATCCTGTTCTAACATCTCGATTTCCGTTTCTGTCCCGACGGCGACAGGCAGATTCCCTGTTCCTATTCTGTAAATATTTTCATGGAAATTGTTTTGAATATCTATCTTATTTATTTTTATGAATTTAAGCGCAATAATAGATTGGCTGCAATGTCTTTTCATTTTACAATTAGCTGGCTAAATTAAACGTAATTTCTATGCTAATATTTTCTTCTCTCGCTCTTCACGCTAGTAGAACTGAATTCCAACTTCTTGGTTTCCAGTTAACTTTCATCTCAAAATTATAAATGGAATGTCAATAGTTACCTTCTGTCCTCTTAACTCCTGCTCTTTTATTGTTTCTCTCTCTCTCTCTCTCTCTCTCTCTCTCTCTCTCTCTCTCGTATTATTTCACACTCAGTAACCGTCTACGTCTTAATGGTGTTATAACTTTGCTTGGGGTGAAAGCAACGTTCTGCCGGCTTAGAATTTCCATTACCCCTTCATATATAATTTACAGTAGAAATAATATAAAGCCTTTAAAAAATAACCTCTAATCGTTAAACGCTCAATCTCCGTTATTGAGTTCTATTTCTCTATAAATATCGCAAATTTTAAACATGTGTGTTTGCGGACGCGTATATCATCTCTCTATATAAATACTGTGATTTCTATTTATCTGTCCTTCACATCCTCTAAAAGAGCCATATATTGACCGATGGAAATTTTGGGGAGAATTCTAAACTGTTAAGGGGGCACCCATTACAGCTGGTTTTACTAGGGTGCATAGCTTCATACAATAAAATTTCATTACTTTTTCCGAAAACACTAAAGAATTGTTAGCGCTAACTTCCAAAATACTAAATACGGTGAGCATTTCAACACGCGGCAGTGTGTGGCTAACATATTCTAGTGTATTTATATTGCAAAAACATTTTTGAACTATACTCTCATATTATTTGTACTCTAAAACTATTTGTACTTTGTATGTAGTCTAATTTATTTATATCGCTTAAATTTTTTGAATATTATTTAAACTTTAATATTATTTGTACGCTAATATTTTCTTTCTATTATTTCAGGTAAGAAAATTTTCCTGGTATAACTTAATAATTTCAACTGTTTTACGGAAAAGATCGGAGCCGTTCAGAAGAATGATCACGGTATTTAAGAACATATATATTATTATGGGTTTGATATTAATATAGAAATTGCTACTTTTAAATCGGTTGTTGATTTTTAACGTTTTATTAAATTCAATATATGTGGTTAATCTATTGATTCATCCTGAAATATGAGATGTTATTTGGAGAGTTAACGGAGGATTTCTTTATCAGGCAAAATTGCGTGACTATTCAGGCTACCCAGAGTGCAACTGAAATATTCTGGCACCTTATTCAAATGCTTCACCGTCAGATTCCATTGAAAAATGTTAAATTATTGTATGTTTAACTTTTTTGATGACATGTAATCATGTGACAGTGCGTACCATCATTATCTTCTGAAGTTCATCCATTTGTTGGAATATATTAATTTATACACTAGCGTATTTCACAGATATAATAACGCAGTGTTGAAAAAATTAGGGTAAATACGCATCTTAAAACAGATGACTATATACCTTACATTTTCTGATGGGAAAACAAATAACGATGTGAGATTTGCTTCGCAAAATGAACTATTTAAAACTGGAAATAGGAATATTTCTTACAAACTTTGTAATTTCTGCTTCTTAAATTGCATCTACTGAAAAATGCCGTGTTTCTTATTCCTTAAACGTAATTATTTATATCTGAGAAGCATATTTTCAATAATTTACAGAATAGATGTAGGCTGACTTATTTTTTCTTTTTTTTTTTTTTGCTTCTTTTCATCCTTATTACTGAGAATCGGAAACCATGAACGAATAAACTAATGTTTTTCACCCTCCCACACTCCGCCACTTTTCTTGTCCAATCACTGAAGTCTTTACAACTGAGCTGCCTTGATCTTGTCCCTCAGTGTCTAGCCATCAATGCACTTCTCCACAATCTTGATGCTGTGGCCCCGATGGTATGGTTAAATATTACGGTTCCCGATTCCTAATGACCGTGACAAACTGTGTCCATTCTCACCTCCTGCAGAAACGTTTCGTTTGTTTTATAATAAGTCCATCTGGTACACTGTGCTAGAATGTAGCATGTTGTCTCCAATGACATTAACATCCTAAGCATTCAGTGTCCAGTTAACTTATTCAAGTAAGCTGTGTCAACGGCCATACTAATGCCTTTAAGAGCTTCCAGTTAATGCTTATGTAAAGTGTACGCTATTTCCACGGGGTGTTAAAGGAACTAACTGCAGAACTAGCAACCCCACGCAGATCGCTGATTGAGAGAATCGTTTAATACCACGTAAGTAGACCTCCATTAAAAATACATATCAAATTTACACAGTATAAATTCGATTGATTACTATCCATTTCTCTCTAATGTGTGGTCAATATATCTAATCCACTAACAAAATAGCTTACGGCCATTTCCATTTGAAACACCAGTTCTAGTCCAAAGTTAAGTAATGTCGATCTTGGTTAGTAAATAGGTGCTGTAAGCTTTGGTATTTGTAATGTATAAGGTTTTGGAATTGGAAATCTGGAGATTATTTCCAATTCCATTTGGTTTCGTTATATTCAGTTCCGCGCAAATGTCCTTGTGAAAGGCATGAATCCAACTCTTATCCCTCAACTATTGATTAATTATTATGGATTTTCTCTGTAAAAACCTAATCTCTTTAGACTTCTTAGAATCTAATATTTTCTGACGTTAAATAACATGAAAAGATTTTAATAGTGTGTAAAAAATAGTCGAGGAAAACTACGTAAAGTAACATGATTTGATCAGTTAAAAAAGGGGTAATCAAATTACACCTTCGATAGAAAAGGAACAACCTACTTACACTGTGTATCGTTGCATATGTATTTTTGATGCAAGTGTCTGTTCCGTCTAAACACGTATATATTAAATAAGTAGATGTATGCGTTGAACGTATCTATCTTCCTTGAGGACCTGCGTATAATAATCGAGGTTCTGTACTTGACACCATTTCATGACTATTAACCAAACATACGTATTACTTATTGAAGTTTTGCCACTTTGAAATGATGTGATGAAGCCTGGTATGATTTCCGCCTTCTATTTCCGCTCGAAACTCTAACAGCTGGCTTCAGGCCTTTAATATATTACGCCATATTCTCAATTATACCTGAGCACCTGCTGTCAGCTTACGATGCGCGCAATCTTTTATTTCACTAGCTCATTATCCTAGTGTTTCCATGGAAATGCAGTGAAAAAGCGATATATTAGCCAAAGATCTACAGTGAAAAGTGAAAAAAAGTTGGCTTTTCATAAAAGGAAACATTATGATTTATAGTCTGGGATGGCAGAATGCATTTTAAGTATGCAATGTTGTAAAAGATTGCGATCTTTCTATTTATATGCTCAATATTTAGACCAGTTCTCTTTTACTGTTAATTTGTACCTATAGCTAGAGGAGAATATATGAATTCATATATTTCCTAAAGGTATTTCCACTAAGCAAATGTAACAGATTTGACTGGAATTCGAACTCTGCTATACGATTTCTCATTGTAATCCGCTATCTATTATACCATCCAAAAAACCTCTATGAATCCTCTTCTTCTCCCCCCAGCTATGGGTAAATATCAATAGAGACCTGGTTCTATAGCTTTGGATGGCAACTGGCATACCGCAGAAAGAAATGTCAACATACTGCGGAAAAAAATCTGCCTGGTCAGTCATGTTTTTGTTTGGTGGCATATCAACACCTTGGGTTTTCTAATGCCGAAATCTAAATATTCTGTACGCAGTTCTATTTTATATTTGGAGATAATAATGGTTTAGTGATACCAGTCTCACTATTTAATCCTTAGCTAGAGGGAGAAGTGGTGAATTTATATATTTCCAAAGTGAATATAATGAACCTGACTGGATTTGGAATTCGGCTCTCCGCGCTATTATCCATTAAAGATTACAACACCTTACATTGCGACGCGATCGCCCATCTAGGTACCCACGAGCTGCGACGTTGCTTAACTACGGTGATCGTACGCAAGCCGGTGTTTCAACGTCATGTTTCGGTAAGCATTTGTAGTGCATACAATGGAAGGGCCGCGTTTACTCTGCCTTAACAAAAAGATCAGGGAATTTGTTGAATACAATTGGAATAATACATATTTTGTAATTAAGTAGAAGATTTTTCTCCCAGGAATGAGTTTATTGTGGTATAAATTAAATCAAAAGATCAGATAATATGCGATAAAGAATATGAAAACAAAACTGATACTTCAATTGTTCGACTACCATCAAGAACAGAACACAAACTCACACAAGCGTTAAATGAAAAGTCCATAATCATTTCCGTCGGTTTATAGTATGTCTCAAACTACAAAGCCATACAGATTTTAATTCAGTGACTGTTATATGTCGTGCCTATGAACAAGATTTGACATATCGCAATCTTCATAAATACGTTGGACACTATTTTAAGTGGAGCTAGTATGCTGTCTAACTAATGGGGCGCGTTTTGTAGGTCTCCCTTGAGAGAATGCGGTATTATGGTGTATGGAGGATAGATTGGTGACGGATGAGTTTTTATGGTGAATGCGAAAATTGAAATGAGTAAATGGGTCGTAAGTTAGATTAGCTAGATATAAGATAATTAGTGACGACCAGCCTCAACCCCTCCACTTTTTGGCCACGTGCCGTAATTGTATTTAATGTACAATAAATGACAATATGATGTCAAAGTAGTCCACCACTAGCAGTGGTTTACCTATTTCACGCCGCTGGCGAGTATTGTATTTTGTTGATGTTATATAGATTACCACTATATTCCAAACTCCATTTCGGTTATTCCTCATTCAGTGACATTTTCTAGGTTACAACAGAGACTTTATAGACTGACTGACAACCAAGTTTAGAAAGTTCAGTTTATTCTGCCATTTATCCTATCACTTGTGTGAGAAAGATTGATATGTAGATTTCGCAAGAGTTTGTGTACGAAAGAGAATATAACGAAATCGTCTGAAAGAAGAACACAGCTGACCGGCATATCTTTTCAGATCCACTAACCTTTAACTTCTTTGCGCATCCATATTGAAAGATATATATATATAGAAACGAGACCATAACAACCCATTATACACCTCCATAAACTTCAGTATTAATCAATTTTATTTTTTTTAAATCGGATATAATTACAGGTTTCTTAATAAATCTGGTATTAATTATATCTTATATAAAAACACTGTAACAGTCGTGTTATTAGTTTTAAAATATTCTATATTAATAATAGGGTTATACTGGATGTCCATAAAGTTCGTGTGCGCTTTAGAAAATTTGTAACTTTTTTTGTATTTGCGATAGAAATAATTTATAAAAATGATTAGAAAGAAGTAAATCTATATCTTTTAAGGTTTTATTGAAATTTTATTTAAGTTTCCACATGTCCTCCATCATTAGTAATACAAAGAGTAATACGATTTTGCAGTTCACGGAAAGCATTACTGATTTACAGTAATGTCTGAAATTCATTATTTATTTTAGCTATAATTAAAACTAGATACATTAAACTTTATAACATTTTTAAAGATTATTTCTCTCGCAAATACAAATAAAATTATAATTTTTTTAAAGTGCACACGAATTAATGGACACCTGGTGACAATCGTAGAGTTTTCCTATAAGCTATTAATATCCATCTTCCCAAAATAGACTTAATAGTTTAATATATTCTTCTTTGGAACAGAATGATTGGTCAGAAAACGTATCATAAGGAGGTAAATAACATATTCTTGATTGTATCAAATTCAGGAAAGTGTCCTGCCATTCAGGTGAAGCATTCTATCTCAAAATCCGAAATATTCACTACGGAACAAGGTGGACTGTTTAGCGTGAATGAGGTAAATATTCAATATCCGAAGCTGATATTTCTTCCTGCATATTTTAATGTGTAGTTTTGCGTCATTACACATTTACTGATTAATCAGATTAGCGTTTCTTCAGTAAATATAGGTGAAATACATATATATATTAACAATATATTAATCGAAAATAAATTTAAATAATAATGTGGTACTACTTTTATGTTTCGTAATAATATCTGGTTTTATATAAATAATCTGGTAGCTGAAAGCAAGATGTTAGATCAGGTCCGATGACATTACAGATCATTCTTCGAATTTTGTGGAATACCCCAAGATATATAGCTGGAGTATGTGTAAAAATTGTTTCGATGCACACACAGGAAAAGAAATTGGGGAAAAAAGTAATGTGAATCCAACAGCTCCACTACGCAAAACAAATCCACACTTCCCTCCACGTCTCAATCTCCAATACACAACTCCACGTCAGAAGGGAAAACAAACTGCTCTTGAATGAGCGTACCATGTTTTTATTCACCTGACGCAGCAATCGCAATGAAATTAGTTACAAGTGGCACCACCACTTCCATTATCATAAAGTGCTGTCTGATTCACCGTCCGTCTGTCCGAAGCTCGCCCATTCGCCGACTTCACACTCACTTGCAAAACATCCACGCGACTCATGCCCTTTGGTATCGCTGAGGTAATTCACTGCTATAGTGTACCAAACAATATATGGCAGCAATATCCAATTCACAGATGAATAGTAGGATTATACATGTACATGACTGATTCTAACTAGAAAGAATGTCTGACAAAACAGAGTTAACCAACATTTCCAGGGATAGATTTAGCAATTGATCCACAATAATCGCTTCACTTCATAAAAGAGGCAATGATGGCGCAATGTCTTACTTTTTGGAGTATTAAAATCAGTCATTATGGAAGGTAAAAGAGGTTATCTATTATTATTAAAAGATATATATATATATATATATATATATATATATATATATATATATATATATATCTTGGAGGCGTTAAGATGTACCAGCTGTTTGTTTTTTGTTTTTTTTTTGTTTGCCCCATTTGACAAATTATTGGATGTAATTTTCGCGAGCAGCTGCCAGATTTACGGTGACGGTCCTGTCGTACTGATTATTAAGACATGTGTAAATAGTTAAATAACTAGTTAGGAACTGGTGACATTGGGAATATCGTTGATGAAAATAAGAAACGACGTGGTCCAATAGAACCCTTGGGGAACTCCGTATTAATGTGAATGCATATAGAAGCTATCATTATATATTTTGTGAAGAACGATTGAATTAAGTCAAATATTCGGCCAGAAACGCCATAGTTTTTGAAGAGAGCAAGCAACCAAAAACATTTCACACACGTTCGAAATATCTAAAATCACATCCTGAGACTCGCCGTGCTTATCTAAATTCAGTAATAATCGTTAACTAACTCTTGGTTGACATAGAAGAAGGTAAAACGTATTGTTTATTTCGGAGAAGTGGTTAGAAATTGAGATGCTCAAGCAAATCTGAGTCAATTACAGCCTCCAGTATTTTACCATTAAAAAGTCGATTACAACCTCCAGTATTTTACCAATAAAAAGTCGATTAGAGCCTCCAGTATTTTACTAATAAAAAGGCGATTAGAGCCTCCAGTATTCTACCAATAAAAGCTAAATACTAATAGGACGATAATTCGAGGAATTAAAATGTCTCACCAGATTTCTTAAACGCAGTAACTACAGAAAAGTTTTTCCAGTAAGCTGGTAAGAAAAAGCAAGATATTTGCTGTAGTTTTTCAAGAGAACAAGAGCCTTTTCCTTAGGACTATTTTTAGGGATAACTTCAAGAGTGAAAGCAATGTGGACATCTTGTTTGGAGATTAAAGGAGAAACGGGAGACGGAACTGTGTGCATATCACTAAGTAGAAATTCCGTTCAAAGGGAAATTCAGGCAAATAAACATTTGATGAGTCAAGTTGAAAGAGAATAGCCGAAAGAAGCATCTAGATTTATCACCAGTAGATGACAATATTTAAACTGATATCTGAGACAAGGAATAGAGGACTTACACTTGTTCAATTTACTCTTTCTCAGCTGCAAATAATCTCGAGATCTAAATATGTTATTTTAATCTAAAATTAAAACAATATATGGAGAAAACAAAGATGACATAAACTGAAATAAATATCTTTGTTGTTAATTATTTATCTTATGAATTACTCTCCGGAGCATGGCACGACATATATACAGTCAGTTGTTTGCCATGCATGATACACGCTTAGGCGATCATATATCTTTCGATACATGTCTGACGAGGCCGATTTTTTTGCGATTTCTTTCTACGGTAGATGGTAGAATATAGAATCCGGTCTGTCCTGCTATATACCCAGAAGAGGAAGATTCATACATTTCTCAAGGGTATTATTAACACGTAAATCTGGCCTGTTATAGCGATTTATCAAGCATAGCTCGGACGTAGCACAAGGCAAAAAGTATGGGGCACCCAGTGAGGATCGATCTCACTTCCCAGTCGTAATTGTTCTAGCCAGACAAGCTAGCTAACCATTACACCACCTCGAGGTGCCCAAGTCTTGCCTGTTATATACCCAGAAGAAGAGGTTTCATTTCTTTTCCAATGGTGAGATTAAGTGAATCTAATGGATTCGACTAGAATTCGAACTCTGCTCTCCGTTTCCTCTATCCTGCTGTCCATTATTCCACCGTGCCTCCTATATACGGTGACCAAAATGTAGATTTGTTATTTAGAAATTGAATAAATATCATGTTTTCATTATAATTATATTTCTGACATTGTAAAATAGTTAAAATTGATTTTTTGGAATATTATGTGTAAAACGAGGTTATTTAAATTCTGTTCTTTTTTTTTTCCAGGACGTCTCTTTAAATGAAAAGTGTGCATGTTTGCCCGCAGCCTTCAAATAATGTAGCGATAAATTTAAAGTTAAAATTCAATGAACTTTATATTTGGCTTCCGTTGGGATTATACTTGTATTTGATTTTGAATTAAAATATTTTCTAACTCGTGAAAAATTATAAAGAAAAATAATTATTCAAAAGTTAAAGAGAAATATAAAACACGCACACAGACTAATATATATATATATATATATATATATATATATATATATATATATATATATATAGAGAGAGAGAGAGAGAGAGAGAGGGCAGCAGATCATTATTTAAACATGTTTTATTAAATATAATAGACAATGAATGTTTGTTATGTCTTATCATGAGCCGTTCGAATGTTTGCTTTAGTTTCTGGTGGAAATAAAGATAAAAATTGTTCGACATTTGTTTAAGATTATTAATGAGTTTAATATTTCTACCTTTTACGTTTTTGAGTGTTGTTTCATCATGTTTGTAATTATTATGCATTTGGTTATAATAGTATTAGTTAATAGTAATTTAAGCTCATCATACTGTATAAAAGGTTTCAAATAACTGACCACATAGTCTCTAATAACACTACAACCACAACTAAATCCTATCCAAAAAAAAAAAAACAAAACAAAAAACCCCCAATGAAATGCATCAATTTACATGCCCGTTCAAAGCTTGCATCTCTGATGCTAATAAGAACACCGTTACATATATTGGTTTTGCTGCACCCAAGCTCTCACTTAGACTTTCCTGTCACATTTCAGATCTTAATTTTATTAAGCAACATTTCATAGAAGAACTTAGCCATGTACATATTAGAGAGATAGTGGTTGATAACAGAATAATACACAGAACAAAAAGAACCTTCAGATATTGTCAGGCCATCTACATTAAAAAGAGGCCACCCACACTCAACAAGATTACATTTCAAACAAGTCACAACACATTAGATTATAACTAGACATTGGTTCTGTTGCAATATTTCGGTCTATCGCTTGGTATGACGTCATAGAACAGCATCTTGAAATTAAGATCTGCGTCTACTATTCTGCCACCGTTATCGTTGCAGAGTAATCTTCTATTTCAACATAAAATATCAAATTTGACGGCGGATATCTTTGTTTCATGTCTGTACAACCACTATGAGGATGGCCCATGTGAACCGAAGATTAACTTAATAAAGTGTTTCGAAATTTTGGACAATTTTTATTTTCACCAGAAATTAAAGCAAATATTCGAACATTAGAACGGCTCATGATCAGACATAATATGCATTCATTGTCTGTTATATATATATTGCTACAGTTAGAATAGACAAAATACACAATTTCTCCTATATTGATAGATGGTGGCTCACCTGCAAGGTCTGTATGAAGCAATTTTTTCCCAATTTTCCGCAGGAACGGCAGTTACATTCAAAAACTCAAACTTGGCCTTCACTGACGACGCTTACCAACAGATATTTCTCCATAAATCATCTGCTTGAGAAAGCAGCGATCCCCATGTGCGCAGGGTGATCCGGCAGGCGAAAGCGAAAGCCAAGGATTATACTCTCAATATAAGGCGGTTTTCAGGTCACAAGCACTGAAATGTGTAAATGACAAGAATGCTATCATCATAATCATTACAAGATATAACTACGGAAATCATTCAAGGGAGTCGATATATCGCCTGTACACAACACAGGTTCAAAGACATAAAAAAAAGTCAGGGATAATACAAAACTCGGTTTATAGCAAGCCGCGAAGGGACGTAAATACCACATTGGCTCCAAAATATTTTTTTTCCAAGTAAACCAAAATATCTGGCAAATTTTCGCATCGTGAAACAGATTTCACTGTCGCAAAGATTATGCTATGATATTGTCCTACCAAGGTAGAGAAAATGATCAAGAACACTGAGAAGATTCCCATGAAAATGTACAGCATAGAAGGATGCATAAAGTTCGTCCCAGGGGCAGGCTGATACATAATCTCAGCCGTACTGATATATATATATATATATATATATATATGATATAGTTTATATATATATATATATATGATATAGTTTATATATATGCATATATATAAATGATATATATGCATATATATATATGATATAGTTTATATGCATATATATGTGATATAGTTTATTTATATATATATATATATATATATATATATATATATATATATGTAAATGATATATATGCATATATATATGATAGTTTATATTTTTGCATATATATAAATGATTCATATATATATATATAAATGATATATATGTATATATACATATATATGATATAGTTTATATATATATATTTTTGTCACACACACACGTATACATATATAAACGATATATATGCATATATATGATATACTTTATATATATATATAATATACATATATACTTTTATATGTGACATACATACATATATATATATATATATATATATATATATATATATATATACTTATGTCACACACACACACACATATATATATATATATATATATATATATATATATATATATATTTATATATATAATATGTACTTACGTTTAGGTGTGTGACATAAGTTTTGCTAGTTTTCCAAGTAATCGGGCGGAAAGTTTTTTTTTTCTTTCTTTTTTTTATAAAAAATATGTCACATGGCCAGAAGACTGTTTCATAGATAAAAAATAAAATAAAATAGAACAATAATTCCAGGAAATAAATTGTTGGTAATGTTCATTTAAAAAGAAGAAAAAGAAATAAATATATATTCAACTTTTAAACAGGGGTCTTGTTTGTCTATTTATGATACATGAATGCTCACTGGGTTAAAGGGCGATAAGCGATTTTGGCACCTAAAGCTTAATAGAAGAAGACTATATGATCCAAAACATTAATTTAATCCTGGTTCAAGTAGATTAAGTTAAACGATTTCCTCTGCCTACAGATTATCCTGAGTTCGTTCCGCTTCTTTTGTTGGTTACATTGCCAATATTTTTTATAGAATAATGTTTTTCTTCTAATAGACATAAGTTGCATCGCTCTGCCCACCCTCACCTGACAAACGATAGCTGGGTTCGGGCTCCGAATTCGAAATTTACATGTGGTGTGTAGGCAACTATTTTGATGCCCCAGTAAATCATAGTTTGATGTGGCGTTTGCATATTTTTGCTAAGTGTCACCCTATGATGACAGAAAGGCTTTTTCCTACTCTAAGAGATAAATTCAAAATAAAATTTGATCTAGTAATTGTGCTTGATGCTAGCCTTATAGATAACGCCTTTATACGTGTATTTACCATTCATAAGACAGAGGGTGTCTTTGCGACAATTGCATTTTTGATCAATATGAATATCATTGCTACTATTGCTGCATACTTCTTTGTTAAGTGTTACTCTATTATGATGGGTTAAATATTGAATAAGGTTTTTAGTGCAGCTGTAGCTTACCTTAATGTTGTTCTTGTTGACGATTTTTTCAGAGTAAAGGATTTTGACAAAAATGTTTGTGGACTGACCTAAGAAAGATTCTACTGATGTTGATCTTGACAATAATGTTGAAGTACGGATTGAACCAACTAATGTTGCTCTTTCTATCCTTAGATTTACTATTAGCGTTCGTACTAGTGTTAAGGAAGTAGTTTAGTTCAACACGGTGCTTACTTCTGTTTAATGCATCAACGTATTTGGTTTGGTATTTGTCAAAGATCTGTTTACTGGGGGATTAGTGAAGAGCCTGTATTTCACAGATTAGTGGAGATTAACGATACAGGGCGAGTGGCTAGATTCTTTAGTGACACACACACACACACACACATATATATATATATATATATATATATATATATGTGTGTGTCTATCTATTATACATATATATTATAAATTTACTAACTTAAAAATATATATCCATCGTTACACAGGAATTAACATGTTAAAAAAAAAGAGAATAAACTTTAAACTCAATTCTAGAATTAAATTAAAGTCCCTAGTCCTGTTTCATTTTCAAGCAAATTTTTGCATAACTTATTTTAAATTTTACTGAGTTTTATAAGCCCATACATTCATAATATTAGTTACTAAGGATACGGAGAAATTCAATCATTTTGTCAAGCGGTGGTAGGGTATATTCATTTAAACTAGCAACTATTGTGTCAAATTATGAGTTATTTGTTTTTTATGCAATCTTTGTTTTCGATGTTCACATTCTCTCATTTCTTTTTTACATTTTTTAATACTCTTAGCATATTTTGTCGTTGTTTTATTACATTAATCCTTTGTTATTATTGTGGTTTGAATTTTTCACAAAATTATTTTTGTCCATCCTTCAGCATTTTTGTAGTAACTTTTTCAAAATTCTGTTCGCTTCTTCCTTTACCTCTGCATTTTCATTTGTTTTCAAAAGTGGAATAATTAAATGTTCTTTCCTTATTTGGTTCTTTCTCTTTTATTTCTTTTTCTCTATTGTTTCTTTCCATCAATGATTCCTTTCTGACTTTTCTTTTCCTTCTGATTTTCTTTTACTGTATCCTTTCTTCTATTCGATCGTCGTTTTATTGCCTTCTTTTCTTGATTCATTTTTGTTTCCTTATTTCTTTACTTGTTTCTTTAATCGTTTATTTACCAGAAACTCCGTTTTTCTTTATTTCATATTTTCTCAATATATCTTTACATTTTACACTTGGCCATATAAGTTTGCTGAACATGGTTTTCGTTTTAAATAAGCAGTCTTAAATTTTGGTATCTGGGGCAATTTAAGGAAATCGGATTGAAAAATGGAAGTGTGGCGCCAAATAAAATCCCGTTCAAGTTACTATTACGGCGAATTTAGGCACTTAGGAAGCAGATGTATCCATTTCTTCTTTTCATGACTCTGTGCTAATGAATAGTGTTGACCGGAATCTCTAACCTTGGGTAATTAACAGACGAACAAAGAGATAACGCTCACTTCAAAGCCATGAATTAATATTCATTTTTTCACAATAAGTCATAGATATACAGAAATAATTAAGAAATAAAGTCTTGGAGAGCCATGATTGCATACGTCCTAAAAGTGTTATTTTTTCAATATATTCATTGGTATATTTTAATATTTGGCAACTATTTATTTGTTCTATTCTCGAATACCGTTGTCATTCATACTTTTTTTTAAACTTACTAACTTGCGACACAATTTCTGTTCGCCATTTTCCCTTTTATTCATTACTTCCTGTGTTTTGTTCTTTTTCTTTTCTTTTTTCTGTCTTTTTATTCCAATTTGTATATGCTGGAAGTTTAAAGATTATCAGTGCGGAAAAAAAAAGAATTTACGAAACTAGTTCGATTTATGACTAGTCACCCGCTATAATTAACCTTCGGAAAGACAGGAGACCATTTCTTCCCCTCCACATATAAAGTCAATAATAGTGCTGAGTCCTCTCTTTAGGCTTGACAGACTGACAAACTAAGATAGAAGAAAAAAAAACGCCGAATTCTAGAAGTACTAACTAGTTGGTTTTGGTGTGGGGATCCTTCAATTATCAGCTTTTAGCTTCGAATGATTAAAAGCTTCCATCGTGAAAAGCAGCTATGGCTTCAGCCAATTGGCTGAGATGTTGTGCTTTTTTTGTATCTTTCTTTCTACCACCCGTATGCATTTTACATCACTTCGCTTTCTCGTACGAAGCCTACTCTTCTTTTAATTAAACATTCTGTTGCCTTCTTCTCCGTTGTTCGCTTATTGATGAATGTTCCATTTTTTGTTTTTTGTTTTTTTTTCATTCTTACTAATATTTTATTGATGTCTTTACTTATGTTTGATTTGCTTTTCACATGATAATTCCTTTTTTTTTTTTTTTTTGTTCCTTTTTGACTTTAGAATTTCGATTATTCTTAATCTATTTTGGTATTTCTCGAAAATTCTTTAAAATGAGACGTTCAGTGTTGGTAATTCCTCGATTATTTTTACTTTTCTTTTTTTTCTTTTAGGCTACTGTATTTCAGTTTCGTGTTAATCAAATATTTCTATTCTGTATTATCGGCGTTGTGTCCATCACTAATCATCTCTCTCTCCCTCTCTCTCTTTATGTTAGTTTGGTGCAAAAATAATGACGTAATAATGTCGTTTTTTGACGTATTTTTTATGTCAAAAAACGACATTATTACGTCATTATTTTTGCACCAACCTAATATATATATATATATATATATATATATATATATATATATATATATATATATATTTTCTTTATCCTATTCATTCATTTATTCAACACATCTTTTTTTCAATTTCATTTTTCAGTTTAATCCCTGCTTCTTGCCAAAGCGTAAGAAAAGCTGCCAAATAGATTTTATCTCACCTCAATGTTTAATTGTTAGTTTTACGAGGGAACATTACATCGCTGGAAATATTAGAAGAATTGTAAAACCGAAGCGAGACAAAATATATTTAAACTTGTCTTTACCCGAGTCTACTGAACCTCAAATATATTTAATAAAAAAAAAAAAAAACGTATTCAACGAAATTAAAATATTTCAACGATTTTCTTATTTGATGCAAATCAACGAAAAAATCGGATATGAACCAAAATAAGAGGATAAATCAAATACATTTAAGAACATCTAAAAGAAAACACGAATTAACTAAAATAAATTGAAGTAAAATTAGATAGAAAATTACACTCCAGATTATTTATTTAGAAAAGTGTTTCGTGTAAAATTATTTTTGGTAACGCGCAAATTTGTTTTGCATTTGATTCTATTTATTTCTATTGCCGTTCGGCAAAACTTCGGTGATGTTTACAGAAATGGACAAGTAAAACCGAAAAGCAAGCGCAGGTAGGTCAACATGGGAAGGAGGAAAGGGGAATTGAGATGATGCAAACCAAATTTGCGGAAGGAAGATGAAAGCGAAAGATGTGAGAAATCAGATGTATTAAAAGGCCGATGACGGCATTTAAATGGATTTATAACATCCATCAAAATATAATAAATAATCCAAGATTATTCAATCACCTTTTGTCTTTCCCAACGAGGAGGTTATTAGTTGGTGTTTATACCACTTCACGACAAGCGATCGACATTACAACACAATCTTTTGTATGGTTTCTGGTCCAACTAAATGCAGTTTATTGTTTCGCAACTATATTTTCCTAGTCTGATTTGCTTTTCTACATTGTCCAATATATCATTGTCTCTATGTAATAGATATCTGTGTAGTCATTGATAGTTCCTCAGTTTCTCTTTTACGGTTACCTCTGCACAAATATTTTCAAATAATTTATTGACAATTTTTGTAAACGTTTTTTTCTTTTTTGAAATATTAAGACAATTGTTTTTCTCTATATGTTTTATTCTGCTTTTCAACTTTGCTCACTCCCTACTTTTCCGCTTATTAGGTATCATGTAAATTTTCTCTGTATTGAATAAACGTTATCTTATAATGTCCACGTGCTCCTTCATGGAAGAGTGACCGCAAGATTCAATACTAATCGTTCTCTTCTTCCCGAATTGCTGTCGAGATACTGCCTGACAATACCGACGCTCAGTTACCGTGATTTATTGATAGTTATCAACGTTCATGTTTTGAGCGATAGATTTGAGATCCTCTCTCTAGTTTAAGAAGTTTCCCAGAATAGAAATTTTCCGTTTGACCAGATTTCTACTGTCGAGTGTGCTTTCTAACTTCAATTCTTCTGAGGCATTATTTGTCAATTTATTTCGTTCTCTTTGATCGCAGCAGCTTCAAAATACTAGAGTACTTCTTTGATTTTTCTTTCTCTATTAAGCATTCCAGTAATACTCTGGTCGACCAGCTTTGCAAAAACGTCAATGATTAGAGGACCAGTCTCAATATTGAAGTCCAAAAGACATGATTCTCTATGGGTCAAAGTCAGATAATAAAACCTATATTTATAAATATAAATCAAATTTGCATGCATTTAATAGAACATTGAAGGGTGTTTTCTGTTAGTAAGTTAAATAAAATTTAAGTTCTTTCAATTTTAATATGAGAGGGTTTGCGATATTGGCAAATGAATGAATCTGTAAATGTTTAAACAAATCAGCGACAGTCTACAGGACAGAAATAACTTTGCCACAGAAGCAAGTGCTATACTGGACAGCTACACATGAAACCACAACAAAGTAATTTGAATTTATATTTATAGACAGACGCAACATGGAGAAAAATAAAATATCTAAGTATTGTAACCGAGGGAAGGTTACTGAATACAATAATCACAAGAAGGTAGGTAATGAATTATAATATTCAGGACAAGATCAACACATATAAGATTCGCCAGCGGCGCGGAGAAGTAGTAATCAACTGCTAGACGTAAGTCAAGTGAATTCCACAATGACTCTTCAACTGGAGACCGCAGATATATCAACCAAATACCCAATGCAGTGATATGTGGCACAAGGCCGAATTTAATATAGGGTACCCGAGCTCGTAGGCCCAGCCAGGAGTTCTCTGTAGACCAAGAATTAAACTGGGTCGGGTAGGTGTTTCCCGAGAGGAAACTCAGACCCACGCCATACTCCTGTCTGGGGATCCCCTCCGCCCAGAGGCAGAGTGAAGACGATTCTCCAACTGCACAATATTCACTACTGTATCTATGGGAATGGTGACGTACCCAGTCTCGTCCGCAGGTATGCTATACACAAACACACACACACATATATATATATATATGATAATATTTATAATATTTTCATAATGTGCTCTGTCCCCTCAGGGCGTAGGCGATCAAGGTATTATCCAACATCTTCTCCCTTAAACTATAAACTTTGTCTTCTTACTATTTCTCCTAACCAGATTTCATTTACTTCAAGCCTCGTTTTCATCTGTGAGGAGATCATCCAGCAGTCACTGTCATACAGGAGGAAAATATCATATAGTAATTTCGTAGGCTTTCCTGGTTTCTTTTCTTAATAATCTGCTCAGCTTTTGGAATGCTTCGTTGGCTATGCCAATACGCCCTCAGCCCTCAATGCCACCTTTTCCGTCCTCTGCCAAAACACTTCCCCAATATTTAAATTTCCGCACTAGTTTTATTTTGGTACCTCCGATTTGAAATTCTCACTTTGAAATCTGTGATGAATGGTATATAATAATAAATAAAATATGAATTAATACTCTCTCAATCCCTCTCTCTCTCTCTCTCTCTCTCTATCTATCTATCTATCTATCTATCTATCTATATATATATATATATATATATATATATATTGGGATTGATTTGAGTTTGTGACCCTAGGTTCACGCTATTTGCGATCGTCAGATAAAATTATTTGATTTTAAATTTCGGATTTATTTATGGTTGCCTATACCGGTGATTTTATGGTTGTAGGAGGAAAATTTGCTGCCGGAACGCCACTCACACGTACGTAGACATACATACAAGCAAAGCATACATACGTTCACGCATTGCTGTTCGCACAAACATAAACATATATAAACAATGTGGGAGTGGCTTATATGCGAATCTATGTAACGTTGGGTGCATATGTACGCAATTGTTTGCCTTGTTCAATGTTGGATTGTGTAGCTAATTTCTTTTTTCGCAATCGTAGTGTTCACGCACAGACCGTTCGTTTATTTTGTTCGCGGAACAATGTTTTCTCGCACTGCATATATATATATATATATATATATATATATATATATATATATATATATATATATATATATGGACGCGCGTTCACACATCTATTCCTCTGATTTTTTATTTTTTTTATAATAATGATTTTTTGGATGATAGCGATTCAAATGTCTTTCTTTTTTTATATAATAGGTGGAAATATCTACTCTTTTCTTGAAAAAGGTCACGAAACCTGAAACTTACGTAGCAGAATTATGGGAAATATATATATATATATATATATATATATATATATATTAAAATAACAAATCCACATTTCAACCAAAAACCTTGAAAAAAATGTAACGTCTTCTCTCTCTCTCTCTCTCTCTCTCTCTCTCTCTCTATATATATATATATATATATATATATATATATATATATATATATATATAATACTAAAATTCGTACTCGGTAATTTTACGGAATGAAATCCATATTACATAACATACAGTACACGTTTTACGAAAAAAAGTTGATTTCTTTATTAGGCTATCGTTGTTTTGATCCGTATTATTTCTTTTACCATGACGATCCGCGTAGGTGATAGCTAGGTAGGTTTATCTGGCTCTTTATGTTTACTTATATATATATTTCTATATCGTCAGTTTGTAGAAAAATGATATATCGCATAATTTATAAATTGTTTTAAAAATGAGTGAGCAAATTCATTAAAAGGAACTGTTTTCAAAAAATGAAAAAATGATTATTACCTGCGAAATTGAAAAAGATAGAGCGAACGATATACTCTCTCGCCTTTTTGTCGACGCCTGCTGATAATTAGAGAATCAACCTGTGCTTCGCCCTGCAGTTAACGCTGAGCGGAGTTTAATTTTAATTAGATTTTCTGGGAGCAAATTTACCTTAGCAGTTACATCTATGCCAGTACGCACAAACACTCGATCACGATGACTAGTGTCTTCGTGCTAGCACGGCTTTCGACGAACAATTTTAAACCGCATTATGATTTTAAGGCTGATATTATGAAGAATCGCATCTCTGACCAATGTACTATGATGAGATTCGAAACCTGTTTGCGGAGAGCGAACGTCGAACCACTAGGCCACACCCTCACACTTTAGTATCTACACCTCCATCCCCACGTTATTAGAAATTGTTAATAATAATAATAATAATAATAATAATAATAATAATAATATTAATAATAATAATAATATATCTGGTCCCCCTTGCCATATCTTTAAAGGACAATCACATCAGTACACGAATTCAGGGAGAAACAATACCAAATACGATCATCATGTTAATAAATGACACACAATGTGACCTTGATTCTACCGTGGACATTTGAATGGAACAGAAACTGGATCTTATTTGTTCTCATGTTATTATAAAGTTGTAAATATATATTCAGCATTCATCAAGAAACTTCTTTCTATACTATGAAAGTAATGGTATAATGAAAGGGTGCATACGTATGGATATGTACTTCTACTGAGAATAATTGTATCTATATACCCGTCTGAGTATCAAACATTTGCTAGCAGAAATTCCTGTAAATTTCTAATATAATCGATTTAAACTCTGTAAAAAAAAAAGGCAGTTCATCCCACAATGTATGTTTAACTATCAGTGTTTAATCTGTTAATTGTAAAACGAGGACAGAGATCGGAGGAAAAAGTCAAAAAAAGAAAGAGAAACATTCCTGATGATGTGAAAGGAGTGTGTAAGAAAGCTACAGATAAACGATTAGAAAACTGGTTGTAGGAAAAGAGGACTAGATAAAAAGGAAAGACAAACAAACGTGCTTCACTTTTATATTATTTACTAATGAATAAATTGTCGCCATTTTAATTTTTTTTAATTTTGCGCATACACGTTGATTTTTTTTTAATTTTATTTTATCGACTCAACAGTATAGTAGGTTCAGTTGGGCACCGTGTGGGAGAAAAAGACCACTATGACGCAAATCACTCCACCAGAAATTTGGAAACAGCATGATGTACTGCTTGGCATTCGCGCCGGAAGCTACAATACGAATATTTGATAGTGTTTAGGAGTCAATGTGAGGACAGAGCACAGGTTTCGGACAGAGTTCGATTAGTCTAATGGTGATTTCAAAGGAACGGCAGCTCGGGAATATCATTCTGATTGTTCAACTAAATTTGTGGGGGAGGGCCTCGGACACAACAGTGAGGCAAACTTCAAGTGCCTTGAGGAAGCAGAGCTAACCTGAGACAAGGTGGTGCCTACTGGTAGAATGACTAGCAACAGGACTCTAAACAATGCCACACAATCTGTCACTGATATCAAACAATTTCTGCGACCACGTCACACATTACACCTTTCCACCTTACTCCCTAAACTGCAACCCCCTTGATTAGTATTATCTGTATGCTCCTTGTAACACTAAAGATGTACCGAGGATAAGGATTATGGCCTCAATCAGCAAATTAAACAAAAAAACTACCCAGACGAGATACAAAAGATTCCGAAGTCGTCTGCAGGCTCTGATTGGAACCAGAGACGATTTTATTGAATAAATTTACTCATTATCATTTTAATATATGTTAGGTTGGTGCAAAAATAATTTCATTTTCTAACATATGTTACTATGTGAGAAAGCGAAATTATTTTTGCACCAACCTAATATTTGTGTAATTTTGGTAAATATATATGTTAAAATAAGATGACAGTGTTATTATCATTTTGCCTAATTTATATGATAGTTTATCTATCGCACACTGTATATATCTATTTATCAAAATATATACATTATAGATGTATATATTAAGAAACTTGTACACGCTATAAATATAACTTCAGACATATTGCAAACAAGAGAATATAATATGCCTAATATCTCCATGACAAAAAAAAACAAAAAAAAACAACAATAAACACACAACAAATAATATAGCAGCTGACCAACTGATTGTTAACTGACTTTAATTTAATTTCTTCAGTAAACCAGTTAAAACAATTCTGAAATCTTCACAATGTGATCCACTCAACCAGGGCGAAAAATGTGGTTAGACTAGTATACCATTTGAATCACCGCGTACTATATATATATATGTGTGTGTGTGTGCGTGTGTATATGTATAATATGTATGCATATACGTATTGTTATAGCGGATTTATCTGTTTCACTATAATTAAAAGTTATGAAGACATTTCATATCGACCATAGTTTGGACGATCTTTTGACATAAAATCCCTTCTTTGTAGAGTAAGAAGTATTCCATTTGTCATTTTGCATTAGCATTACAACACTTGAAAATTAAGGTGTTTTGCAATAAAAACAATGAAATAGATATGTTTTTCTTTCCCGACCGTTAAGACCCGTTGTAAACGTAGTATTAATTTTGTGGCAGGGAATAAAACATATACCAACACTGAGGGGAAATTTAAAGTTTCTTTCTTTTATCAGGTTTTGGAGATGATTTCATGCAAATAATCTTAGGTAAAGCATGCTTGTCTTTTCCTTTTTCCAGTGATATGGCACATAGTTGTATGCAAGCTATTCATTCAAAATATTTTCCCCGTTAACCGTTGTTGCTGACTGTTTTTACATTCGCATCGTTTACCCGTTGCTTTTAATTTACTACGTGAAGACGAGTAATACATTTCTTAGCAAATGTTTTCAGTTGTGTTGTCCATAAGTACCACTTCATGCGTTGAACGCAAACAAAAATAGCAATATCTTGAAAATATATGTTTTGTAAATATACTTTAGATTTTTCTGTGCATTATTTTGTATTATTTCGATAGTACATCACATGGAGCTGTACCGACACTATGAGATATTCTAGATATGAATTCCATTTCATGCTATATACATGTCTATGGAAGTGTGTGTGTGTGTGTGTGTGTGTGTGTGCAAGTGTGAATGAAAGGGTAAAGCAGGCTGAATATGTATGTATACACAAGGATGCGCGCACACTCATTCACTCATACACTCATTCACACACACACACACAGACACACACATATATATATATATATATATATATATATGGGAGCAAAAATTCAATATAAAATTTTGTTAAACTCGCCATGTGTGTCTGTTAGGTATTTCATATATATTTTCAATTTTCATAAATGCGCTTGTACACATTTCACTACGATGTGTAATAGTTTATTCAAAAACTGGAAAAATATAATAATATTTAACCTGCAAGATGTCTTCTTAATCATAAATATTGTTACACAATGCGCGCACACAAACACACAGCACACACACGCACACACACACACACACACACACACACACACACACACACACACATATATATATATATATATATATATATATATATATATATATTGTGTGTGTGTCTAACATATTCCAAGAGTATAAATCCCGTCAATCAGCACAAATTACACTATGCAAAATAATTATTACCAAGTTTTTGCTTACTATTGTTCGAATTCAAGTTTTCTACGACTTAGCTTCGATCGAACCCCATCGCTAGCAATGCTAGTTTCTCTCTATTGGTTTACGGCCAACCGCACACACACACACACACACACACACACACACACACACATATATATATATATATATATATATATATATATATATATATATATATATATATATATATATACACACCTTGTGTGTGTGTCTGTGTAAGTCTGCAACCTTCATCATCATAATCATCAAATATACTTATTTTCAGATAAGGCTTTTTGTATATGTAAATTTTATAACCATTGATATTTGGCAGAAGTTTCACAATGATAAAAAATAGCCGGGAGCTGGGTGCATGTTCGTGTCGTCAGTGCTTCGTTGTCGACTGTAAATATTTGTAAGGAAGTGGAACCTAGCCAATTGCCGGCGGGAATCGATATTCATTGAATGTCTATTGAGATTCACGTGTGTACGTACCATTACAAGTAAAAAGAATGCAGCCGGAAGTACACGGGCGCCGTATGAAGCTCATGGAAATGAAGGATACAGTTGGGGTTATTTATGAAATGAAATTCTATGTGAGATAAAATGTTGAGAAAGAAATAAACAATTATATGAATGATGGAAAAAGGAAACGTATGTATGAAATCATGTGAATGAATGAATTTATAAAAGAAAGATTTAGGAAGGTGAGCGACAAGAAAACACAGTTCAGAGTAAGAGAAAATAGTGTAAATAAAGGTAACATTTAAAGTAAATGTGATCTCTTACAAGGAATCGATACCTTTATTCAGTATCAGTTCACCCATGACACATGAAAATGTGGGGGAACCAGTTAGAGCAGTTGCGATTTTTCAGATTTCTTAGGGCAATGGGAAGTAATTCACCTCCTCAACATGTAACATACGATGTACTGTGTTGCATTCTTGTATTATTACAGCGGTATCCTTGATCCGTTCTTTCCCCAAATTGAGAAGAAATCGACTAGATATCTCGCGTTTTAAGACCCGTAAAGCCCTTTACACATTGATTTTGTTTTCTCGGAGCTTAAAACCAAAAACAAGTGATAAGTTTTTATCCTAATCTGACGAAGGACATGAAAATGTGGGCACCCAGGAGCGTCTACGGCATGAAGGAACACGGCATTTGCATAACCAGGAAAATATAATTTTAATGAAGTAGAAAATAATGTACGAATATAACTTAAAATGATGACAGATTATTAAAGTAATACGAAGAAAGAAATTAGGCTATACTACTGATTTATTTTTATGGGTTATCATCCTTTTACGGGTATTTAAAGCCCTTAGATTTTTTTTTTTTTATTAGAATAGTTTGTTTTTTTTTCTTTTTTTTTTTACGAGTGAATATTGAATTAAAATATATTGAGTAAACCAATTATTTAGCTCTTAGCTGAGGCGAGGAGATTAATTTATGTCTTTGACAAGAGTATTTGGGCATAGCTGAATGTAATGAAGCAGGTTAGAACTCCGTTCGACTTCTCATTCTGAGCCGCTATCCATTAGGTAAACCGCATAAAAGAAGGAAAGGAAGAAAGAGGGAATGAAGAAATAGAAAAAAAGGAAAGAAATGTACGGAACGAATCATATGAAAATAAAAAGGAATGTGAAGAAGATGAAGTACAAACAAAAGAAAATTGAAATTTCTAAAAATAATTATGGTTGAAAAGAAGAAATCTATAGACTAAAATAAAGTGAAAGCAATCCAGAAATGAATGAGTTTTGTTTCTTTCTTTGGGTTTCATAGCATATCAACCACTGCGGGTCATTTGATACCAAATCCAGTTTATATGAATTTTAAATGCCTCTATTGTATGGAATAAAAAACGTATAGCTGGCAACATTATTTCTTACAAAAAACGTATAGCTGGCAACATTATTTTTCCGAAAACATTATCTGAGGCCTTGCTGTTGCTGTTGGATGTAGTTTATCGCCACACCCAGGACGCGGATGTAGTTTATCGTCATACCCAGGACGTAGAAATGAATCAGATACAAAAAAAAAAAGAAACCTATAAATACAATTAAAAAGAAGGCCCAGAAAAAAATAAAACTAACCAAAATCTTCTGAATAAACGTCAAATTATGTCTCTCCATCCGCGTGTCTAAAAACATTAATTCAAATCACACTAATCCTGCATAGACATGTTATACCTTTTTATAATCAGGAGCAGCTCACAAATGAAAATCAGACGACATCTGTTGCTTGACTGTCCAGCATTTGGATTTCTATCCAGATGAGGAGGGAACTGTTAAAAATTCAAATTTAGAAATATTTGGAAAAAAATAGTGATTTAGAATATTTTAATTTATGTTGAGTTTAAAGGAACAGAAATGCTTTGTGCATTTAAAAAATATTTTAAATTGGGTTTGAAATATCTCCTAAACTTTGTGAATTGAGAAAAGTCAAATTTATTTCTTCAAAATGCCACTGAATCAAAATTAGAATAAGAGATTCCCTAATTTTGTAGTGTTTGTGATTCGAAGAAATCTCAATTGAAGTTTGTGAGTTGAAGAACTAAATTTTTGTTCCGACTTGGACTTTGATTGAAACCGGAATTTAAGACCAAATTGGACTTTCAGATCAAATCTGCCTTTTGGCTGGAAATGAGCGAAATGAGGAATTCAAACCTAATTCTTCAGAATTCCATTGAAAATTCCACTGATCAGACCTATGTAGAGAAGAGCAGTATAAACACCACAGAAAGCAGAAGCTATGAAACTAGCAGATTCTGCAAACCATAGAAGAACAAGTGCATCTCAAAATTCAGAAGATCTACAAGCTAGGAGAGAAGCAATTTCTGCAAGACAGATAAAATCAAGAGAATCTCAAACATCAGAGAAGTTGCAAGCAATGGGAGAACCAGATTCTTTGGATCCACCTGAAATATCTTTTCAAAAGCTGATATTGAAGAAAGGAGTTCTAATTTGGCTTTTGAGAAATATTGATCCATGAATACTGTGCAATGGGGCAAGACTTATCACTTAAATGCATCGCCAACTTTTGGTAGATAGAATATTCACTGGGCAAGGAAAGGGAAAAATGAGTTCATTTTAAGAATTTCAATGATACCAGAAGACATGCCATTAGCATTCAAGAGGCTTTAGTTTCTAGTGAGAGATGACTTGGCAATATCCATTAACAAGAGTCAAGGACGATCACTGAAAACTGTTGAACTTCACCTTACGCAGCATTGCTTTTCCCATGGTCTGCTCCGTGTGGGTTGTTCCAAGCTTGAAATGGCAATAATCTCTTCGTATTCACACTAAATAGAAATACCAAGAATTTTGTTTATCCTGCTGCTTTTACAGTGATTTCCAAGTTTGATGCTGAAATTTGAAAATTCTCTGTGACCCAAATCTAAAATGAAAGGATACATATAAATGCTTCATTATCATTGCTGTTTTCTAAGCCTGATTGGAGGTCCCCTGAGTTTAGGGCCGGTGGAGTTACCTTAAATGTGCGATATTTAAGCTAGTATATAATAAAAAGAAAATGGAAAGAAAACTGAAAAAAAAAACCCAGAAAGAATGATAGAACTAAAACAAAACATTTTGAAAGACAGAAAACAAAGCCAAAAAAGAATTAAACAAAACAATATGGAATAAAGAAATGAAAGACAAGGGAATATAAATTGAAAATTAAAATTCGAATAAGGAAAAGAAAAAATAAAGACAAACTGAGAAATAAAATCCGCAATGAAATATGCAAAAAAAGAAAGACCCAGAGAAGGCAGGATGAAAATGCAAACAAGACAGCAAAGACAAAATAAAAGACTTAAAGACAAAAGCAAGAAAGAAAGGAGAATGATGAATTGAAAGAAAGAGAAAGGAAAAGAAAATAAAGTTATTACCCGAAAGAAAATTCAAAAAAGGAATAACAAAAGAGAATGCAATAAAGATCAATTGTGGAAAGAAAAATCTGTCAGTGAAAACAAGGAGAAAGAAATATATCACTGATGCGCAAAAAGTACAACATATATGAACTGCATTTTCATTGAGAAAACGAAGAATAAAATACAACGATGTTAATGAATGATAAATATAATTGTCAGAATGAAAACTGAGTATGAATTAAATGAATGGAATCTGCATAGAAAACGTTGATGCAGAAACGGAAATTAAAATGACACTGTAACCAAATTGGTAAAAAAAAAATAATTCAGAAACAAGACACAAACCGCACAGTTACATGCAAAACTAATAAATGTACAGAGAAGGATTTTGACAGAAATATAGAACAAAACGAATGTTGAATAATACAAAAGGAACAAAAAAACGCGTGCCATCTGAAAAATGATAGCTCGCAAATGTGAAGATATAAATGAAATTAAAGTAGAAAATATCAAGAGACATACGACGTCCATTTAGAAAAAGAAAAGTATAGAATGAAAAATTAATATTCCATTAAGAATCATTATCATTTTTCTGGACGTTGCATTTGAAGCTGAATTAGACCTTGTGGTTAATGTGTTTCATTTTTATAAACCACCTTCTGGGAAGTCTGGCGCAGGTGTCAATTTATGAGATGAATAGCCCTTGTTCTTCGATTAGAAAAATGCATAACCGTGGATGTTGAATATAGACATATGCTGTCTTGCCATCTGAATTCTTGGGGTATCAAAATTCTATGTTTTTAATCATTTCATGGAGGTGATAAAACCACTAAGACGCCCGAGGTGGCGGAGAGTGAAAGAAAATGTGAAGATCTGAATACGGAGAAAGGACAATAACAATAAAACAGACAGATTATGTCGATATATAAATTCTGAATGACGCAGGAAGACAAAAGAGCGTTCCACAGCCAATATGTAAGAGAAAAAAACACTTACGTTATTACTTATGGTTAACCTAGCTATTTCAAATGTAGAATAAAGTGACCTAACTGCCAATGCAGACCTCTGCTTAAGAAAAATGATGTTAGATCATAGCCATATATTTTCCGTTGAAGATTCCTAAATTAGTAGACTTTCAATACATTTTTTGCCTTAAATAATTACTTGACAATTTAATTGGAATCATGTCCAGGTCAATTATGTTTTCATTCACAGTTTATGAAAATTATTTTCTTTTGGGAAATATCAATTTCGGCCATTTTGTATTCAAGTTTACAGTTTAATATTTTAGTCTGATTGAAATGAGAACTCCTTAGAGGGTATCGATATTTAGTGTGGTTTCTGCAGAAATAAATGAGGAATTATTTCCAGAGCTTGCGTGTCAAACAAACACATTCACACACACACACACACACACACACACATATATATATATATGAAGAAATAAAATCTTAAGATGTGCTATATTTATAGGAGAAAGTGCACAATATCAGAGATAGAGCGTGTGTAAATATAAAAGTGAACATAGGCGTAAACACGACAGTCTGTTTCATGCTAGATGTAATCGTCAGGTCACCAGACCTAATCAGGTAACCTGACGATTGCATCTAGCATGAAACACTGTCGTCCCTATGTATGGATTCTCATTCTCTCTCTCTCTCTCTCTCCCTTATATATATATATATATATATATATATATATATATATATATACACACACACACACGAAGTGGAAGCGAGATCAACCCAGTGTGATCACAGTCTTGTCTGTTTCAGGATTGAATGGTATCATCAATAGTTATACAGAATACAGGTACCGAAACACATACAGAAACACGCACACACACACATATATATATATATATATATATATATATATATATATATATGTGTGTGTGTGTGTGTGGCTGTGTGTGCGAGAGTTTGTCGTTGTTTAGAAATCTTCCATGTAAACCAAAAGAAACTATCATTATAGTCTTGTCCGTGTATTGTTTAATACACTGTAATGTACGTGCTATCTTTGATAATTGCTTATGTAAGCCGAAAGCTTAGATAGGATTAAAAAATATATATCAATATGGTGATATTCTTTCGTCTTTTAATGATAATGTTATTAAGCTTATCAGACGATATGAAAAGAATTTACATAAAAAATAGACAAATTTTTTAAAATTATATAATGAAATGTGAATCAATATATATATATATATATATATATATATATATATATATATATATATATATATATATATATATTGTCGATTAACATAAAAAGAAAATTCCGTATTTATATTCATATAATTACATATTCTTCCATAAATTGTAGGTTCTGTGAATTTTCGTTATTTTATTGAATCCGTAATACTTAATGAAAATGAACATAAATGCTTATTTGGGAGTGAGAATTGAAATGATATTGTGAAAAATTGGAAACTTGCTTTCAAACGTAACGCGATTTGGTCACATTTGCTGTTACACCCGGTATATATATATCAATGGAATGGTAAAATTTTCAATATATATAAAAAGTGAAATGACATCACCTCCTACCGTAATCCACGTAAGTACCCGCAGAAAGCGCAAATGGTTGAATGTGTTTAAAGAAACAAAAGATGAAAATAAGATTAAACACTTGAATAAAAAAAAAACAAATAGGAAAACAAAATATTTACTTCGACTTTAAACATGTCAAAAGAGATTTTTCTGCAAAAATACAAATAAACAATATATATATATATATATATATATATATATATATATATATATATATATATATATATATATATATCTTCAAAAGTATAGAATCCAGGTAGAACTCAATGTCCAGGACTGAGTAAGAATATAATAAAAAGGCTTAAACACTAATATTCCATGGTTGTAATTTATTACATTGGAATCGTAATTATGATACAATTCATCGGACCTACAAATTCAAAAAGAATTTGTTTTTGAATTTGTAGGTCTAATGTATTGGATCGTAATTACGATTCTAATGTAATTAATTATAACCTTGGAATATTAATGTTTAAGCCTTTATATATATATATATATATATATATATATATATATATATATATATATATATATATATATATATATACTCGATAAACATAAAATTTATCATTATTTATTTCATATAATTACATGTTCTTCCATGAATTGTAGAATATTCTGTGAAATTTCATTATTATATTGAAGCCGTGATACTTAACGAAACTGATCGTAAATTTTTATTTGGCTCTGAGAATTGAAATGAAACTGGAAAATTGGAATTTTTTCGGAATATTTGCCAGATTATCTCGGCACCGGTAGTAACATTATCATGGACGTGCAACAGCTTTAATATTGCAAAAAAAAAAAAGAAAAGAAAATATTTTTCTCAATTTGAATCGTTCTAAATTGTTTTTAATAATATTCACAAAATTAGCATTTACCTGGATTCTAAAATATATGTCACAAATGGAAAATATGCCATTATAATCTAAAAACACATAACTTTTCTCTATTTTGTCTGGTCTTTGTTAAATGGAATTAACTATTTGATTAGAAAAAAAACTCTTGGCTCTGTCAGACATCACTATGATTATCAGAGGCTTATGGCGACATCACATAGAGAAACATCTTTTTTTCCCGTATGAACACAGAAGTTAAGCAGCATCGAGACTGGTCAATACCCAGACTTATGACGTTTGTAAATACCACGTGCTTTAAAATTGGATGTGCGTGTATTATAATTTATAATGACTTGAATTTGTTAATCGATGTACAGAGTTCCAATGCTGGTCGATTTGTTATATTGACTTACGCGTAAATAACGATACAAAAGGTATGAATCTCTTCTCGCCCCCAGGTTAAGGTTAATCATTAAAACTTGTATCGCTAAACTATTATCATATCAAAAATATAAATTCTTCCAATATAAAAATACTTTATGGCTGCAAATATTCCGCAGACTGTTGATATGCCGTAGAAAATGAATCAATCTATATCTGACATGTCATACATTAGTGGTGTGCAAATATTTCTAGTGAGAAGGAGGTTTAATATAGAACATAAACTGGAATAATTGAGCCTAATTTACTGGGGATAAACTTCCTATACACGGATACAACATGAAGAGTGAACGAAAATAGAAAAACGTGCAAGTGGATGATGCGTCATTTCACAGAATTTATTCAACTTGTACAACCAGTTGAACATAAGAAATTTCACCGCAACATTAAGTATAGGTGAGCACATCCTTAATTATATTAGACTCGTATATATCATTGTTCAGGGCAAACACATTCAGAAAACTGTGGTTTGGTTGGCTGTTTTATTTACTGGCATATAAACCTCTATGAGTTATTTAATACCGAAATGTTAATATTTTGCACGCCATTTCATTTTCTTGGAAATAATAATGGTTTTAGTTATACAAGTCTTAGTAATTAACCCATAGATGGCGGAGTTCAGATGGATTCATATCTTTCTGAAAGGAATTTTCGCGTAAATGATTGTAATAAACCCAACTAGAAACTGAACTCGGCTCCCCGATTAACAATTCCGATCAATTATCCATTACACGAGCTGCACATCGAAGCTTACAACACTTGGTATTCCTATGCGGTCACGTATCTAGGTACGAAATCAGGTTCGACATTGCTTAACTTCGCTGATCGTAAGGAATCGGTGCTTCAACGTGTTGTGCCCCTTACTCAAAGACTGTAGGAACTCCTAGTCAAGGTACTTAACGAAATTTGTATGAATGAAATAGTCAGAATATAATGTAAGTTGGGTAGCAATTGGGAAAACTGTAAAATCCGAGCTAAGTATTGGAGAATTCAGAACCAGCCAATTAGAGGCATTTAAATGACTAGCAAGTGTTGAAGCAGACCATTGAAAACGTCGTATTTCATTTTCATTGCGTAATGCAATAACCGAAAATATCTTAAAAGATTTTCAAATGTATTATGAAAAAGAAACTGGATATTCATAAAATACCATTTCTCCTATATTGTAGAGAATCGTGGACAATATGATCACAGATAAAACGTAGGTACAGGCAACAGAAGAAATGCCGTTGAAGGATAAGGAAAATAGTATAGAGGGAACATGAACAACAAGTAAGTTTAAAGAAAATCTGAAGAAAAATACTCTTTTAAATAGAATCAGAAACAGATAGTAGAAATTTCTAGACGGTTTAATCAGGACAGACGATTTGCAGAATTTGACAATTCATATTGAAGGCCAGAGGAAAAAAAGAGGGAACACTACACAAAAAGCTTGTGTAGATAACAAAAAAAGGCATCTAGGAATATATATATATAAGTGAGCATTAAAGTCAGCAATTAGAGACAACAGTCTGTTTCAGGCTAGACACAATCGTCAGTCCACGAGTGATGTTTTTTTTTTTTTCTCGGCTATTAATATATACGGGTCAGTGGTGCATTGTGGGTAGTTTATTTTGCCGGAAGTCCTTTATTTCTTTATTTATTTCAGTTAAATTATTTTGATCTTCATTTATTTTTTTATTTTTATTATTTTTATTTCTTATATATATCGATGTTTTACTAACGTGGTCAAAATTTGTTTATATCACTCATTTAATAGTTTTGTTTTGGTTTGGGAAGATAATGCTCTTTATTCAATTTTGGGTTTGATTGTTATAGTTTATTCAAAATATTCTTTTGAGGGGAGCAGTTTTTAATCTGTTTATTATTTCATGTATTTATTTCGATTGATTATCTTTATTATTTATCTGACGGTTAATTTATCAGGATCGGTTTGTTTAGATATTTATTTGGATTACTTCAGATTAATTTATTTTACTTGTTTTTTTTTTGGTATTTATTTATTATACTGTATATTTTTATTTACTCGTTTTGGTTTTCGATTTTATATAACTTAGTATATTTTTATCGTTATATATACAGTTATAGCTATGTTTTTCGTCCTATTTTTGATTTGATTTTCATAGTCTAACAAATATTTTGGCCACAATAGTTTGATAATTTGTTCATTATTTACTTTATTTGAGTTCATTGCTTTTGTTTTTTATTCTATTTCGTCTATTCTAACGGTTTGGGTTAATTTATTTTTACTTAGTTTATTGTTTGGGTTAATTTATTTTACTGAGTTTGTCGTTTTGTTTATTTATTTCATGTTTTTCAGTTTTCGATTTTTAAGAAAACGTAATAAAAAATTGTTTTCAAGTCTGTATTTTGAGATGAGCTCGGATCGTTTATTTAATAATTTATTTTTTTATGTGAAGGTAAGGATAACTATTTTTTTCCTCAAGGAAAAGTTTACAAATTTTGGATTAGTTCTTGTAGCCTGATGATCTTTTCCTTATTTTCCAAGATATTTTTGATGTGAATTGCGTATGTTTTTTTTAATTTCCTAGATATACTATTTTGAAAAATGTATTGTATGTATACTTTTTCTTCATTATCTGGTGATTTTATCGTGCCTTGGTATATTACATTGTTTTGTAAGCAATTACAGTTTAAGGGACATTTGTTCTTTATTCTGCAGTTACACGTGGGTTTAATTTGTTCGTGTGTTTTGTTGATAGTTTTTCTTTTGTGCTTTGTTATTTTTTGTGCCATGTTCTTGGTGCAACTGTAGCTGATTTTTACTGTGTTTTTGTAAAATATTTTGTGTAGGTGCTTTATTCCGGAATGTGTTTGTCTAAGAGTTTGAAGATTATTTTTCCTAGGTTTATTTTTACGTAAACACCGATAAAAATAATATATATATATATATATATATATATATATATATATATATATATATATATATATATATATATATATAACGTAATATAAAAGATCAAAAATAAAATAAGATTGAAATTAAAAATAAATAAAGACAACCAAAATAATTTAACCCAAGTAAATAAATAAATAAAAAAAAACTTCCGTCAAATAACCGCCAAAACAGACTACCGACAATGCACTATTGACCCGTATATATAAATAGCCGAGAAAAAATAAACAGTACTCGTGGCCTGACGATTGCGCCTAGCCTGAAACACTGTCGCCTCTAAGTGTTGATTCAATGTTCACTTTTATATTTACAGACGCTCTATCTTTGATATTGAGCACTTTATCCCATAAATATAGCACGCCTTAAAACTATATTTCTTCATATATATATATATATATATATATATATATATATATATATATATATATATATATATATATATATGTAAAAAGTCTGTGTGAACAAATGTTGCTTAGATATACAAATGATGGGATATCGGACATAGCCAGTATCGCCTATGTCCTAAACATGCATTACAAACAAAAGAAGAGAGAATCTCTAGTTTTCGCAAAATAAGTCTGGAAATATTTGCATAAATCTAATATATTAGTGAATGCAGATAATAATATCGCATTTTGAAGAAAGAAATGCAAACGGATGCTAATTAAATTAGGCTAATACTATTAACTTATAATATAATTGCCCTCATTACCAATTAGAGTAGATCAACGGGAAGGCACTTTTCAATTTCCTGCTGATAAAATCGTTGCTTTGTTTATGAAAACAAAACAGATAGACCAGAGCCACTAATTTCCTGATTACTGTCACCAACAAAAATTTCTTTTACTCTATCCAAATTGGCTGCGTCCATTGCTACAACGCCAAAACTTCGGCCATTAGATCACTGAAATCATTGCAGTATCAAACCAGTTCGGTGATATGTTTCTTTGGTCAAGATATTTTGTAGTTTCTACTGAGACATCCGAAGCATTGAATATAAATTTTCGACGGAATGTACAGTTTCATAGAGGTTAATATCGCTGATGCTTTGTAAGGCGTGTATGGAAATTTGTTGGATATCATGGGATTAAGCAATTTTATCTGCCAACGGACTGCCATTAACGCCTTTCAAGTCGCGTTGTATAAAGCAGTAACTTTTGCCCTTTCTTTTATACTATAATTTCTCTCCGTCTATACTTTCACTCTCCATCGACAGGAAGTTCTCTTGGAAACATGTGGACTGTTTCCCGTCTGCTGTCTTTGTCCTTAATAATACAGCTGTTATATATAAAATATGACTTACACAAATCAATCCATTGTTCCGAAAGAAAGAAAACACAGGTGAACAATATTCATGGTTCTCTTCAACAAAGTTTTTTTCTATTTACTCTGATATAAAATTATAAACTCATGGAAATATATTGAGTTTTCAGGGGATAATGTCTAATGATATAACCCCTTAATTTCTTGAGGTAAAAATGTAGATCATCTTCTTAAAAGTAAAATATCCCGTCCCGGAATATTCAATGGAAAATTAAAATTGGCAATTTAAATTATATAATCACCAACTTGATTTATCTGAAATGACAGACTCACAAGATTCCCGTGAAAATCACAGCCAGATGTGCGATAAATCCATGGAAATAGGTGGCCAAACAGGTAAAAAGTACTTTTTAACATTACGTTCAATATCATATCTATATATATATATATATATATATAAATATATATATATATATTAGGTTGGTGCAAAATAATGACGTAATAATGTCATTTTTTGACATTAAAAATACGTCAAAAAACGACATTATTACGTCATTCTTTTTGCACCAACCTTATATACATATATATATATATATATATATATATATGTGTGTGTGTGTGTGTGTGTGTGTATGTATGTGTTTGTGTCAGTAAAGTCGCTACAAAATAGGAAAATCAATGCTAATATGTCTTATTTTAATTTTCTCATCTCAAAAAATGTACAAAAAAAGTAAATGAAATAAACATTCAAAATGAGAACAATAATTATTCAACTGGTATTTTAAGAAAACCGGTAACAAATTTCGAACGACCATGTCTTCTCTCTAAAGAAAGTTGCGCATCGACTGAAACAATGAATGACTGTCTGGAAAGACAACTTCTTATGTTCAGATACTTTGCCTGTTGTAATCGATAACTGGAGAAATAAAAGCAATAAAAGAATCAGCAAAGCAAAATAATAGTTATTGAAAAATAAATCAGCAAAGATAATTAGAAAGTCACTTCTTCTTTTACAGACGAATATAAAAGAAACAGACGTTATAATTTAGTGGCAAAATGTAGAGTTACTTTATTGGTTTGTCGGTGACTCTTGATAGACATTTTGAAGGAGTGACGTAGGCGAAGGATAGAATGAATGGAGACGATGAGAAGAAGAGAAATAGAGATGGGAAGAACCAAGGAAAATTACAATGCCAAATAAAATAACTGTTGAAATATAAAGACATTATAAATTTAAGTGACTAAAAAAATGAAAGTATGATAGAAACAGTGAATTTTTAAAAATAGATTATGTAAAACAGACAAACAAACACTCTCTCTCTCTCTCTCTCTCTCACACACACATATACATATATATACATATATATATATATATATATATATATATATATATATATATATATATATATATATATATAAATACTGCACATATATGTGTATGTGTATCTGCTGGACACAATTTTTATTACATTTAATGGGTGTGTCAAATTTTCTATAGAATATATCTTTAAAAAGAAATTGGAATAAAATCAAAAGGAAAACGTACTTTAGTCGACGATATTTTTCCCTTAATAAAGTCCAGCAGAGTATGGATACGATTTTTTTTTCTTTATGTATATATATGTGAGGACATATATTTCTTTTTTTATCCACATATAAGGGAAAATGTATATATTTGCTAATGATCTAGAATACGTCCCTTAAGAAATTGAAATATGACTTGGCTTGCATACTGATTAATGTGCTGGACTCATACTGTTGTGAATGGTGTCTGTATGTATATATATATATATATATATATATATATATATATATATATATATATATATATATATATATATATATATATATATATAATGTCTAACAGTCAAAAACAAGAGAATATATATGAACACACATACCCGCACAAATGAACATATGTATATTTGCTAAAAATGTAGACGGAGATGGTAATGAAGGGCGGGTCATTGTTCACAGTGTTTTATTATAAAAGTGAAAGGCCGCTCTTGAAAACGATGAGATCCGACTTTTATAATTGGAGAGATCATTTGTGCAGCCTCAGCCAGAATTCATATTGATTACACAAGCAAGCGTATAGAATCCTAGACTCACAGTAATGCATATATGTACATAGACACGTCCACACACACAGGCATGCGTGTGTGTGTGTGTATTACGTAGTTGTACATATATGAATAAGCAAGACATTTTATTGCTTCAAAAGTAATTATAATAGATACAGATGCTTGCGGAGGCTTCCCCTATTTTTTTGTTTTTTAGAAAGAAATGGATATGACTTTTCCCGTCGAAAGTAATCGAAAAATCCTAAATAAAACATACACTCCCATAGGTTTCAAAACGGCGTCAACAATTGTAATGTAAGGCGGCATGCTTATCTAGACGACGTACGTTGCACTTATCTGGCCATGGCTCCATTAGAACTCATTTAAACACACGCAGACCTAGAAATCCCCATCTGAAACTTGCTAGTAGAAGATACAAGCATAATATCATCATCCACATGTAAAAAAACTAAGTTTAAAATTAATGTAAGACCTAACAATGAAAAAAAAGTCAACGCCCTTAACAATAACTAAGAACGCGGCCACAATGTCCTGACTGTTTTTCTAAAAAGCTACATGCCAATAACTTTAGATACATGCACTCAACAAAGTGTATTGTTGGGAAAAAAATATTTAAATAAGAATTAGTTGGAGGCCTAATATAAAGTCCGTCTGTTTACAAACAGAAGGCTTTAATGATAGAATGTAGATGGTCTCCAACACTTTCAGTTGGTAATTTGAGCGTGACTTGCTAAGGATGTTAAAAGCGTCACTATAAAACTAACAGCACAATTATGGCTATTTATAAGGTGTTCTGCGATGGAAGACCTGTACGTATTTGTCAAAATGTCCGAGAGAGTGTACTTAAGGTTTCGGATTTTCGCTGGAACGTGTTGTTTCATTTCACCATCCAACCTTTGAGTCGTTCTCCCTATGTAGGGCGAACCGCAACTACATTTAAAAGAATAAATTAATGAACTAATATGATATCGCGTAAGAACATCCTTAAGTATAGACGGCAAAGAAAACAACACAATGTCAAATCATTCACACCCCATTAGTGTTTTTTGCTACGGAGTAATTTGCACTAGAACAGCTTCTTTTCCAGAAATCTTATAATACCGATGAGACTACCGAAATTTTGCTTCCTGATCGCTACACTTTTGCCCCTTTAAAATCGAATCAAATGATATCTATCCTATATGTCCTCATAATATGAATTTATATTTTCTACTTAATCTTCTTTTACAGCAATCTCAATCGGAACCGCTCTACCTTGAGTGGTCCTTTGCTGAATTATAGTAAGGCAAATAGAAAAAGGGGACAAAAATGAACTCTTACGACTTTGTGGGGAAACAAACTTAGAGAAGCGTAATTTGGAGATGAAAACTTTACGGCCACACTATAATTGATGCAGTGATTTGAAGCCAGCGTGGTAGCGACATTTTATCTGAAGTGGGAAAACACGCATTATTTTTTATCAGGAATCTTAAATTTTCTTTTAGAAAAAAAATTACAGCGCACTTGTAATTATTGTTATGTATGACGCCGGTTAGTTTTATTTGACTGGCCTTAAACTATACGTAAATCTATTGTGATATATATATATTAAACAGTGATCTCATCTCATAATCCTCACTCTTGCTCCATATGTGGCCTCCTTTGTAAATCATTGGCGGGTCTTAAATGCCACTTAAGTTTATCGCACAAAATTTTATAACTGAATCAACTAAGCTGTCAGATCCTCATACGTCGAAACCGACGGGAGAGTCCATTGTATGTTAAATGATTACTTTTCTTGTCCATACAGGTGTATAAGATGGTGGCTCGGAATTAGAAATCGGAGTACAAATTCTGAATTCCATTTGAGTTTGTGACATTTACTTATGTGCAAAAGCTTTTGGAATGCTATGAATTAGTCTCTTCTACCCCAACCTATGGGTTAAATACTTAGAATTTGGAAAAATTATGGCCCCTGAAAAAAACATAGTCATCTCCAAAAAATTGTTAATAGAATATTCACTAGTAAATAAAAAATATTATTCTTGCTATCCAAAAAATGTTTCGGCCTTAAATAATCCATAACGTATTGATGAGACGTAAAAATAAATAAATAAATAAATATATCCTGTTCATATGTTTCAGCGAAATTAAATCTTCAGGAAATTAGCTGTTAAAACTGAATTTATTTCCAAAATTCATATTTAACCTTCGTTAATTTCCCTTAAAGATTTTATTTTTACGTAATATTGTCTGTATGTCTTCGTAATTATACATTGTTATTTTCATGCAAATGTAATTGAATTATATACATTTTAAAGATATTATTTATGTGATGAATGCAGCGATAAAGACCAGAATAAAATATCCAAAATGTGTGCACTTGATAAAATATACAGGATCTTGTCAAACAAATAACAAAGTGTTTTTCGATAAAACTAAATTAATATCGACATGATTATTTTTTAATAAAAGGTGCTTCTTAGGATAAGCTTTAAGGCGGAAAAAAGAAACGTTGTGTGAATATCTTACTCCTGGAATGTCTGGCACTTTCACCATTGGTCGAGAATTTTCTTACCGACCTTATATAGATAATTTAAAGCTGAAACCAACTCAACTAAGAAACTATTTAAACCTAAATCAATACCGCACGTTGGTACAGAACACCGTCAAAGAGTTGTTGTAGTGAACAAAAAAAAATGTAAAGAAATGCTCATGTATGAAAGAAGAATACGAGCAGTTACTAAAAATCTCTTAAAAGCCTCCGCTTGGTATAGGTACAATACTTAAAACTTACTTTGTATGCTTTTCGCATCAAGACAAAAAGAATGCTCAGAAATAAAAACATTAATGAGCTATACACTCAATTTCCTGGAATCTGACGCTTTTAGAATACACAGTCCTGAAAAAAGGTAGTCTTTTTTAAGCCGTGTATATTTCTTTTTCGCGCCCAAAATAAATATAAAATAAAAAGAGAGTTGTTATTTTAGTCTCTCTATATTTTCTTGCGTTCGCAGTCGTGTTCGTTAACTGTTTCAAATGTCATGAAAATACGCTTTTACCTATAAAGAAGAGATAATTCTTTTATTCTCACCCGTTTTTTCAAGAATATATATATATATATATATATATATATATATATATATATATATATATATATATATATATATATATATATATATATATGAAAGAGAGATAGATAGAAGAAGAGTGATTGCAGAAGCAAGAACGCCTCTATTTATATTATTTTGTTTCTTCAAAATCAAAGAAAGTACATTTCTTTCTGCCGATAATTTGTTATTTCCTCAAAGTTTTCCTTGTTTTTGTTGTTATTGCTCGCAGGAAAACAAGATTGTATCGATGCGTAAAAATGCAAAAGTATGTTTTTGAATAAAAGGTAGAAAAATATAAAAATCCGCAAACATGTATGTACATATTATTATTATTATTATTATTATTATTATTATTATTATTATTATTATTATTATTATATGTGCGTGTGTTTATTTGATATAAGATATTTTATAATACATGCATGTATATTAGCACATGCCTGCATACTTAGACACATTTATATATATATATGAATTCTTTGATGTTTCGTGTGTTTTTTTGTTTTTTTTGTTTTTTTAAAATCTAACCTCGTTTTATAAGAAACACATATGTGTGCGCAAGCCTGGAAATAAATGTAATCGTTGGATACCAATAAAACAATCTGGAGAAAAATCAGAAACGCTGTGCCTTTATAATAAAAGGTAAGATATGAAGTAAACAAAATCAAAAAAATATATAATTCTCGGTAACATTCTCACAAAAGCACTAAATATAAATAAAATTAAAAAAAAAAAACACAAAATTCAGGCCTACACGCAAAATGATCAGATCTTGTCTTGCTTTGGCCAGTAAGCTACTAACAACGAATTCTGGAACGTAATTTTCACCATTCAGTGCCATAGCAATTGAACGTTTGAAATCTGTAACATCCGTGTGTAGTCAGATATATAGTTCCTGTTAATTTTATTTCAAAAGATTCAGTTCCCTTCTCGAGCTTTTAGGAGTTAATGCCGGATATGTAGACAAGGAATAAATTAGTATTGAATATAATTGTATATTTCAATGCTTTTATTAAGAATGAAATATTCTCCATATAAATCGAATAAATACATTTCATTTTTTTTATTTTTTTTTTTTTACTTTTTTGAAATAAGGGATAATACATATTTAGGAATGAACATTAAATTTATTAAGGTTGCTTAATTGAATTAATGATCCATTTGATTTTTACTGCTAATCAAACTAATGTTGAATACTGAAAGCCAGAATGTATGTTTAAACTCTAAGAATTATTTTGACGTTAATAATTTTCTTTATACACGGCTTAGTTCTTAACCCATAGCTGAGGGGACAGGAGACGGATTCACCCATTTCTCAAGGGTATTTGTGTGTAAGTGACTATAATGAACCTAACTGGAATTGAAACTCTGTTATCCATTAAAAAACCTGAGCATCAAAGTTTACATTATCTAGTATTCCAAAACGATCACCCTTCTAATAGTGATCAAGGATCGATTTGCTTAACTTCGGTGATCATACAAGAAACGGTGTTTCACCTTGATCTGACCGTAAACCTAGTAAGTTTGAAATGCAACAATTCATATTAATATGAGTTAAACAGAAATCTGTTTGTGTGTGTTGGGAGGCGGGCATATCAGTCTTGTCAGAATAACATCTATTAACTAACATACGTCTAGCAATGTCATGACTAAGGGATGATTTTTTAAATTCTCAAGTTTTGCTTTAGTCCAAGAGACCAGTGATGGAATACAGTTAAAGTCCACGATTTGTGTCGTTAAACTTTTTTTTCTTTTTGTTGGCGAAACGGATTAAACTTCATGAATCGTCAACAGTCTGGCATTCCAGGTTTATTTTTTTAAGTTATTAGTTCTCAGACATTTTTGAACACAGCACCCTTTACACCATAAATCTGAATGTCATTCAGCTAGATTTCAAGATTGTCCTACTCAAAATATGTATAAACATTAATATACATACATTATTGAAAACTTTAATTATTTCCCATATCAGTAGATAGGCATTTACATGGACAAGTTTTATTATATTATTTTATCAACGGGAGAATTTGATGGATTGTTAAGCACAACTAGTTATACAATAATTTGTTTTAAGTTTATAACTGATAATTAAATAAACTGAACATACTTCAATAAACAAAATGTTCAATAGTGCCAGAGTATTGTAAATCAAACAAAAACTTGTATATATAAAGACAAAAGAAAGATTTTCCTTCCTAGCCTGAAACGCTGAAGTTCCCCACGCCTATCAAGAGTAAAATTCCTCCAAGGTTGAGAACTTTTAATCTAATTTATACTTAATAAATATCGGATCATAAAATCTGCCAGAATAGTTTGATCTTTTCAAAATGACAGATATCATGACCTTGTTCCAAACTAATATTTATAAACAAATATATACGTATGTGTAAGAGTGTATGCGATTATTGACCGATACACTGGCAGAGAGAAAAATAATGTGTATGTATCGAATGGAGAAGATATTATCTAGGATAGCGCATTTATATATATAACCACTGGGGACGTAGAAATAAATTATTCTATATATCGGTGTGAAGGTTTGAGTAAAAAATAACCTAACTGCTATCCCAAGGCCTACGGGGTAACAGACAGAAAAGTTAAAAAGGCGGAGGAAAAAAAAACTTCCTCAGAAACCACAGCACGGCGGAGAGCACAACAACTAGTTAATAAACTGCACACAGGACCGACTTCACACGACACAGAATATTACTAACTCCTCTCTGTTGATATTTCCGTTTATTTTTTTCGCATGTCATCTTACAAAGACCGTATATAGACTAAGGCAAAGAGGCCTGTACCAATACATGCCAAGTTGTTCAGATGCTAACTGCGAAAATCCGGATGTAACGAGGGCATCACGAGGCTCTGTTGCGCCACATATATACTACAATATCTTCTGTGGGTGTACAACATAAGCGAGTCTCAGAGCATGTAACCTATATATATATATATATATATATATATATATATATATATATATATATATATATATAGTTTCATTAAAGACGACTTTGATTAAGCTTTTCATTTAATTTTTCTTTTCTGAAAACAGAGTGTGTAGAACCTGTTGAAAATTTCTGCAGTTCGGACCGCGTTCGTCTATACTTTTAGCGATTTTCAAAGATGTTTTTTATTTTTTGTTTTTTTAATTGTTTGTATAGATAATGTTTATTTTTCAAGTGTTATAGTAATGTTTTATTTTCCGAACACAGTTATCACATTGTGGCCGAATTCGTAGTTAATACTGATGTCTGTTGGCTTTTTCATTTTTATTATTAAGGCTTCCATTATTTCAAATCTATTTTACACGTGGATGAGATTATGTTTTCATTTTCTACTAGTATATTTCGAATGGAGTCCGTTAAGTTTGTGTGTGCTTGACTATTTCATCACCAACTTAATTACCATCGTCTCATTAGTTTCTAATTATGATCCCCTCCACTATCAAAAATCAGTGTCAATTTTCCACAAAAATACCAGTAATTATCAGAAATTAGAATTTCTATTTACATAAATGTTATCGTCCACAACAAGCAAATAAGCAACATGAAAAATAACAAAAATATCTATCATAATCGGAATCAGAATCCATTTTAAGTATGCATAACCCAGACATAGTAAATATGTGTACTCGCACACATGTATGTATGCGTGTGTGAGAAGTATCATTCTTTGAACAAAATAAACGAAAACGTCTATAAGTTGACACGAGCCTCCAATCCCACCACCTGGGGAACAAAAATTCGCTACATAATTCCAACACGGAAAATCAGCGGACAATTGCGTATGTATTCAATCAACGATACATGTATACATATCGGCGCCCAGTACCACTCTTTTCATAAATGTATATGTTTTGTATGAAGTGCAATACGTACATATGCACGAGTGTGTGTGTGTCTGCGTGGGTGTGAGCGACAACTTGGGGAGAACACAGAGGAAAATGTTCTTCACACTTTCGCCAAACAACGAAAATACACAAAAATAAATAGATTCGAAATTAAAAAAAAAATAATCAGTTTAGTTGACGATCACAAAGGGCGTGAAACCCAGGATCACAAACTCACATGTACGTAAATAAATATGTTAGCTCTATCACTGATATTGAACACTTTCAAATAAGTACGACACATATATACTATGTAAATAACATATAGAGGATATATATATATATATATATATATATATATATATATATATATATATATATATATATATATATATATATATATATATATATAATGAAAATCACTCCGCCACAAAAATGGACATTGCGCCCTTCCAACGGGCTTATCAACTCAAGAATTTTTATGAAAAGTAAATTAAAAAAATGAATCAAAATATTTTTATTTATTATTTTTTGGTTTTAATTTTTTAAATTTCTATAGCTTTAAATAGTATTTATAATCTAAATTTTCTTCATTTTCCCTTTGTCTTTGTCTTTTTATTAACTTTTTATCTTTCTTACCTTCTTCAGTATAATCTTATATAATCTTATTTGTTTCTTAATGTATATCGTACTATTTAATCTTTCTAATTTAATTAATTATTAATTTTTATATACATATTTTTTCTTTCTTTCTTCATAATTCATTTTTTAAAAAGATTTCCTCTGTTTTTTTTTATTGTGAATTGATAATGAATATCCGGTTTATTTACTTATTCTCTAAAAAAAAATAAAAGAACTTCTTCACCTCTTATTCAATTTTAGTTTTTGATAGCTTCTTAATTGTTTTTTATTATTTTTATTACATTATTAGTATTTTTTATTATTTTTAGTGTTTTTCATTTATTTTTCTATGATATTTGTATATTAAATTTTTAAAATTAAAAAAAAGAACCTTTATTTTAAAATCTCCTCAGTATTAATTTTTATTTCCATCTCGTGAGTCATGTTATTTCTTATTGGATGTACATTTAATGTTAAATTTAGACCAAGGTTAACCCATGACTAGAGGAATTCTGTGATTTTTCTCTTCTTGATTTGCATTTTAGGCTCATTATGCTTTTCCCTTCTTGATTGATTGTTTTTTCTTTTACGTTTTCCTTTTTCTTTTCTTTTTTCTTTTTTCATTTTTATTTCCTTATTTTATATCTTTCTTCGCCCTCCAATTTCAAATGTTTTTTTTTAAATGATTTTTTAAACTCTTTAGTTGTTAATTTCCTGTTTTTTCCTCTATTTTTTTACACGAGCATTTTGATTAAGTTTTTAATTTTATTTTTTCATAAAACACCTTGATTTGATATGCCTGTCTGAAGGTCGAAATGACCATTCTTATGGTCCGGTAATTTTCATATATCTGTAATTCATATATGCTCTGTAATAACTATATTGGTCTCTTTTATGTGAATAGGTTTTAATATTTTTTATTACTAGGATTCACTTTGTTTACTTACCACGGTATTTTACCTGTGTGTGTGCTTGTGAATGAATACACACACGCGCGCACGTACACACACACACACACACACACACACATATATATATATATATATATATATATGTGTGTGTGTGTGTGTGTGTGTGTATACGGTGTACTTATTGTTAAGCTCTCAATATCAGTGATATAGCTTTTATATTCAGTTCAATGAACCGCATAAGCGGGAAACCGACGGTCACAAAGTCATATCCATTAAACCACACACACACTTGATATGATAAGCCTGTTTGAAGGTCTAAATGGCCATTCTTATGGTCCGCTGATTTTCATATATCTGTAATTCATATATGCTCTGTAATGAATACATTGGTCTCTTTTTTGTGGATAGTTTTTTTTTTTTTTTATTACTAGGATTCAATTTGTTTACTTACCACGGGTTTTGCCTATATATACATACATACATATATATATATATATATATATATATATATATATATATATATATATATATATATATATATATAAAATGAAACCATAGGCGTATTTTTTTTTTGAATCCGCCGATTATAACCTTGTAAGTGAAAACTGTTCAGCACAATGTAGGGCCTAAAAACATGAGATAAATCAATAGTAAAACAAAATTTTAAAAGTATATACTTAAAATCCTTTTAAAACAATGAGGTTTAATTATTTTGTTTTTTGTCTTAAATTTTATGTACACGATATGGTGGATAAATTGGCGTCTAAAATTCGCGAAAATTAAAATAAAACAGGCATCTAATTTTAACAGATGTATTTAAGAAAATTGCAAAAATATATATTTAAATGCTATACTACATTTCTTTTTTTAAATAGCCATTGGCTTCAGCCACGTCCTCCAGACTATTTGGGGATCACTTACAACTCTTCTATACGGTCTACCTGTTTAATTTGTTAAATGATACCATATTCCTTTTCTTTAGTTCATCTTTGGTGTTATAAGGAGTCTGTTAGTATCCTGCTCAACTGCGCTCCACGCATAATATTCAAGGTGGTTGCAGATTGGTGTGTTAGGTGCCCAGATTCAAGGTTGAATTGGTAGCAGAATTTGTCTGACAGCCATGAGTGTATTCATCTTTTTGTGGAGTATGTTTCAGAGTCTACTTGCCTGACATAGGTTTTTTCAGAAGTGACCCTCTTGATCCAGGCCAACATTAACTTTTTAACTCAGTGTTTAATCTGAAGGCCCTTGCTAAAAAGAATGGGGGCATAACATCGCCATCACTAGTGATCACTCCAAACACCTTGATAATTAGCATCAGACTCATCCAACTCTTTCAAAATCCTCTGCTTTGACCTCAGATTAACACCCAAACCTTCTGAAAAGTTCGTATTAAAGCTTACATCGCGAATAATATAGTATGCCGTTTCTAAATTTATATCGGACAGAATTGCATCATGGTACGCTTTTTTTTCTCAAAGTAAGTTCCCAAATGATTCTAATATATTGTGCCGTTGATACAATCAAAAAAGAAGCAAGAAGCTTGCGTGAAATTAAAAATATAAAATGGCGACAATTTGCCATTCATCATATCCATGACATCTGGCACCTATACCCTTAAATGGAGCTTACATTAAAACAATATTTCTACCACACACACACACACACACACACACACACACACACACACACATATATATATATATATATATATATATATATATATATATTTGCAGGACAGACTGGGTTCTATGGATGGCAACTGGTCTAGGAGAAGGACAACTCTGAATTCAAAATCTGCGGAGGGTCGTTTGGGAACCTTGTGGCATTCGGTGCACCAGGTCTCTGTATTCGTCCCTCCAAAAAGTGTGGATGGTCCTGCACGAGGCCTTCACCACTATAATCAAATCTCATGTGCCGGTGTCGGGCTGTCGGTTTCCTGGAAACTGATCTGTTTGACCCTCATACGTCGAATCTCGACGGGAGAGTCGATTATATATATATATATATATATATATATATATATATATATATATATATAGAGAGAGAGAGAGAGAGAGAGAGAGGGAGACTCTATTGTGAACGATACATGAGGATCAGCATTGGATGGTGTCATTTGTTTTACACTTATGCATGCTAGGAAAGGGAAAGATATATTTCATTTTTGCTTTCTTAAGTGTGATGCTAGCCCAGTCTTGCCGCAATCGACAAATGCACACTGACAGATACAATTTGTTAAAGCAGGAATTTGATAGCGTCTCTGCTTCAGAGGTTGAGGAAGCGATCACAGTGCATCAGCCCATTGTATCCAAAACATTTTAACTTAATGAAACATGTCTTAGGCCACTCCTCTCGGTTTGCTTGGGCTTCCCATTTTTTTTCTTCAGATCAAAGGTGAGACATTTCAAGTTCTTTTTTAATTTGTTTTTGTAGCGTAAAAGTGGACGTCCAACTGAACGCTTACAGTTTGGTAGTTGTCCTTTATAGTACATTCTTTGGAAGTCTATGCCCCCCCCTCATTCTCACAACATAACCAGCCCACCTAAGTTGTATCTTTGCTAGAATCGTTTCAATACCTGTGATGTTGTCGCATTTCTTCAATATTGCATGATTCTTGACCCCCTCATCCCATTTTATATCACATATGGCACGAAGACAGTGCACGTGAAAGGCGTCAAGTTGATTTATGTCCTTGCAGTACAGGTTCCAAATTTCAACTCTAAAGAGAAGGTTTCAGAGAACGACTGTTATGTCGATCTTTACACTGAGACAAGTTTTGGTGTTCCATACCCCGTGTTTAAGTTTACCGAATGCTGTGCTAGCTTTGGCTATTCTGGATTGGATTTCTCTGTCCATGTTTCCATCAGAAGTGACTGTTGATCCAAGATATGTGAACGACTCAACATTTGTTTAATGCCGTACCATCAATGAATACGGAATGATTTATTGCCTGGTAGTTGCTGGTACATTAGCTCAGCCTTCTTTATGGTGATAGTAAGTTCAAATGATTTCCCTGTTTCAGAGAATTAATCAAGGATAATTTGAATGTCTTCTAGACTGTGTGCTAGCAGAGCGGTGGCAACTGCAAAGGCTAGATCGTGTATCGGCTGCAGACCACATTTCGATTTTGATATACATATATGTAATATGCGTGTTTGTGTGTCTGTGCGCGTAATAGAGAAAGGATAGAGAAGAGTTATAGAGCGAGAGATGTGGGTATATATGAGTCTGTAAATTTCTTTCTAATCCGTATTGGAATGCATCTTTATTTAAAAGGTTTACGATTAAAAAATAATCTAATATTTAGTTTTACAAGTGATATCTTAAGGATTGCAATTGCGATATTAACTACATCCACTAGAATTCGTTGTGATAACATCAGCCGCAGCATACATGCACGCCCTTAATCGTCTGGCATATGTTTGTCCTCTGTTGGCCAAAATTTATTGAAAATATTTGCCTCAGCTGAAACTAAATGAAGTTCGTGATTACAAAGAAATCGAATACGGGTAATTATTTAAATTAACAGTGTATCTTCTAAGAATACAATTAAAGAAATTTTCTCCATTTTTTTAATTGTAAAGAAATATATTATTCATTATTATATGCTTGTTTTTTTAAATATATGCCAAGGTATAATCAAATTTCTTTCTTCCTTTCTTGGAATGAAGAATCTTGATAAAATCAGCAAATCTGGCATAACTAATGATTGCCAGTTCATATTAAAAACAATTTCTCACAGATATACTGAACTCTGATAATTGCCTTCATTTTCTCTACATTTCGGTATGTGTGTAAAATCGATTATTTTCACAGGTAAGCCATTATTATTCAGTTTATACTATAAAAGAAGCCGGGTGGAATAATGGATACGGGGTCGGATTAAGGAATTAAGTGGAGCCGAGTTCGAATTCCAGTCAAATCCATTACAACAACTGAAGTGCTTATCTCCTTGGGAAAGGCATGCATCCTCTTCTTCTCACCCCAACCCGAGCTATGGGTAAATAACGAGACAGACCGGGTTCTAAAGCCTTGCATGGCAACTGGTCTACCGCAGAAAAAAATGGCAACCAACTGCGGGAAAAATCTTCCTTGTCAGTCATATATCGAGAAATACATGATCGGCTATGCGTGTATCCCGCATGGCACATAACTGATTGATACTATAAAAAGAATTCACTAATCAGTAAATCGTAATATTTTCGTAATATTTTAAAAAAAAATAGTATTTAAATATTGAGGTATATTTTGCCAAATTGAAAAATGAGTACCTATTTTGAAAATAAGATATTTCAAATATTATATCTAATTTCGAAAACGGACAATATCATCGCATTATTACATCAATGTAAACCAGCGGACGTCCGCTAACTTTACTAATATTCGTTGAGAAAGAATTTCTGGTAAAATAGGGCATATATCAAATGATTTAGAAAGCTACCAGATTTTAATCAAATGTTGCTTAATTTTAACATTCTATATTTAAAAATGGTTACGCGAGTTCATTTCTAATGACTGATTATTCTGTAAATTAACAATGATTCGCTAAATGTTTTCTTATATGTCGAAAATTACTTTAGATAAGTCTATGGAAAATGGTTATCTTTGGTGGCCGTTCGGTTATATTAATTCGGTAGACACTTGAAGCCACGCCACCATTTTTTTCCCGGTTACCAATTTTAAACTGGGCATCAGTGAAACAGATGTCCAACCGGGATTAGCGAACGCTTTAAGCAGAAGTAACATAATTACTTGAATGTCCAAAATTGGCTACACCAACGGGTTGAAGTCCTGAGACTAATCAACAAATTTGCGCACAGTTCTTTACGGAATCTTCAAAGACCGGATAGAGATTAAGTCTGTGTCTGTGTGATAGAAAGTCCAATAGACTAACAAGTTATAACTAGATTTTTACCAAGCTATTTTGAAAAGAAATTACTAGTTAAAAATGGAATTTTCGAATTAATCTATAACACAACTTTTACTGAGACTGTTGTAAATTTTGAAAGTGTTAAAAGTATTAATCGCATATATATATATATATATATATATATATATATATATATATATATATATATATATATGACTAAACAGTGAATGGAATCCATCGATAATGATATGTATTATTATCATTATTTGAAAAGCATAATATTTATCTTTTTTTGGTCCTTGAAAATATTAAGAACCAAATTCTAAACTGAACGTTGAACTTTTTAAATCGAACCTATCGGTCCATGAAAACGATTTACTCGTTAGACTACAAACTATAATATATAGTGATATTTAAATTTACATGTAAAATGTGGACAGAGCATGTATGTAAATATTGTCTCGCTCGACATAGTGAACCGACTTTGTTAACAACTGACCTAACAGTGGATTCAATATAGTCATTTCACTATAGTTTGATTAATTTATTTCTATATAAGGTGGAATAAATACATTGAATCTATAGCATCATCTACCGTAAGAAATGTTGGCTCTCTGTTTCGTGGCATGAAGTTTTTTTCTCGTCTGAGTCCATCCTTCAAATCTATAAATCAGCCATCTGTCCTTGCATGGAATATTGCTGTCCTATATCGTATGGTGCTCCCGCTGTACGTTTCGATGACCTTGACAAAATCCAGAAACGAATATGTAAGATGATAGTTCTTGATCTGGCATCAAGTCTACAATCGCTATCCCACAGACGTGCTGGTGGCCTCCCTCTGTCTCTTCTAGAAATATTTTCACGGCAACTGTTCCGACGAGCTACGGTCACTGGTTCCCAGACTTCATGAGTTTAAACGTGCTACCAGGCTAGCCTCTCGGTCTCACCGTTTCACTGTCAAAACGGTTAAGTGTAATGTCTCTTCTACTCAAAGAGCTTCTTCACTCTTCCCCTTACTTGCTTCCCCGACTATAATCTTCAATTATTCAAGTGTAATGTCAATCGACCAATTGACACCTTGTTCCCCGTCCTCCTCTGTGTCCTTTACTCAAACGCGCATCTTTGCTTGTGTTCTCAATCTTCTGTAATTCCTTGAATGCTAGTGACATTCCTGCTTTGCTTTGGGTGAATTGCCTTAAAAAAATAAGTTGCTCACCTTACACCCATTTAAAAAAAAAATTAAATCAATCCTTATTCCAGTTAGGTTGCGTTGAAGAAAATGAAAATATTTTTTTTAGAAGTAAAGAAAAGGGGCAATAAAGGAATAGGATTCAGGCAGACGTTTCTTTCAAATCTATGAAGATTGTATGTGACAGTGAAGCAAGTAGTCTGGCGGGAGTTTCACAGACACAGGTGAGAAATCCGTGAAAAGAAAAGTATTGGAATATAATTGACGTTTGCGCCTAGTAACAGTAAAAGTCGTGGCGAGGAGAACAGCTTATCAGAACAAATGCCATGTAAATATTTGTGGAAGAGACAGAGCTGAAACTATCATGTCTGTGTTAAATTGATTGAAGTCGAAATGCCAGGTCAGGATCGATTATATTACAGACCTTTCTTAGAACTTCTTTCAAGAATCTCGATATCTATATTAGATGCGCCAGACCAGATATTGCAGCAGGGTTGAATACACTGAGTGGCAAAAGAAAAGGTTATTTTCTGTCGATTTGCATTGCAAGAATATTTGTGAGAAAGCTAACGCAACTCACTTGAAACAACAATTCGATATTTCAATCTGATAAACTCTACGCTACGAGCACGCCATTTTATATAATATACCAATATGAAAATGGTTGGTAGTGTCACTTTTATATCGCGGCATCGTAATCGTCTCTGTTGTTTTATCCTTCGTTATACTAACGCTGAAGTTCAAATGCCGTCGTCTCTATCAGCTAACAGTTATTGACTTATCAGTGTATACGCATTTAATACTAGTTTGGAAATCAAATACTTTTCAAATTTAATTAATGAATCACAAATCCTAACGCAAATTATTTGAATAAATTAATGCATTAAAAGATGGCCTCCAATACGTTATTATAATGGATTGTCCTATTTGGGTTATTTTTTATATTTATGTTAAACAGTGGGTAATACGTCTGTTAAGCAGGGTATTCGAGAAATCTCAACAAAGAATATTGGCGCTTCAGTAGGGACCGAAATTTAAAAGTGAAATTTGATGGAATGTAACGCTCTCTGTAGCCGTACGGATAAAGAAAAAAGCAGAACACAGATATATTGATTAATAGCCACTTTATGTTTAAAACACTGTTAAAAACTGTAAATTTTTGTGCTATAATATATATATATATAAAATAATATTTTTATTATAATAAATTACAATAAAAAAAATTAAATCGCTACACAAAAGCTTTCGTGTTTCCATATTATGCTTGTTTTTGTCAGGCGATGGTAGATAACATGTGATGAAAAATCATTCATTAGGTAAATCTAAAGCCAAATCGTTACCTCTTTTCGATAGGTAAAGAGTGCATACGGTCAGAATTTAAAGAAATATATATTAGATTAACCAGTTAAACCGTCAGATTTAGCTGAAACAGAGAAATATGGTCAGTGGGTAGAGGTGAGTAGATTATATACACATGTATATTACATACTATCTCTTTTGCATCAGCTCTCAAAGCACACGTACATATGTGTGTATCTGTGTATAGACGCATCCACTGGCAGTTTGGCGTTCGATTATTTGATGTTTCTTAATATGGCTGACTTTTGAAAGTGTCGGGCCGACAAATTCTCGCAAAGTTTTCAGTTTATATCCAAAAAAATATTCGCTCTTCGGCTTTTCACAATGACAAATCAATTTACTCTTCTACGATTCGTTTTTATCAGTAGATAAATTCGTATTCTGATTCCAGGCGAGGCCATTTATTTTCAATATATACTGAATTCTTTGAGAACATCATGAACCCATCTCTTCTGGCGGGAAAAAAACTCGCATTGCAGTTAAATACCCTATTAGTGCTAGGCTAAGATGCATGTCACAGCAAAAATGTAACCGTGTGAAAATCATGCAGTCAGGGTCTGGATGTAGCAGTAATCGTTTTCCTTCATTTTACACTTATTGTTTACACACACACACATATATATGTGCGTGTGAATGTATTTGATTTTGCATGTTTTAGATTCGTGAAACTGGAGGCGCATATGTCCAAAATGATAGCCACAAACCACAATGATTTTTTTCTGTCAAATTTAGCCCTTTATTTTTTATGCGATCAAATTGATCAAATTCACATGAAGAATATTTAGAGAAGAGTTAATTTAATGATATTGTTATAGCACACAGACACACAAGAGTCGATGTCACCAGTACTTATATATATATATATATATATATATATATATATATATATATATATATATAACTAATATGAGTAGAAGTTTCTCACTTAGCAAATTGATGATACCTTCATCATCCCCCCGATTGCAGAGTTTTGTAGTCGAATTTCTATTTGTCTGTAATTATTATTATTATATAATAAGGAATCACACACGTTAGAACATCCATTAATACACGTGATGTTAATTACCGCTGAGACTGAAAATAAAACATTCCCAATCAGAAACTGTGATGTGGAACTGGAATTAAAGAAATTATGATGCATAACTTTATTACATCATAATCATTCACGATGTGGAATTAGTAAATACTAAACATTTCAAATACGTAGTTGCATGAATCACTTATAACACATTTAGCAGAGGAGATAAGGAGATTCAACATAAAATATGCAGCGATAGATGTAATTTTGGTCAACTGATCAAATTTCTACAAAATCAAAACATTAACGTTAATACTCGAGTCATGTTCACAAATAGCATCGTCAAATCGAGACCTTCACATGCATATCGAGTATGGCCTTAAACCCGTTTCGAAATACTTAAACTGTCAGTTGTATACAAATGATTTCTCAGATCAATGACTAAAATTACGTTGCCCAGTGAATTCTATGGGTTTTCGTGGAATCCATAATTCTTGGAAACTTATGAACTTATTTTTTTTTCTTTCTGTGTGCCATGTCCTTTCAGGACGTAGGCGATCATTGCTCTCCACATGCCTCAATCCCTTGTAGATCTCAACAACTTTCTTCTCTCTGCTACCTCTCCAAGATCACGTTCTGTCATCCACTTGCTTAAGGCCGCTAGGTATGTCATGCTTTGTTTTCACTTGACTCTCTTTCCCTCCATTCGCCACGTGAGTATCAGATTCTCCAGTCCCTCCTTCCTCATTATATTTCCCAGGAACTTCTACTGAATCTTCTTGATGTCAAGTATAAGCCTCCTTCTTGTTTGCATCCTCTCTAAGAACTCATCCTTTCTCACACGCTCGGTCCATGGTAACTTTTCCTCCTGTTACAGAGTCATATCTCCATCGCCTCGATTCTCTTCTTCATCTTTGAGGAAATCGTCCACCATTCGCTGCCGTAATGAAGGATAGATGTCACGTAACAGCTCAGTATTCGTTTCTTCGTTACCAAAGAAATCCTCCTGTCTCGCAATACTCTGCCCAGCTTTTACAATTCGTCCTTGACCATCCCAATATTTCTATGGTCCTCAGTGTCGCATTTACCGTCCACTGTCAGAACGCTTTCCAAATATATAAACTCCTGCATCTGCGTGATTTTAGTATTCTCAACCCGCAAATCGCATTTTGGGCTCATCCCTTTTACTGATAACCATGCATTCTGTTTTCTAGTAGTTTATTCTTAGTCCCTTCTTCTCTCTCTTCTTTGCTACCTTCTGTAAGAGATTTTCTAGTTTTTTTTTTCTTTCCGTGTCTGCTATCAGTACTCTTTCATCTGCGTATCTTATGTTGTTAAGATTGTGGCCGCCAATGCTAAATCCCGGTAGAGTTTCCAATTCTCTCAAAATTGACTCGCTGTATAGGTTGAACAGGTCGGGTGAGAAGACGCATCCTTGCATTACGCCCGTTTCTATTTTTCTATATTCACTGAACTCGTTCCCTATGCGCATGCATGTTGTTTACTGCCAGTATACCTTGTTGATTATTCTGATATCTTTCCAGAATAAATCGAGGTTGCTGAGGAGTTCCATCAGATCCTTGTGTCGTACTTTGTCGAAGGCCTTTGCATATTCTATGGAATATAGATACACGTCTTTCTGCATTTGTATCGCTCTTTCTTATAACATACTGAGCATGAATATCGTGTTAGTTGTTTCGATGTCTTTAACGAAGCCGCACTGTTCTTGTCCTATCTCTGACCTGATTCTGCTGTGCGCTGTATTCAATGGAATACGAATGATGAGTGTTGTGACGTGGCACATTAGGCTTATTGTTCGGTGAAGTTCGCATCAGGGTTCTTAGGCATTATTATGAAGTTAGACCTGCTGAGGTCTTCCGGTATATCCCCGCTGTTGTATATATCGTTTGTTATTTCTACAAAATTATAAACAACGAAAAGTAAGAAATAACAGAAAGAACACCACTTGAGTATTTTAAACAGCAGTAACAGCCTAAATGGATATCACATGTGTCTTGAAGAGGAAAAAAAAAGAAAGAATCAAGATGTTGACATTCCACAATATTTCAAGTAAAAGGTTAGGAAGAAAACTCCAAAAAAATATTGGAAAAAACGATAATATCAACTGGACATGAGAAACATGTTTTCCTCAAAAATTATTTAAAAGAAATATTTTACAAATTTCAACTGAGAGTAGTAATGGCTGTTTGGTCAGTGAACGAAGTATATTTCCTTTAATGAAATCGCGAATATCACTATTTTTCTTAGATTCTACTGTATTATAGTAGAGATCGGTTACTTTTTAAAAATTACATTAGATAATACGTTGAAGTTTCCATGAGATTCTGATTAAGGTTACAGACAGTGAAATATCCTGACAAACCAGAATGTCAGTGTTAATATTTGAAAAGGAGGCTATGACTAGTTATACAATGTGAATCAAAGAAATAACTTTAACACTGATATGTAAAACGCACACTCATATATGCTGAATTCTATCTCTTGAATGCTGCCACAAATCCTCACAGGATATGTGAGCAACGAGAAATGAAAAAAGAAATTTACTAGAAAATGAAGTAAAGTATGCAAGACAAATATTCTTACTATCAGATAGATGCACATTAAATTTCTGGAACGCGTTTTGATGAAAATGGACAGGTGGAATTTAACACTTATAGGAGAAACGGTCGGTAACCAACTTAAAGATATATAGGAATGGATCGTAAAACACAGGCTAAAAGGGTACAGAATGTACTTAAATCACGAAAATACCTGAAGTTGTCGAGACCCATGATCGCCCCCAATCATAAAGCGACACTATACATAAAAATGATCCAAATGAAGTCCCATGATTTGGACATAATGCTAGCAAAAAATATCGTTTATTTCTAAATAATTCAATACAGTTTTCAGAAATAAAACGCACAGCTTGACGTTCAATTCCACGTGTTTTATTGCTGTTTATTAGAAGAGTTGTTGTCAAATAGCGATTTTACAATCCATATCACCTGAGATTATTGTGATATACTCTCGTTCATATTATCGTTGGTGAATTGAATGCGTAGTGGCATATTTATTGGGTGTCATACATGCCAAGATCCGAAATTGTTTAGGCGATTGTTTATGGCAGTATTCTTTTTTTCAAATCTACTTGTACGTTATATCTCATATCGACGGTAATAAGTTTCTTCTTGTACAATGAAAGTCGTTAAATATACCTATCAATATGTGTTATTTGCTTTTTCTCACTATATCTAAATATTTCTAGGCAAATAGGAAATGCCTGCTGTGTATATGCTTATGTAATTGTCAGCCGTAAATTTGGAACTCTCGACTTCAAATATATTTCAATGCATGACAACTTTCTGTTTTTTCTGTACATATCATAATTAAGTGATGTATTATTAAAGAAGACAATTCTGAATAACATATTACACCGTATTTGAGTGCAGTTGCAAAGGTTGTTGTGTGCTATAATTTGCTATCGATCAAATTTTAGATAGTATAAGATGTAAGGAGAAAAACATTACGTTATTAATGCGAACTCCATCAACGTAATTATCTTGTAGTAGCATAATATCTATTGTACAATAAATTAAAAATGTTATTGTGAAATTATTCAAAGAAATACCATGAGGATAGATATAGGATATGAGCGGTCAAAGTTTGATTGATATGTTGCAAATTCGTAAGAGGTGACTCTGTTCAATATTTCGCGTGGAATCATGTGGTGTGATTTGCAAAATCAGCAGTACCCAAACACTAAAATATGGAATAAGATAAAAAGTCCACTTTTGACCCACAGAAACGATGGGTGGGACCATCATATATATATATGTATGCATATTATGTATATGTTCCTGAAAAATTATTTCAGTTGAGCTCTCTGGGAAGGAAGTGTGGGTTTGTAAACAGTGACTATTACAGCTAATAATGCAAGTCTCTTTGTTAAATCGAATCGAGTTCTCTCGGTCACTGTGTATCTAAAAATAAATACGCTCAAATTCAACTTCATCACTGCCGTGCGCCAAAGGCTTAGTGGTAGAATCCCGACTAACGCCAATTCAGTCGGGTTTCAATCCTAGCTAGAGGCAACCCGACGTGTAGCCACGCCAATGAGCTGTGAAACAGTCCGTCTGTGAATGACACACACACACACACACACATATATATATATATATATATATTTTCTCTCTTTTACAAATTTTCTCTCTCTCGATATATATATATATATATATATATATATATATATATATATATATATATATATATCGAGAGAGAATTTGTAAAAAATATGAAGTTTTTCACTTAGCTGAGTGGTGTTGTCTTCAGCATTTCGACACCAGAGTTTCGTAGACGGAGCCCCAAGTAATCACTGTCCACTCTTCAGCGGGATCAGCATTTCACTGTTTATATTCCTCGTTCTTATTTTATATATATACTTTTCTTTAGTGCAAATTTGATTTTTGTTTTCATTTTCTAAAGAAGTAACATGTTTTGTTAATCCGACATATTTTTATCATATTAAACATTACTGTTAGTAGATTTTCGTATATGAGTAGACGCTGCGTTTATTTATTAAATAACATATCTACTTATTTTCGTCTACCGGCTTCAATGTTCGAGATGTCTTAATAAAGAAGAATATGTATACCCCGGTAGACAAAAATAAATACATGCACTGTTTAATAAATGAATGGAGCGTCTACTCAAATTATCCCTTAATAATAACGTCTGGAAACGGGGATGGTGTAATCGCTCCAGTGATAGATCGACATTCTCCAAATTTTGATATAAGACTGCAAAACATGGGGAATCTGATGTTACATCTGCAGCAGTAGGTTAATCGAATTGCCTGAAACTTCTCCATTTTTTTTTTGCATAGTCGCAGCAGAAACTGCGTAACATGTTATCCTCTCCCTTTCTTTCTTTCCTTCTTTCTCTTTTATTTTTCTTTATTTTTCCTTCTTTTTTATTCTTTCTTTATTCTTTTTTCCTTCTTTTTTCTTTTTTCATTTCCTTCTTTTTTCCTTTTTCTTTTTTCCTTTCTTTGTTTTTTTTCTTTTTTCCATTCTTTCTTTTTACCATACTTTCTTTTTACCATACTTTCTTTTTACCATTCTTTCTTTTTACCATTCTTTCTTTTTTCCTTTCTTTTTTTTCTTTTCTTTCCTTTGCTTTCTTTTTTTTCTTTTCTTTCCTTTCCTTTTTTTTCTTTTCTTTCCTTCTTTCCTTTCTTTCCAATGACGAATGGACGTCTACAATCTAGTCTTTAAAATAATGCGCAAGTAAAAGATAACTGAGAAAATTCGTTTGTCATTTATCCAGTATGTTGATGCAGCGTTGGGTTCCCAACTGAGGAATTGCAAGTAGACAAAACGAATCCAAATGTCTCAGGCAATGCAACATAACTAAAAAAAAAAAACAATCACAATTTAATTTTAATATGTCGAAAATAGATTTAAACTCCAGAAATTTTGATTTTATAATACATATGCTTCACCATATTGGCTCTATCGGATGAAGAAACATTATTTGACATATTGCAAACAGCCATTATTTTTTCAAATGTCTTCATGTTTAACAGCTATTAAATCGCTCCCGCTGGAGGTGCAGCCATAGCAAACATTATCATAGGTTTTCTAAATTACAAACAATGATCGCGTCTTTCGGTGCAACAAAGTCGTGCAAGAATTTCTTGGTGAACGGATACCGAATCGGTTGAGCGTTAATGGGTATTATATGCTTGGAAGCAGTTTTTTTTTTATTATTTTCTTGGAGCAAATTGAATCAAATTAAACAATGATAAAATTACGTTTGCCCTGAAAAATTTGAGTCTATTCACAGATTGTTTTTGACTCCCGGTTGACATTATTTACACTCCTGTTGTTCGGGAGGCAGCATGTACATATGGCAAGGTTGCTGATATCAGGTAATTTAAGTTTGATTTCAAATCTGAAAATGTTCCTCCATATATTACAGTGTGGCATTAACAGTATATTCATTGAACAAAGAGGCGCGTACAGATGTACACACATGGAAACATAGACACGCAAATTTATATGATTTCGTGGATGTACATAAAATTGTATATACACCTTTCTGTGTATACATTGTGTTTCGAGTTATTAACGAAGTGACACATTTCCATCCTATCCTAAAACTACTGGTTGGAATTTAACGAAATTATCTGAGAATGGTGATTACTCTTTAAAAAATGTAAGGTTCTAATAAAAGGATCAGGAGTTACGGTTATTTACCTAATTTATTTAAATTATTAGAGTGGCAAATTATTAGCGAAGAGTTATAAAAACCCATGTAAATAAGAAAATAAGACTGTAATTGCTTCATTTAAAGATTTTACTGGATATATACAGTAACTAAAATTAAATTAAATCTAATTAAAAAAAAATGAAAAGGAGTTTAAAAATGGATAGTGAATTTGCTTAATATGAAGTATGTGACCCTGTTTTTAAAATGATTAAAAAAAGCCGCTGGTTCATCGAACATGTCAATTCCTTGACCCTCTCTGATGCAATTGAACGTGATACGTTCACTATTTCCTGCAATACGTAATCCTTGCTTCTAAAGTGTCTTCCATTCTCATAAACACGTCGCTTCAGAGTGCTCTACAAGTTTTCAATTGGCTTTAAGTCTAGAGAATTGACCTGCTATTTCAACTTCCAAGGGCCAAATAAGCTTACTTTCTGCAGGTACTCCTTAGTTTTAAGCGCTGAATGCGAAGTAGCATTAACTTGTATAAAGACAGTGGTTCTCCTGAAGATGATTCTTTGCTTTTTTAGCCAATATTCTCGGTGATCTTTCAGGAAGGCTTTATCTGCGGTTATTTTCGTACAGCCAGGCACTCATCACAGACCGAACATGATATCACTATCTATAAAAGGCACGGTGTGGGTGTTTGTGTGTAACGAATGCACAGCCGCAATTTTCAAAGGATTTGCACCAAAATTTACATGCACATGTTCCAAGTTAGCGGGAAGGCCAAGACCGACGTTGCATTTCTCAACTCCCATCGATCGTGGAAATAATCAATTTTTTCATGCTCCTATGGCAGTTTATATGTAGTTGGCGGCCATTTTGTACTGGCCAGCGTGAGAGCCAACAGCTGACGCGCACGAATGCAAAAAAAATCGATAGCTGCATTCGTCACAAGTGGGGAAAAATTTAAATCTGCATGGCACTTTACACCAATTGGCTCATTCGCTTGCTTAAGGTCAAAGTTGATTCAGATTTCGCAGAACTGGGTTGGGTGTGAAAATGTATTTGTTGTTAACATTCTTTTTTCATTCGTTTTTTACAGTTACGAATTTTTTTTAAAGTTGATCGTTTTGTGTTTATTTTGTTTAGAACTTTTTTCGTAACAGATTTAATGTTTAGTACAGAGCTTCGAAAAAATTCGCAGTGTGAAAAGTAAGGCATGTAGCAACATCATCACGGCAAAGGGCACACACTTAAAGCAAAGGCAAAAATATTTTAAGTCAAGTGATAGCGATTGCTGTATGAGTCATACGATTTTTGAATCAAGCACGGGCAACGCCGGGCCATGTTGCTAGTCTCTGATAATACCAGCCCATATCAAAATACCTCCTCCTCCTTGTTGGCATGTCAGGCGTTGATGACGATCTCGTCCTTTTACAACCCAACCATTGCTCCAACACTTAGTCCGCTCAAGCGTTGCACGATTTCATCTGTGAACTGAACTTTCGAGAAATCGACCTCCATGTTCTCATTTGCCCATTTCAAATACATTTGTTTGTGTACTCTTGTCAATCGAGGCTTGTCATTGGTCTCTCTGATGTCACGACCTTCTTCAGAAGATAGCGATTAATTCTGAACATTGTTGCTTCTCCAATGCTCGTGAAAACTGCTCCACTTGTTAGGTTTGGCTTAGTTTCAGCTTCATGTTTCATTCGTGATAAAAAGCGTTGGGAAACAATCCTTGAGTGACTCTTATCGGCCTTTTCACGTATCTTCATAGGAGCTGCAACAAATGATTTCACAGTTTGTTGATCTCTTCCAATTTTTTTCTTGGATGTTTCTAATGTAGAATTGCATTTGAAAAGTTCATATATTATAATAACTTTCTCAAAAGGGCCAAGTCACATTTACGGCCCATAATTGCACGATTATATTGACACTCGCTTATAGCCTGGAAAACATGTATATAGTGTTAATATTGCAAATGGCCACCGTTTGTTTCCTTTGGCACAAAACAATACAGATTTATAAACACAGTACATATAACTATTCTCATTATAATGTGAAAAATTCTTTAATTCCCGACTGGTAGTTTTCAGACAAATGAAGAAATGTCACGTCGTTAATAATTTGAAACGCAGTATATGTATATAAACTATAAACTAATCATTTGGAGACAATTTTAGATTTCTAAGAAACAACAAAAATTAAAAATTCTCATATATTCAATAATAATGATGATAATGAAATTAAAATATTACTTTTGACGAATTTCCAGTATTATGTAAACCAAGCTATAAAAGGTGGTCACTCTGTACAAGTGGGTAAAATATTTTATGTTTCCAAGCTAATTAGCGGAAATTTGTTTACTTTCGAAATAATTGTTTTAACATCTCATAAATGTTGGTGAACAGCTAAATAATACTTCGAGAATTAATACTCAAATTTGTTTCAGGGGAGCAACTTATTGTTTCGAAATTCGAAAATTACGCTAAAATATAATCATACAATTTCAAGTGAAATATTTTAGAAAAGGACAACAAAAATTTCGCGGCGAAATGCCCAATTGTGGCTTTATTAATCATTCATAATTACATGTACACATCCACATTCACACACAAAGATATATATATGAATGTATGTAGGTGTATGTATATATATATATATATAGGTGTATGTATATATATATATATATATATATATATATATATATATATATATATATATATATATATAATGTGTGTGTGTGTGTACGTGTATATATATATATAAGAATGTATGTGTGTAGGTATATATATATTTCCATATACCAGCCTGAATATTCAACATAATTAAATCTTAAAAAAAATATGGGCTCTCTGCGAACCTGCATCTTATAGGGGGAATCTTTATTAGAGCTAACGTGCTTTGTCTTCTCAGCTACCTAGTCAAGCACTTGATCGATATGAAAAATGAAATGACAGGTTCAAACTCTAGGAAAGATACTTTTCGTGATGTACTTAAATGCAATTGTTCGTTAGGTTCATCGCTTTTATAATATTCCTGACAATGTTCAGAGAGACCGCAACCTGAAACAGTGATGAAAGGAATAATGAGAATAATATGAAGTATCAGAAAATGATATTCCAACCTTATTTACGATTTATGGCCGAGTGTTCTTATCGTTCAGTTGGAAAACTCTATTGAAATCGAGTAAGTCTAGACAGATTTCATTTGATTGGTTATGGTACAAAAAGTGATTCTGTGCAAATGATATGAATGCATTGTTCGTGCTTCTTTCGGAAATCTTTTTGTGCAAAGATATCCGACCAGAGGAGGTCATCCAGTGAATAAAAAAGACAAAAAAGAGTAAGAAAATTACTATTTCCTTATAATGGTAGCTTTTTTTTTTTTCACTCTCTAACCATTTCAAAACTAGACCGGCATCATGGAGAATAATTTGTTAGTGGAAATATGGTTGCGGACGGAAGTGACAAAGATGTATAGAGTGTATATTTGGCAGGTGCAGCTAGCTTCGAACGCTACAGAAACCGTCTCTGGAACATTTCAATATTTTCGGTTTTTTACAGACATGTCACTTGAATGTTCACTCATTTGATATCTTAATCATGAAAGTTTTTTTCCATTTTGATATTTTCTACTTTTTTATGTGCATTTATTCATTCGGACATTTCTTTTATTTCAGTATTTCTTTTCTTTTTAATTTAGAACATTTTCGTTTCTTCATGCATTGTCATATTTTGCTTTCTACATTTCTTTCTCGCGGATCTTCATTCCTTTTTTTTTTTTTTTGTTTTGTTAGCTTCCTCCTCTTTCTTTTACCCCCCCCCCGCGAAACTAATCGTTTTTCTCTATTTCTTGGATTCCTATTCATTTCATTATTTCTCTAGATTAATATCAATTCTTTCTTTTTTTCTGGCTATGTTTCTTCCAACCTTGCAATCGTTCTTTCATTAATTTATTTTTTTCTCGATTTCCTTAATATATCATTAATTCCTATAATTACTTATCAATATTTGTTTATTTTCTCTTCTCCCAATGCTTCATCTTCAATTTAATTCTTCTAGCCTTTGATCTATACTTCTTTTATTCTTTTTTAAATTATTTCATTTTCGTTTTTATTTTTTTGGTACTTTCTTCATTTTGTCTTTTTTCCCGATCATTCTTGATTCTTACAACTTTTTTCTATCATACTTTTTTTTTCTTGAAATATTTCATTTTTTTTCTGGTATTTTATGTATATCTTTCCACATTTTTTATTTTTTTCCCGACATTTTTCTTACTTTCTTCTTAGGTTTCTGATTGATTTTAAATTTTTTCTTAGTGAATTTTTCGTTCATTTTTTCTTTCTTTTCTTCAAAACTTTCACATTTTATTTGACGTTTTTCTGGATTTTAATGCTGTTTCATCTTACGTTATTTACGCAATGATTTTTCTATTTCGTCCAGCTCACTATTTATCATTTAAAC
>OZ010573.1:111933120-111947126 GCA_963932145.1 Acanthosepion lycidas
GTCCTCTTTTTTAAGGCAAATTTAGAAACTCTCTGTTTTGATTATTGTCCCAAACTTTTTCGGTCAATTAAATAGCTATTTTCAAGGAGTTCGTTTAAGTACAATTAACGATGTTTATATTCTAAATTGTAGAAATAGCAACTTGATAGATGTAGTGCAATTCTTCACCTTGGGAACGCCAAATCGATTTTCTTTGCTCAAATAGGATTAGCATTGGCCTAAACCAACTTTATATCACTTACTTCAATTATATTTAGCCTCCTTTTACAATAAATCTTGTTACAATGACAACGTCATGTGCAACATGTTTTCTTTGTAGTTTTGTATGTTTCAGTTCTTGCATTTTGATCTGAAATCACTTCATTCTACGTCTTAATGTAGCCATAGTGTTGCCGAAATCACCTTTCATGTTTGGACAGAACAAGGAAATTGATAACCTACAGTGATTTGCTGAAGGTTGACTTTGATAGGTATGTTCCCATTTCTGAATACGAAATTGGTATTACATTTAATTGTCTATTGTAAATTATGAGATTTCCTTGGGATTTCTCTTCTAGGGTTGAAATGTAAATTTTAAAATGGGTCACATTGCGAATTCCCCTTGTTGACAGTTGTGCATCTTGGCGCAGTAAATTATATAAATTATATTTTTCTGTCTTTTTAGCATTACTGCCGTTTAATTTCTGTAAAAATATTTTTTTATAATAATGTAGTTGGCGAAATTATTGTCAATCAATAGCAATTTTATCCATCTAAGTTCACTAAAATAATATTTTCCCGAAGTATGAGGATAGTTGTCAATTTTCAACATTTTTTTTATCACCGCCATTTTATATATTTATGGGCGTTCACTTTTATATAAAAGCTACACCGGACACACGATGCCGCCATTGAATCACAGACTCACAATCCACATAAGCAACCTCATTTCAATAACGAAGTACTTAAATACTTATACGCAATTATATTCTCCTATCAGAAAAAAAGTGTGGATATCACATTCAAGCGAAGGAGAATTTAATTGTAAATGACGGACGAAGATAATTCCATCTCTTTATATAACAGGGTTGAAGACAAATCTCATCCTTACCCAATCTGGGAAAGGTATAAACACGTTCGCGATTTTTAAAGGAACTATGAACATACAATTGCAACAACTTTCATCAAATACAGCTGAGAAGTGCTACTACTTCTAAAAAATAAAATATATTATATTTTTTTGTTTATGTTCGAACAGTGAATTCCCTGAAGATGACTAATATGTTACCGTAACCGCTTGGAGCAATACAATTTTTTGATAAATTCTAAACAACCATAGTCTTCTTTACAGAAAACTTAACTACATCATACAAATTAAACAACAATTTATCAAATTTCACTTGACCCTCAGATGAAACACACACACACACACACACACATATATATATATATATATATATATATATATATATATATATATATAAGGTCTCCTCTACTGACTGTATTGAGCAAGATATTTAGTTGTTTTGCGTACTCGTATCGGTTTTTTTTTTCTTTGGGCTTTGGACTTGCATGCTAGACGATTATTTTCAGCTAACGTACATATTCTTGGTTCTTTCTTTTTATACCTTTATTTTCCCTTTTTATCGGTTTGATTTTTTCCACTCAAGACATCGAAGTATAATTTCTTATATTTATAACATTTCTAGTTATATATATATATATATATATATATATATATATATATATATATATATATATATATATAATGGGTGTATTTGATAATAAGTTTTAAGGTATCAGGAAGAGAGTGTGTGTAAATATAAAATTAGACATTGAGGTCAGCACCCAGTGGTGACAATCTGTTTCATGTTTAAATAGTTTGATGTATAGTTTAGTTATGGTAACTTTCGGCAGATGTGACAGGGAAATCGAACAAAGAATTGATTCGGCTAGGGTTAGATTCCTTCACCACCGCGAGAGAACTAAAATATATATACCAAAATCCCGCTTTACATAGTTAAATCGCTTTGAGAGCTCGAGACATTCAGATTTCTATTATGCATGGTGCCAAAATATTTCACAAATACATAAACTCTCAGCCATATACATCGGGGTTTTTTTTTCAAAAGGAAATAAAGTCTGTCTCTCTCAGCGCGACCAATCATTCATCGATCATTAGAGACTGGTGTTTCAGAATCACAAAGAACTTTACCAAGTAGCATAAACGATATCATCTGAGGATTGTCAATAAATGGATATCACCAGTAACTCGAAGTGAATATAACAACATTATCAAGATGTTGACGTTCCACACTACTTCAAAGAAAAGGTTATTAACTAAGCCGACATCAGTAATCGACATAACTATAAGAGCTATTGGACTCCTACTTCCATGATAGATTTAATAAAAAATACATTACACACACACACACACACACACACACACACACATATATATATATATATATATATATATCAACTGAGATTGACACTGACTTTTTGATTGATCAATAGGTTCTGAATTGTTCCTTATATTCCTTGTAATATTACCATTCCTTTTTAGTGTTGGCATTAGGAACATTTCCATTACCCCAGCCCGTAATTATATATCAGAAATATATATATATATATATATATATATATATATATATATATATATATATATATATATATATATATATATATTAATATCAAACTAGTTATTTGTAGTACTCTATGCTTAATATTATCTATCGTTCTGGAAACTCGAAAATCCAAAGCTTGTTTTACGGATTTGCAAGTATTTATCATTGTAAGTCTACTAAATATTATAAAATGTGGATTTTTTAACTTCTGTGATATATAAATATTTAGAGGTATTTCATTTTATGATACAGTGTGACATAAATCTAACAGGTTATTACTTATCAGCCACATCACGTAACCTGGTTATACATAAGTTCAACGAAGGAGATTATTATTTGCATAATTGATTTTAGGCAAAATTAAAATTATCTGATTTTTGTCGAATTGAGGAAACAATGAAAATTTCAGAGCAGTATTAGCATAGGAAAAATAGTATATTTGTAGCATATAAAAATGGGCATTATTCAATTCTGAATGCCACATACACACATATCTACGAGATATTAATTCATTTTAATTGCTTTTCCACAATTTGAGTTGAAAATTTAACGTAAATATATTGTGTGTGTTTTTACGATATCATGCTACAGCTATATAGATTTGTAAAAGTATCTCCCTTAAAAATCAACCTACCCTCATATATATATATATATATATATATATATATATATATATATATATATATATATATATATATATATATATATATAATAAAACAATGATAATGATGATCCATATTTACATAATCAATATAAGTTGTATCAAGATAAACAGAATTTATGTGAAGAAAATGCTCGATAGTTTTCTAAATTAATGTTTATTTAATCAGATATTACAAATTACAATACGCATCGAATGTCTAATTTGAGTTGTGTAGTTGTTCACTTCTTATAAGCTTCATTATATACATCCTATAAATACTGTAAACTCCTGTCTATAGGCGAGAAACCATGAATGTTTTATTTCTAGGTGAATACATTTTTTTTTACTGCAAAAATCTATCACCGTTATGGATTACTATTTTCCGTCAAATAGATCATTTTATTAAACAAATTACACACACACACTCACACACACACACACACACACACACACACATATATATATATATATATATATATATATATATATATATATATATATATATATATATATATATGCATTATTTCTTAATTATTTTTTCGGCGTAGATCGAAAAAATTAAAATGATATGTTGCCATTAAAATTCAGCTGCCAATCATGATACACGCTACAGAACCATTGGTGCATCTGCTGGGCTTAAGCTTAGGGTGGAGTAAATCGTGAGAAAGTTTTATTCATATGTCTACATACTTCGAAATGCCAGAAATCAATTGGAAAATGTTGTTTTTGCCAAACTGTGATATTGAAATTCTAAGTTCCACACGGTAATAAAAACAACTCACGGAATATCGCCATATATATTTACGTCCACTCAAAACACTGTCGAAGTGCATTTACTGGCATTCTAGGTGGAACCATTCTGCCTCTTTTCGATTTTATATATAAAAGCACGCCATACCAACTGAGATTATCAAACCATATGCTTTCATTTTCTCTTTCCAACTCCCCAACTTAGAAAATGTACGTCCAAGTGGTAACCATGTACATTGAGGTTACCAGAGACCGTCATACGTTAATCTTTCACTGTTCACACGCAAACGATTTTCCTGGTCAAAAATGTATATCAATCAAAGAGAGAAAAATCATTAAATTGAAAAAATTCTTCGTTAAAGCCATTAGATACAACTCTGCAGAATATGCCTACAGACACATAAGGCTAAGTAAGGCATTTGAGGTTAGTCTATCAAGTTAGTTTTTACGAGGAAGTGTTGCCATCCCGATGCCTAAACTATTCATAAAACAAAGATGTTTTCCTCGATTGTTTGCTAACAAGGATAGAGAATCCAGTCTATCCTACTACTTAAAACATAGCTGGGCGAAAATAATATGGAAAGGGAGAAATAATAATATATAAATTATTAAAATAACATTAGAAGAAAATACCCACACACGTGTGTGTGTGTGTGTGTGTGTGTGTACTTGCATTATTTACATTATTTGGACTGTTATCCTCATCTTCATTGCTATATTCACAACGATTCGGCAGTTGTACGTTCCGGCTTTCTTCAGATGACTGGAATTTCGAACAGAACCTTTTATTTCGTCCTTCGGGGTAAATATGGAAACCAGTAATAAGGAGAGCTACAGAAACGTAATGATTAATAACAAAAATTGCAGTATGAACACTGATGAAAATTGTTGCTGAGGTTTATAAGTCTCAGAAATGAGTACAGAGATATCCTCAAGTATACATGGCCCAGTAGATAAAGAAGTTGGTTAGTTCCATTAACTAGGTCCAAATTGTTGTGAGTTCAATACCAGGCTATTGAAAAATAGCTGAGACATCCCGAAGAGGCATTCGACGTAAAACAGATGTATGGACAGATGTTTTGTTCATATCTAAAGATAGAATAACTTTAAGTTCGCCATCTGATGATTACAAGATCATGAAACTAGTGGTTTAACTACTTTAAAACAATAGTTTATTGTAATATAAAAATTGAGGACTCAGTTTTATTTACAGTTTGAAGCATTTTGGCTTACATTGGGTTGGTACAAAAATAATGTCGTTTTCTAACATAGTAAAATACGTGAGAAAACGACATTATTTTTGCACCAACCTAATATAGTATTAGGTTGGTGCAAAAATAATGACGTAATAATGTTGTTTTTTGACGTATTATTTAACGTCAAAAAACGAAATTATTACGTCATTATTTTTGCACCAACCTAATAACAAACACACTAGTGTTTTCTTGCTGGACGTAATGCGCATTAAAACTGTTGGAATGTTCTATATATATATATATATATATATAATATATATATATATACGAGACCTTTATTCAGTCAGTCATTATCAAGGATATTTTTTGATTTTACCTAAATATGTAGACATTTTTCAATGGCTAATAGATTACCGGAAAGCGATAACATCTAGAAAGCATTCGGAAAGTTGTTACATAGTTTATATCCAGAAAACCAAACACGTATACGAAAAAATGAAAATAATGATTAATCGTACTAATTTGTTAAATGTCTTTAACGGGAATTGTAAAAAGAGGGATGCTTGCTTAAATGTAAATATATATATATATATATATATATATATATATATATATATATATATATATATATATATATATATATATATACTTCTGCTGAGTTTCTCTCATTTTTTATTCAAATCGAACGCAATCACACTTTTCTCGTGCGTGTGTGTGTATATATATATATATATATATATATATATATATATATATATATATGATAAAAAGTTTACTATTGAAGCATGCTCCTCATTGCCATAACCCTATTGAAAATAGAACCACGTGCTTATCAAATTAGGCGTTACTATTATGGTTTCTTGGTATTTTATGGTAATAGTTGCCAGCGCGTAGTCCAAGCCGTTTAAAATTCAGGATTCCCTTATCTTAGACTGGTTGTTCTCCAAGACTAGAAATCCCAGTCGGCGGAGGGGATTAATGATGTATGTGAATGAAAAGGAATTCCACGAACGCTGTCTGAATTTGAATTCTAGTCATCCTCTAGTAAAACAATTTATTCTTTGATTTTGGTATCTCCAATTTGGTTGGTGCAAAAATAATGACGTAATAATGTCGTTTTTTGACTTATTTTTTAACGTCAAAAACGACATTATTATGTCATTATTTTTGCACCAACCTAATAATTTGCTGTTAACATCCATGCATTCTGTCTTCTTGCTGTCTTTTCTTCTCGCTTCCGGTCACTAGGTTATGTACGGGTTCTTGGAGTTTCCTTTCCGTATCTGCCAACAATATTGTTTCCTCTGTATACCATATGTTGTTAAGATTGTAGCCGCCAATTTCTTTGAATGGATAGCAATGATATGAGTAAAACGAACCAGGGTTAGTCAAAGAATATTTATAGCTGCACGGATCCTGGATTTGTGAAGAGACATGGTCGCACACGTCCTATAGTTACACGACACAAGCAATAAGACGTTAGCGCAGTTTACACAATCGCGATCGTATCTAGATAAAGCAATCCGATTCAAACAACAATTCGAAACGTACAGACATTCGCTGCGATTATCGATCACTGGCGTGAACGTTTCCCCGAATATCGGTCATGTTTCATCAGTTCCAATGCCAAAGTTTAAATCCGTTCCCTATGCTATTTAACCTTTTGACTTGTATAATGCCTGGCCTAAGATTGTTGACAATCACAAGATGACGGGTACGTGAAACAATGTACACAACGACTGTCTGAACAACAGATAAACAGGCTTCTAGCTGTGTACTGGGATCGGATTCCTCTTCTGTGAGTTCAGAGTTGGTCTTTCTAGAAATATAAATAATTCTTCCGCGACATTTAGTTATAAAACAGATGTTACTGCCGTATCCTAGTTCTACGTGCCAACGGTGGATAGAAGTTTTTAGTATTGACATAAGATGAAAACTATCACGTTGCGCAATATGCATATTATATCTGTTCCATTTTTGATCGCGTTGAGAAAAGAGTGATTGAGTTCGATTTGAACTGGAAATGAGAGAACCTCAACAGAAGTATCAATCACAGACTGGTTCGTTTCGGAAAAAAAGAGTTAGTTCTATTCAATGACTATGGTCATTGGAGAGAAGGTTCGGATGATATACGTTTGAATATTTCCGTGTCGCAAGTTGTCTTTCTCCAAAGTTGATTGCCTAGTATAAAAAGACAGCTCATTTTATATAGCTATTAACGCATTGAGCGCGAGATAGAATAACAAGGTGAACTGAAGTCAAAAATACACTTTTCAAAATATACAAATTGATCTGTTAAATTGTGCTTTTTCAATATGTTCTCAATTAACAAATCAAACAGAAACACACGCACACACTCACACACACATATATATATATATATATATATATATATATATATATATATATATATATATATATATTCGACTCTCCCGTCGTATTCGATATATGAATGTCAAGCAGCTCAGTTCCTAGGAACCGACAGCACATGATATTTGATTATAGTGCTGAAGGTTTTCTGCAGAACCATCCACACTTTTTAAAGGGCCGAATACAGAGAGCTGGTGCATTACGTCCCACAAGTTCCCCAAACAACCCTCTGCAAGTTTTGAATTCAGAGTTGTCCTTGTCCTATACCAGTTGCCATCCAATGATATATAATCCAGTCTTCCCTACTATTTATTCAAAGATGGAGGAAGGAGAGGGGGATTAATATTAGGTTGGTGCAACAATAATTTCGTTTTTTGACGTAAAAAAATAACGTCAAAAACCGACATTATTTTTGCACCAACCTAATACCTTTCCCAAGGGTATTAACACATATGTGAATGTAATGGATTCGACTGGAATTCGAATTCGGTTCTCCAATTCCTCAATCCAAGCCTTTAATCCACCGTACCTCCAATATATATATATATATATATATATATATATATATATATATATATATATATATATATATATATATATATATATATATATACATACAGAGGCAGTGTTGATAGAAGAATCAAGTCATTAGAAGTTTCTGCCTTAAGCTCTTATTTGATGATGTGATATTGATTCCACTCTCCACATTGTTTATTTCAACATGGAATTATCCTGGATGCTGACTAGATTTTCCTTCGAGCGGGTAATTAAATCTCACAACCCATCACCTAAAATTTAAACAATTATACTCATGATATCTCATATAAATATCAGCCCAAGATTTTACGGAACACATTCGTATATATGTTTATAGGCCTATGATCGGTAACCGCTTGCAAATAGCAGACCAGAAAGCTATGCAGTGCTTCAGAGGAGACCTATAATATCAAATGTATTATAGCAAATTGTCTCCATCTCAGACAGCTCCGATCAGAAGGCTGCTTTGGTCTGGAGGTTTAAAGAAATAACAACGAAGTTAATGTTATATTATTAGACAAGGTTTCTTATTTTAATGCAGGATAAGAGGGTAACAAGTAACATAATTAGTAATACATGTAAATTCCTTACAACAAACGAAATAGACTTATAAATATTAAATTATTTTATGAGAAACTTGTTTCTGCTTACTATTCGATAAATTCTCTACATTAGGAGAAATATTTGTCGATGACAAGAGCAAGACATCATCCAGGTAGCCATGACTCAATCTTGTTCTTAAAGGACATTTACTATATTTATTTTTATGAGTTCATAGGTACATGTACTACCAAATAATGATACCAGACTTTTCTACATACACTTGGCAAACATATTTCTTGTTTGAGACATTCCGCGGAAGATTCAGAATTAAATTTTGATTTCCGTCACATTGTAAGTCATTTAAATACGTATCTTTCTATATTTCTGAGATGTGGTATTATGTACACTATTTACATTATTCGGACAATCTCCCCTCATCTTTGTCACCATGTTTATCAAAACGTTTCGGCCGCTGTACGCTCCGGCCTTCTTCAGGTGGTTGGAATGTCGAACTGGGATAGACTGTTCTAATTCCACGTGCCATGTTTAATGGATGTCAGTTAGCTCCAGTTAATTGAAATTTCTCCACTGTCATAACCAATTATTGAACTCACACTCAACTTGGATCCTGTCACTGGATCTAACTAATGGCTTTATCCACTGTGCTATGTGTTCTTGAAGACATTTCTGTACGAATTGCTTGGTATTATAGACCTATGTTTTCCGCAATCATTTTTTTTTTTTTTACCAGTGATCGTATTGCAATTTTTGCTGTTATCATTACATTTTCTTACTATTTTTTTTACGTTATTCTGGTGTCATTTAAATCCAACTGATAATTTTCTGCCATTTGTTCCACGAATTAATTAGATAATTAATGCCCAGGGGTTAAGTTGGCGGGACAGACAAAAAAAAATATTTGCGGGCCGCATGTAGACCGGGGTCCGGGAGTTGCCGACCCCTGCTATAGGCGATGACCAATTTCTCACTATTAACAGACGTTGTTTATTGTCTGTCACAGTTAACTGATTCTTTCCGATATTGACTGCGCTTTTAAGTATCAGATTCTAATAACTACCAAGAAACTATTTAAATATAAATAACAATATTTCGTTGAAATTTTGAATTAATATAATTCTTCTTTTCTTTTTCATCTTCAATTCGACGCAAAAAATTAGAGGACACGAATCTAGTCATCAACGTCTTCCCACCTTTTTTTTTTCTTTTCAACTTTGCCTCTATGCTATTCCTTTCTAATTGACTCCTTTCTAAAATGAAGTCGTGGCAGCGAAAAATCAATGAATAAAATTACGCGAGTTTCTTAGACATAATTATTTTGTCCGATCTTTTCACGCGAGAACACCAACTAAGCTTGCAACACAGAATGCAGAACTTCAAATATTGAGAACATCTTTATGCGCTATGAAGGAAGAAATAATGATGGCAAACCTAAACAGAAAGAAAAATTCTTTTCTCCCTGTCACGCGACGACAAATACAAATGAATTCTTGTTACGCAATCGTGCGCTCGCTTGCTCTCGAAAAAGATTGTAGTCCTCTATTTGAATCGAGAGCAGTTGAAAATAATCAAAATAGCGCTTCTTTAGCCTTGAAAAGCATCTGTATAATCTAAGGTCAACGAACTGGGATTTTTAAGAAATATTCCAATGTATAGCGAAGAAATTTATTTGCTTTTGCATTTTAATTCTCTGTGGAATTGTTTCCGTTATTCTTTGATCGATATGCCGAAGAATAATCAGTATAGCTTTGGAATTAAATAACAGTGTACAAAATATTTTATGCCTGTGTCTAAAAACATTCTAAAAATATGAGTCTTTCTATATATAGTTTGTTTACAGTAACACGTCATTAAATAACCAATCAAATAAAAAAAAATGATTTTTTTTTTTTTTGTCGCGGTAATATTACTTTAACAGAATAAACGCCGTTGTCATCAAATTGAATGTAACAAAATTAAAATCTGAGAAACAACTTCAAGGGTAAATATAACAAATTTAACCTGCGGAAATTAAGTTTTTACATAATGATACCTAAATGATCCTGTAAAATTTTATTCAGGTAATCATTACTTTCTTATAAGATTCTTTTACATACTAACCTATGTTAGTTATTAGGTTGTCTATACGATGTTTAAAACATTTTGGATCATTTAATATCACGTATTTATGACGCATATAAATAGGAAAAAAATTCACTTAGATAGTGAGCTGTGTTTAACCAATAGGAAGGCGCATCTAATAATAACAGAACAGTAAATTATTCAAAACGAACAATACACGTAAATGTTATGTTGGTGCAAAAATAATGTAGTTTTCTCACATATGTTACTATTTGAGAAAACGACATTATTTTTGCACCAACCTAATACTTTAAATTTGCTATCACAGATGAATGCTGTCTTTATTCCAAAATATGCCAACGACTAGCAACGGTTTATACAGTGTTTGAAAATTTAAAACAGCATTTTTTTTAATCATTTCACCAAGCAAGCCAATAAACAACTTAGACGCAAAAGTTACTGAGCATGAGATAATATTAGAAAAAAAAAACATTAAGGAAAGAGAAAAATAAATAAACAGGCATTAAAATTAAACAAAATGAGGATTGGCATTGTATTGGAATTTTTGAAGATAAAAGTTGATTGGAAAGCATCATATAGGAATATATTTCTACAAGCAAGAAGTGCGAGTAAAGGAACAGTTAATATAGAACTTACGGTTGAATCTAGCCATGCCAAAAATAAAATCAATTGAATTTGCCACCAATCAAGGTACCAAAGAAAAATCATCTTGAAAATATTTATAAAAAAAAATAACATAATCTACGTGACGTCGGTGGGAAAGTTAAAATATATGGCTGATCATATTTTATGGGTATCTATTCTTCTAAATTTTCACATCTGTAAATCTTTACAGTGAAGCTATATTAAGAGAACTAGAATTTCTTTTAGGATTCATTATTGGCGTCCATAGTCTTAACGAAATGATAGATGCAGATGATAAAATGTTGATAGCAGAAACAGAAAGTTAAATTACAGGAATTTGTAGAGAATGTAATAACAGAAACCGGCAAGAAATGACTACACATCAATTGTAACAAGACAGAATATATGGTTGTCAGCAAAAGGAACAACCCAACATGCGAATTATAAACTGGAGATGCCAAAAATAAAGCAAGTACAAAAATATTAGTATCGCGTAATATTTTAACAGACGTAGAAAAATGTCACAACGAACTCAGAAAGAGTATTGGGATAACGAATTATATTTTTCAAAAACTAAAATATTTTTTTTGTGTGGGGGTTGCTTAGTGTCATATCAACCTCCACGTGTTATTTATTCCCAAAATATAAATATTTTGAACATAATGTTATGGCTAAAACTACAGATAAAATGTTTTGTTAGTCAATCTGATCTAGAAATGTATCATTTTGCACTTAGGACCTTGAATATGTTTCTCGCTGATTCTTCATGAAAAGTTATATTTTATTTACAAAAATAAATAAGAAAAACCTCACTGAACGTACTATCCATCACTAGCCATTAATTTTTTCCCATCTTTCTGACAGAATTTGAATTCCACGTCAGAAAAATGACATGTTTTTTGAGGCTAACCACTAGTCAACCGATTTTTTTTTAATTTTTTTTTGCATCTTCATAAGAATGAAAGTGCTGCGCATCCAGGTCATGTGCCATCGATCGGAATAAGTGATAATCGGACGAGGCAATGTTTGTTGAATAAGGCGAGTGGGAGATGACTTCCCAATTAAGCATTTCTAAGTAGGTTTTCACTCGTTTTGCAAAATGTGGCCTGACATTGTCATGTTGCAAAATCAATTGTCGTGTCTCCGCAAGAGTAAGATTAAAGCAAGATCGGATTATTGCTGTCATGTAGGCTGATTTTTTCTTATCCTCATTACCTACACTTGATAGGGTTCAAACATTATTTCTACCGTCTTTTAATAGAAGAATTATTAATTATGTACATCTATGCTTGCGCAGACGCGACATCACTAGCCTTTACCATAGTGTTGTCGATGACAAATATTCAGAAAAGATATATTATATCGTTCCAACAGTTAAAATATTTAGCCCTCGGACACGCCAATCTACCTCCATGGAGTCTTACTTCAGTCATTCCCTTCGTATTACATTTGAAAGAAGAAAGTAATTATTATACAGCTTTTTTATCAAATATCGCTACTTTGTGAAGCGAACCTCCGCACGGATCCTTTCTAAAAAAAAAAAAACTAGCGTCCTGAGCATGACGATAAACTCCACCTCTTCATTGTTGTTGTTCTCAGATTCGCCCTGACTCGTTATGGCAAATTTTTATTCCCCAAACTGGAGTTTAAACTCTATGAAAGTTTAAAATTTGGTGTTTATAGTAAAAGTAGAAGCAATATATTTTTGGAATAAAAAAAAATTACCAGAAATAGAGTTTTGAAAAAAGATAAAAAAAGCTATTGTTATAATACATTTCTGAAAAAAATATATTACCAGCAATACATGCTATTCCCGTGTGAATTTCCAAGAAATAAAAATGTTCAAGTGTAGCTCTCGGAAACAGATTCGCTAGCAGTCCTTCATGACGCATATAATCGGAAATGTGGAGACAGACACTGAACATATAATGCAGGATTTTTTTTTATGATTATCTAATTAATACCAGGTTATTTTAGAAATTAATAATTCATACGGAATTTTTACTTGACTATTTTTATAATTAACATCGGATTTACGTTGGACGTAAAAAATCTCATCTCTAGAAAGAAAGATTTCACATTTTCTTTCTTCGACGATTCAAATTCACCAGATAGGTCCAAGCGGATAAAACTTCAAGAATCTGTTTTGGTTACCAAATGTTTTCTTTACTGAAAATGAAGATTTATATAGAGTCATATTAAAATATTCTCCATTAATTGAAGAAGAGTTGCGAAAGAAGTCTGTAAATTGTTGACAAAAAACAAATCCATGCGATTTGAATTTAGCTAATTCTATGTTTGAACAGATAAAAAGTAATATGCAAAAAAAAAATGTTAAACGAGCGTTGATATATATTTTCTGTGTTGTAGCCAGATATTTATCGTCAATGAATACACATTATAGAAATATACAATTTCCTATCTATTTAGAGTACATCGTTTTATAGAATTATAAACATATTTTGTTTGGTGTGAGCGGAAGGTGACAAAACATCTTTTCTGGGTCATTAAACTGTGAAATCGACGCTAGTTGGTATTAATTTCATTGTTAAACATTATAGAAAAGGGATGTCAAATCAAACAGTGGTATCTCTTGTAAATACTATTAATAGCAATAATACATACATACACGCACAC